>ML794409.1:0-48921 GCA_009831015.1 Picea engelmannii | reverse complement strand
TATATATATATATATATATATATATATATATATATTTGGCACTAATAACTAAATGTATTCCACAAATTTATTCATTCAACACAAATAACCTTATTATCAATCCAAGACAACAAATATTTAAATATATAGTAAACTGAGACGATCAGTAATCGGTTCGGCTACGGATTGGAAAAATATCCTTGACAGAACGTTTAATTATTTGTTTAATTATTTTATCGACAACGTTCTGAAAAATGTATACAAAACTGTGAGAATGTTTTGCGAAAAGATAAAAGTTATTAAACAACGCTAAACTATAAGTCCAGGTAAAGGAAAACAAAGGTTCGAGGTCGAAAGAAGAGAACGAACCCCCAAAGTCTACCTTGAACGAACTCAAACAGTGTTAGAATATATTACAAATGTTGTGAATGCATGACGATTCTCTAGAAAAAAAACAGCGATCCATAGATTATGTACCCGACAATTCATTGCGGAGAAACGCCTCGTGTGAGGATAGATTTAACTTTCGCTAAAGTGAAAACCCCATTACTGTCGGCGGCTGCAGCTTTTTCACAGGAGGGGCACATGCTGAGAGGAGATGCCAATTTTAAAACTCTTAATTCCTGTAGCTCTTTGCGCAGTCTTTTGTTCTCGTCTACAAGTGATTCGTTGCACCGTTTCAGAACCTCGCAGTTCATTTCCGTTTTCTTCATCTTACTCCTGAAACAAACAGAAAACTGCCAATAAAATAGAGCACCCGAGCAGATCAAAACTTTTCTGCATGAGAAGATTGCCGATATTTTATTTTTTAAACTACACCGTGTTTTTATATTATCCCCTTGACCTCTTGTGTTCCAGAAAGAACTAAATTACGCTTCAAACTAAATTATCGAGGTCGGAGATTCATCTGAATGGCCAAGGCTTGCTTTCGCTTCTGCATAACAAGAAGAACAAATTACAGCCACCTTAATCAGAAAGAGATGAATCACGAACGAGAGAGGACTAACTAATAATTAAATAACATGAAGAGACTTACAGGTTCGGGGGCGTTGTTCTTGCTGAAACTTTCTTCCAAAAGATAACATTGCTCCTTGGACAGTTTGAGCTTTTTCTTGGTACCGCCCAATTCTTCTACATCACTGAGTACCCTTGACCAAAGTCTCTCGTTCTCCAACTCCCCGGCAGCAACCCACTTTCTGTTCAAGTCCATATCGTTGTTGCTCTCTGGATTCATCGCGTTGGGATGCAGGGTGTTGTTCGGCAATGACAACATATTAATGGCGGTTGAGCCTTCGTTGTAGTAACAAGACACAGCCAATTTGTTGGCATCAACTCCCCTTGACACCAGCACTGGATTGATTCCATCGTTCGCTTCTCCGGCTGATCTGTCGCCAGCGTCACCAGCATCTGCACATTATCATCATTGTGATACAAAACCATCAAAACCAACAACAAGGCAATCTTAACACCAATAAAATAGAATTGAATATGCTTAAATAATTAATATTGCAGATCAACGATTCGTCTTAAAGGATGTAAGCAAGGCAAGGCAGGGATATACCAATCCTGAGTGAAATCTTCTCATCATCCTGTTCCTAAATCCGATTCGTATGTTTTCTTGTGAAGTAAATGGGACGAACAGGTGCCTGCAATCAAATCAACGCATTATTAAAGGTTCTTCTGACTTGTATCACACGCAAAAAGGTGAAACGCCCACCAGTAGAAAGATGAAACGCTAAGATAATCCTGACCTGCACAATCACGATTAGCAACCTGCACAATCACGATTCACATTCAATTCCACCATTAATTGAAACGCACACAAAATGGTTAATTGAAACGCACAATTATAACACGAAACTCAAGCCAACCGTGGCCACTGTTCACAACACAGGCCAAACGTGGAGAATGTGTGGCTCAGAGAATGCGTATAGGTCGCTCAGAGAATGTGTGGCGGTTCAAGTCGGCTGTCTATTAAACGCCCTTCCCCGTGCGTGGATGCATGTCGCTCTGTGTAATGTGTGGAGGTTGTGGCATTCATATATATTAATTATTGAACGTGTCAATTATATATGCGCACAGTAATTTTTTAAGTATGCTTAGGTAAATGTAAAAAAGTAAACACGTTAACGGATGTCTTTATAAATGCAAGGGAGTTATGAGCAATAAATCTGGTTCATTGATTTTGGAGGACGACTAAGAATATGCCCGCATCTTGAATGCTTATCCATCAGATTAGGGTTTAAAGTTAAATAAGGTTAAAAGATCATTAATTCTGCCCATTGCCAATAGGTGTAGACCTATGGGCTTAAATATATATTTTGGTTATTTTGACTTTCTATTAATAAAGGTTTTCGTATCCGATTATATGTTCTCTAAATGATTTTCTTACACTATTTATAGCTTTATAGGTTTTCAAGTCAACGCGTCTAAATTTGAAATCGATTTTATATCAATCGATATCGTTTCATTTTTATTTTTTAATAATTTTATAGCTTTATAGGTTTTCAAGTCAACGCGCCTAAATTTGGAATCGATTTTATATCAATCGATATTGTTTCATTTTTATTTTTTAATAATTTTAAATTACGAGAGGGCGTAGAATGATCTGCTACCCTGGCTTTGAATTATCGCCGTGGCGTAAAACCATTTCAACCTGTAAAAAATATATCAATTGATTTATTGTCAAGCAGGATTGATTTTATATTTTCATTTTAAGATAGAGAAGCAAACTCTGACGATCAAGATGATCATGTTAGTAGGAAATACTGGAAATATTATTGTTTTTAAATGCTGCTTACGTCAGTTACATGGCCTTAGGCTAAGCAGCCTAAATTGAATACGAAGCTCTCATGATCTAACATGGGGTCTGACGTAAGTAAAGCAGCCGCCCTGTCTGACTGGAGTAATACAGCCAACCTTCGGATAACGATGACCTGGAGTCTGTTTGTGACAAGACGAGATGAATGGTATTTATATAAATATGGATATTGATATTCGCTCCTTCACAATCCCAGGACTCACTTGTAGCTACATTAATGATATTGTGATCTGGTCATTACCATGGCTGCAACGACCGCCTCTCCTCCCATTCAACATCTTGAGCCAAATAATAATGAGGATGAAAGATATCCTGCTCATTACATGGGAGTAAAAGCTCTGGTCGATTCTGGCATTCATGCCGTCCCTGAAATTTACATTAGGCCCCTCGAGCAGCGCCCTGTGTTGTTGGATTCTCATCTACATGAAGAGGATCAACTGCCCATGATCGATCTTGCTCACCTTGAAGCCGATGGCGAAGGCCGAGCTGCAGTGGTGGAGGCCATCGGCCAAGCATGCCAACAATGGGGTTTCTTTCAGGTAATGCCTTTTCCAGGTCCTCTATTGCTTTATTTTTATAACTTGAATATTGATGGTTGTGGGATTGCAGGTGAAGAATCATGGCGTTCCGGAGTCCACCATGGTAGAAATGATAAGAGTGGCGCGAGAGTTTTTCCACCTGCCGACGGAGGAGAAGATGCGCTACTTCTCGACGGACACCAAATCCCTAATGCGCTACTCCACCAGCTTCAATGTCAAAGAAGATAAAATCCTCAATTGGAGAGACTTTCTCCGCTATTCAAACAAACCTATCGAAGAGATGATGCCGCTTTGGCCAGACAAGCCCACAAATTTCAGGCAACAGCTCCCTAACCTCTAATGATTGGCAACTAACAATATAATTACAATTTTGCAAAACTTTCACGTGCTACAAACCCATTTAATCCTTTGTCTAAGATGTATCTAATGATTTAGATGGGTTTATTTTAGTGTCTAAATTTAATGTATCTAGCCTTCAAGCACACACCAAGAATTGGTAGATCACCCCACCTGGACTGTAGAATGTATGTTACTTCATTCTGACAATCTGAAGTATGATATCAGTTATGTCAAGTTCAATTGTTTAGTAGATCTTGTTTAGCAGGCCCATTGAGCAAATTTTGTATATTTCAAACTATGACTCTATAAGGTAGTGATATTCACCTGGAATTTCTTATTTATTTAACCTGTTAATTGGATGGTGGATAGTAAGATATCCAACAAATAAGGAAGATGGTACACTATTGCTGATTGATAATGTGCCAGTGAATAATTTATTTATCCACCCAATCCAGACATCCATTCTACCTTAAAATACAAAAACTATCCTACTTAGCATCTCATAAATGGACTCTCTGTAAAGAATGGAGGTACCATGTAGCATCCCTGGACTGACCACCAGATTAAAAAGGCTGAGTATAGCATCCCTGGACTGACCACCAGATTAAAAAGGCTGAAGTACTCAATACATTCCATGCTTGCCATGTTTCTCAATGCGTTATCCCAACACTTAATCGTAGGCATGCATGTATATACATTTTCTGTTCATTTAGAAAGTTTTTAGGGGAAAATTCCTTCAGAATTGTATGGTAGGTTCAGTACTTTTTTCCTTTTAACATATTTTAAAGGTTACAAGTTTGTCAAAGTACATGGCGCCCTTCCAGGAAAAGATTTTCGTCTCAAATATAGGCTCTTAAAAGAACTCATCCGGCCAATTGAATCAGGAATTGCCCCATTCGGTTGGTTACCAGCAACGACCAATACTGTATACTTTTCAATGCAAAAATTGTAAGCTTCATCCCATATTCAAGTATCATGGCCGTCACCAGTCCAATAGTTCCATTGTGCCGTGGGCAATAAGAGAGATGGATAACCAATCCACATATTGTTATTTGTTGGGGAATAGAAAAGATTTTAATCCATTTCATCCGAATCTTGCTTAAATTTCTGTGTGTGAGAGGAAACTTTTATCCGCAAGTATTTTGGCTGCCACTGTTAACAGCCATCGCGCTCGCAACGAATATGTAAGCTTTAAAGGATATTTTATTTTCTAACCCAAAGTTGTATGTAAGCTTTAAAGGATATTTTCTTTTCTAACCCAAAGTTGTATTCACGAGACTTCTCATCCACGAGATTTCTCATCCTTCTCGTTATTCAAGAAATTTTGATGCTTCCTCAAAAGAGTAGGCACCTAGGAGGTATGAACAGTGCTAATCAAAACCAGAAAGTTATTGAGAAGCTGATCAATCAATAGAAAACCCCCAATCATCTCCAAAACAACAAAAAAAAAACAGACTGTATGTAGGAAGGCTCAAACTAGACACCTGTGATCATATTGAGGTTGAAAGGCTGACAGGTCAACATGAAAGGATATATCTTTACCCGAGCTTGAGTGTCAAAGTGGGATCTAAGTGTCCATCAACCACCTGGTTGTAAATATTCTACCCTCCTCGAAGATCAAAGCACTTTTTAGAAAGAGCATGGGCCTGTTGATTAAACTCTCTGAAAACATGGGTGAAACAAAGGGTTGGAAACAATAGAAGGCAATTCACGCAAGAGAACAATAACCTAGACTCGAGGTTTGCATATCAAAGTTTGATATTTTAATTGTTGTAGCTTAAGTATTGTACCTAGAATAACAGTTTTTAGAGTTCTATTGTACACTTGAATATTGTTGGTACTAGGCTTATCACCTCCTTTCATGCCTTTTATATGTTGTCTTTCCACACATAAAAAGGGATGTGTTAGTGAAACAATGTTTTTCCAACCTGTTTTTCAAGTACAAAGGGATGTGTTAGTGAAACATTGTTTTTCCAACGTGTTTCTTTTCAAGTACAATAGTATCCTCGCCTTCATTTCATTTCATGTATCGTAGATCTATTTCTCTTCCCCATAAATAACCATCTAGCTAGTACCACTTGCCCACATCCCACCACATTACCCATGCTTTTTCTAC
Organism: Picea engelmannii; assembly: GCA_009831015.1. Lineage (NCBI taxonomy): Eukaryota > Viridiplantae > Streptophyta > Pinopsida > Pinales > Pinaceae > Picea > Picea engelmannii. The sequence continues at coordinate 43,127 of ML794409.1, read as the reverse complement.
TTTTGAAGGTTTATTGATCTTAAATGTGAGGGACATTTTAGGGGAGGTACTTCTGAAGTTTTGGGTGAATTCAAAATTTCTAATGACATTCTTATGAATAAAGAAGCATAATACTAGCACATGTATTAATAAAGAAACATGCATGATTGTAAAAGAAATATTTAACAAGCCATGCACAATAGGTAACAACAACAAGCATGTCATAAATATATCACAAAAATAAATTACACAGTGGAATATAATATTACAAACAAAAATAGTGAGGACTTATCTGTTAAATAATCCACCAACTAGCTATAAACATCGAGCATTCCACCCAACCTTAGGAATTGTTGTTATACCTCTCAACAACAGGTCACCCCCTAATCAGGGCTATGAATCCACAATAACCAGGGCTATGAATCCACAAGGACGAGTTCTAGGCCAACTCTAATTTTCACACTAGTCAGCTTATCAAGATCTCACGATTTCCTCAATTACACAATAATCATAGTTTACGCCTGCACAACCCAAAGAGAATGAACCCCCTTCACTGACATGCAGTCCCTAAGGTTGTCCACCTCTTTCCATGGCTCCAGTGTTACTGGTTAGAAAATCTCAATGCTAGAACTCCAAGGATTCTCAGTTGTGGACAGTCTTCTCACAACTGTCAACATTCTCATGGACACATGTATCAATTCTATGCAGGAAATATTAGTAGTCCCTACAGCAAACCAGTCATGGCTCACTACTCTAATAATTTGGTTTCCATGCCCAAACGCTAGACCAAGAATGAGCAAGCAAGGATGAATAACCAAGAATTCCCTAACAATGAATGACCATACCCAATGAAGTAACCCCCTCAATAACCAAAATTAGGGTTTATATAACTGATTTTCAAGGCATAACGTGGCTCCCCAAGAAGCTCACATGACCCCTCCCTTTCTCACTAAAATCAAGGTGGGTAAAATAGAATTATAAAAATGAAAGGTTGTGTAACATCCCCAGTTTTGATCCCCACAAATTGTAATGTGATTGTATAAATGTGAATTAGGCTAAGCTTATATGATTGGGGAAAAGAGCCCATATTGATTAATACGGTTGGGGGGTGAATTGTATATTATGTACATTAAAATAATTAAAAAAAAATAGTAATGGTTTGTTGCGATACGATAAGGATGAAAACGATGGGGGGTTATGATTCCACAAGAGAGAGGACTTCAAGGGGGAATTATTCGTGGATATTAATCCAAAACACATTCCTAAAATTATTGTCATTGTGTATAACCTTCTATTTCTTATCCAATGTTCCCAAAAGCCAATCATTGAACTCATGTAAGAGGGTGGGTGTGAGGATTCACATCTCTTAGTTATTACGGAGCATGCAATGAAGTACAATCATCTTTTGGAAGAGAGAGAATCAAGCAAACAAGGGAGAAGAAGGGAATTTCATATGGAGAAATGGACATCTTTTACATGCATATTTTGGGTAGCAAAAGAGGACTTGAGTGTTGGGAAGAGAACCAACCATGTTATGCTTGAACACAACCATTAATTGGTTGTGTGTTAGGCTAAAAATGAGGCATGTGTTCCTGTAAAACAGGTTGTAATCCTATAGTGTGTTTCATGTTGAGGAATTGGATCAAGAGCCTTGCAAATACTGTTATGAGCGCTCCTAATACAACTAAGATTTCTTGAAGTCCCTAAATAAAAGATTCATCACCAACCTAGTGCATTGGAATCCTTGATAAACTAATGGTACATCCTAGCAGACTGTGAGTAGTGAATGGGGTACATTCCTTGAGTTGTGCAGATTGTGGGGAAGATAGAGTTGGTGGATTTGAATTGTTGTAGGACTAGAACCTGGGTTTGGGGTTGCTAAGTGTGGAGAGTGAATAGCCAAAGGGACAAATCTCTGTGTGGATTCATAGCCTCAACTCAAGGGTGACCTGCTATTGAGATTTGGAGTAGGAGTGCCTATGGTTTGGAGGTTCATCCTTTGTATGTAGTCAATTGGATTATAATTATAAACAAATAAGTGTTATGTTGTTTATTTATGATTATTTTGTTGTGTAAATGATTATTGAATGTTGTGTGTTTGTTGTATGTGTATTGTGTCCATTCATGTTTTTATAAATAGTGTGGATGCATGGGTAAATCATCATATTGTTTTGTTGTAAATTTTATGGGTTTGTTTCCCCTTGGTTTTCTATTATATGTATGGAGCGTTTTTAAATTTGTTTTAGAAGGATAAGTCATTTTTGTAGTGACAAGACTCAACATGGGCATTGGGTACGTTACATGCCTACACCCATAGTCCCCTCTCTCATGGAATCATATCCCCCTATAACTCTTGTCCTTGTCTGTCTTGCAACCAATTATGTATTTTTTTATTAAAAACATTCAAAGTGCTACATTTCCTAGGTTCTCCAACCTTTTCATTTTTACAAGCAATCCATCCCTTCAATAAACAAAATACATTATTAAAAAAGGGACTCAAAACTAGAGTATTGCATTCCCCTCCCCATTATTTTGGCACTGTCCTCAAAGCATATACAAAAGAGAAATCTACAATTTCAAAATTAGTCTTCAAAAAGTCACAGGTACTCTTCCCGCATTTCATCATCATATTTCCAAGTAGCACCTTCAGGACTGTATCAGGTCCATTGAACCTTTACCAATCCTATGGCTTGATTATGAATCACCTTGACTTTTATGTCCAATATGTGTGTTGGCTAGACCCTAAAGTCTCCTTCTAGATCCACCTTAATCAAATTCCAATCAATAACATGGTTAGGATCATACACATATTTCTTTAGCAAAGAGACATGAAACATATTATGCACATTCATGGAATCAGTCAATGCAAGCATGTATTCAATTGGCCCTATTCTTTCCAATATCTCAAATGGACAACAAAATTTTGCTACTAGCTTGGTATAGCTACCTAACTTCAATGAACTCTTCTTAGGCTTAATTTTCAAAAGTACATTCTCTCCCACCTTAAAATCTCTAAATATCTTGTTTTAATCTGCATAACTCTTTTGTATATCTTATGTTTCTTTCAAATTCTGCTTAATTTTCACTATATGGTCTTCCATATCCTTGAGAAATTCTGGCCCAAGTACCACTCTATCTACTAGGTTGTCCCAACTCACTAGAGTATTGCATTTTCTACTATAAAAAGATTCAAATTGGCTCATATTCAATGAAACTTAATACCCATTATTGTAGGCAAATTCAACTAATTGCAAGTAATTTTCTCACTTAGATGGTTTATCCATCACATATATTCTCAACATGTCTTTGATCACTTGGTTGACTCTCTATGTTTTCCCATATAATTTTGGATGATATGTTGTGCTAAAGTTCAAATTTGTATCAAATCCTTTAAATAATCCTCTCCAAAACTTTAAAGTAAAATTTGTATCTCTGTCTAAAACAATTGTCTTAGGTATTCCATGCAACTTAACAATTTCCCTCATATAAATTTCTGCAACATTATATGTTGTATGTGTCATCTTCACTAAGACAAAATGACCATCCTTTGTCAATATATCTACCACTACCATTATTGGATCATATTTCCTTACTGTCCTCGACAACTTAGTAATAAAATCAATGGTTATTAGCAAATCTGTTAGGTGTATATTCTAAACTTTCACTCTTTGGCATTTCATGCATCTGGAAATGTGATCAAAAACATCCTTCTTCATTTTAGGCCAAAAGTGTTGGCTTCTTATTGTTGCAATTGTTTTTTGGTAACCAAGATGTTCAGCATATGGAACATTATGCATTTCTCTTAACACCAACTTCCTAATTTCTCCAGAATAAGGAACATAAATTCTCTTCTTTTGCACAAGTATTCAATTTCCCCCATCTTATATTATTTAAATATTTGATGTATATCTTCTTTCTATAATATTTCTTTTACCTATAGGTACTACAAGTCTGTAACAACAACATCTAAAAAAATTATCTTTAGATATGACTGATGCATCATGCATGGTATGCAATCTTTTACTAAGTGCATAAACAACTTTATTTTATTTTCCTTCAATATGTTTGATGTCAAATTCATACTCACTTAATAATTCCAACCATCTTGTCTACCTGGAATTTAAAGTTGGTTGCTCAAAAAGATATTTTAGACCATTGTGGTATGTCCTTAATTCAAATTTATTCCCCATTAAATAATTCCTCCACATCTTCAATGCATGAATTATGGCAGCAAGATCCAAATCATGTGTGGCATAATTGCTCCCATGTTCTTTAAGCTTCTTAAACCCATAACTAATGATATGTCCATTTTTAGTGAGGACCACCAATTTCTTCTTTGCATGCATTTGTATATACCACAAAATTCTCCTTTGGGTTAGCAATCTTCAATATAGGTGCACTTGTAAGTAACTATTTCAATAAATTAAAATTTTCTTCACACTCTTTTTTCCATTCAAACTTAATTCCCTTATTTTTCAAAGAAATAATGGGATGAGAAATCTTAAAGAATCTTACTATAAATATCCTCTAGTATACGACTAATCCCATAAAAGATCTGACTTCGGAAACATTCCTTGGTGTTGGTCATCCTCTAATGGATTCAATATTCTCTAGATCTACTGTTACACCTTACTCTAAAATAATGTGCCCCAAATAATGGATCTGCTCTTGGTAAAAAGAGCACTTGTTTAGCTTGGCATAAATTTGACACCCTTAACACTTGTACTACCAACCTCGAGTGATGTCCATGTTTCCCTTTTGACTTTGAATAAATAAGTATATCATACAAGAACACTATGACAAACTTATCCATATAATTTCTAAATATGTTATTCATCAAACACATATATATAGTTGGGGCATTGGTCAGTCCAAATAGCACCAGCACAAATTCATAATGCCCCTACCTAGTTCTAAAAGTTGTCTTACTAATGTCTTATTCCTTGATTCTCACCTGGTGATATCCTAATCTCAGGTCTATCTTTGAAATATATTTTCTCCTCTTAGATGATCAAAGAGGTCATCATTCTTGGGTAAAGGGTAGTTTTTCTTCAATGTGGATTTATTCAGTTGTCTAAAGTCAATACACAACCTCAATTTTCCATCTTTCTTTCTCACAAAGGGTACTAGTTCTCCTCAAGGTGAAACACTTGGGAATATGTACTCTTTCTTCAATGATTCTTCTAGTTGCATTTGTAATTATTTTAATTATGGTGTATTAATTCGGTAAGGATTATTTGATACTGAGACAGCTCCTGGTACTAAACCAATAGAGAAATATATATCCTTGTTTGATCACCAACCTGGTATTTCTTGGAATACATCCTCAAACTATTGCAATACTAAAAACATATTCAAGACTTGGCCCTTGGGTCTTGTCTAGTTCCACCAAATGAGTTGCATAGAATTGACATTTTTTCTTGAAACATCTCTTCAATTGTAAGGCTAAAATCTCCCTGAGAGAAATGGGTCTCGAAATTCCTTTCGTAGTGCTTTGTTTCCCTTCTTCATCAAGACATCTAAATGTATTATTATGGAAATATAGGACATCATGATGCATGTCCAGCCATTCCATTCCAATTAAGACATCATAAGATCCTAATGGTATAATATTTAGGTCAACACTAGTGTTTACTCCATTCACATTTACTGGAGAACCTATGAAAGTCTTGTTGATTCTACTTTTAGTTCTAGTGTCCAATTGAAACAACTGTGATATTTCAAGTTTGATGTAATACCCTTGTTTCCCCCAACTTGTAAATATAAGTATAACCTGCTAAAATACTATGGGAAGATTGAATATGTGTGGATGTTTGGATTGATGAACTTTTTTTGTTATAAAAGGTAATGTATATATTTATGTTACTAAATAAAATGGAAAGTGTTTCATAACTGTTGAAGGGGTTTTCCAAGGTAGATCATGATGTATGAGAGATATGGTGAGGGGAAAAAACAATGGTTGAGATGACCCCCACCAGACCAATACTCTATTGGATTTAAATTATTTATACCCAGAAAATTCCTATGACCTGGAAAAAAATAAATTACCAGTCAGGATAGTAGTTGGGAATTCCTCCTCAAGATTCAATGAGGAGATGGGAAGAGTACCCACTTGAAAACTTCTTGACCTGACCCACAAAATTGGGAATTGGACCCACAAAATCTTGCTAAGGAAGGAAAGAAAAGAGAGGAAATTCATGGGCATAAAGGAGGAGGTAGGAAGATGAGTCTAGTGACCATTTTCTAAAGAGGGAGAGCATGTGCATCTCTCTAGTTTTGAAGAGGGAGGGCATGTGTAGCTCTCTGGTTCTGAAGAGAACTGAAAAATGAATTTGTTCTGGGTACAGGAAATTGTTGGGCAGCGTTTTCAGTCCAAGATGATAAACGGGGTTGCATAGAAGATGAGTGACCAAGGAACCACTCATTGCAGGCCCCCTTGCTTGGTGGAGAGAAAACATATATGCCAAGTTCCTATGGGAGGAGGAGAGTGGCCTCAGTCCCTGGCTATTACTTAATAGAAGGAAGAATCTCCCTCTAAGCATCATGATCTAGCTAGGGGGTGGCCAGTGGTAAATTCATCTAGGAGTTGTTGTGCCTATGATTGGGTGGAAAAGGACACCCCTTTCATCAGTTGCATCACTATCTAGTTTCTAGATAAGTATATTTGGTTAAATATATGTAGTATTTATATCAGAGAAAATTTTATACTATGTTTTAGAACTGTGTAAGTGTAATTTCTAACAAAAGTGACTTGAGAAATTTAAGAAAAATAAAGAGAATGTCTTGGTTGAAGATCTTTTTATTTAATTTCTTATCTCTTGACTATCTGTGTGCTAAAATAAGATCTTTGGGAGTGGATGTTGTGGTTGAGTATGTTGTACAGTTTAATGCATGCTTGGGAATTGATGACTGAACAACTAAAAATCTCTATAACACCTCTAAAAGAAGAGAGAGTCATGTTTCTATGTAATAATGCTCAATTTTAGTATGTCCTCAAATCCCATGCCAAAAAAGATAGAGGATATCAGATCTCTATGGACTTTAGGAAATAATCTCAAATATGGAAAAACTTTAAAATTCCTTATAAATAATTATTGAGGAAAAATAATTAGGACATAAACATGAAATTGGTCTAAACTAATTAAAATACAGAAGTTCTCAAAATTTTATTTGGGGCATAAATAAATATTTATGTTTAAATTGTGTTAAATCTCTTAAATTTGGGAAGAATCCCCTTAAATTTTGGTGGGCAGTAAATCTTGGTCGAAACAAAGAATTTATTGTGGAGGTAAATCTTTGTTTAAGGACCATTTTCCTTAAATTTAGTAAGAGTAGTAAAGCACATTAATAAGGGAATAAAATTCTACTCATTTACCCATGAGAAGGGAGAGATTACAATTGTATTTTAATTTCCAGGATGGAGAAATCTCCTTGGAATATAAACTTTTATTAAATCCCTTTATAAAGACTGGAAATTTATATTTCTCCTTTTCTTATTTACTTAAGAGAAATTAAATTCATTTAAATTCTTAAACATTCTTGTAGTCTTTGGAGCTCCGGGAGTTCGAAGCTCTGGGTTGCTGGTACTCACGAGCCCAAGTTGTGGAAGGCCTGAACCCTATCCTTCCATGTACAAGGTTACATAGATAAGAAATATAAATAATTATACAATATTATATTTAATTGTGATCAATTTAACATAATTTAATATAATAATTCTTTTATTGTGATTTATTAAACTATAACCCTAAAGTCATTCAATGTATTTTAAATTCTAAGGTAATACAAGTGGGTCCCCTCCAGAACTCCGGGACTCCGGGTTATATGAAAATGAATAATTTCCTGGGGTGGACCCGAATATATTTTCCTTCATTATAATATTGAATAATTAAATATAATATTGGAGAGTTTAAAAACTTGGGCGTAATTTTCGAGAAATATAAAATAATATATATTATATTATTTTAAGGTTCATTAAATTGATTATACATGAATGAAGCCAACTCCTTTGAATGTTAAATGGTGTGGTAATTTGTGCAAGTGGAGTCACATCAAAGCTTCGGGACTCCAGGGCTTCAAAAGAATTGAGCATAAAGGATGTGTGGGAGAGCCGAATGAGATTGACCCGGAGAACTCTCTCTCTCTCTCATGTCAAATATTAATAAAATTTTGGAGACTTTATAAACTTGGCCGCATTTTCCAAAAAGGTTATTATAATATATGTTTAATGGGTTTATTATGGCATTGGTACGTGATAAAGTACCAACCTTTTCTTTTTTTAATTTAATATTTAATGCGAAGTCACATGTAATCGTGGGCCCTTCGGGACTTTGGGGCTCCAGAAGATCGGGACTTCGTAACTCCAGGAGTTCGTAGCTTCGGCACTCTGGATGTTTGGAGAAGATAGAGTGTAAGGGAAAAACGACCGAAGGTCGAACCTATTTTTCCGCTTTCCAATGTTATAATATTATTAAACACACATAATTATATCGTAAGGTAATATAATTACTTGTATTGGCATAAAGGCATAATAGAGGTGGGACCCTCTCCGAAACTTCGGCATTCGAGAGATTTGGGTTCATAAAAGCATGATGAGGAATCTTCGTCAAAGCCCGGAGGCTTAGGTATTAATGGGTATCGATAATCCTAAGTGCTCCTTGGATATAATTAATCATATTATAATATAATTGAATTGAATTATATTATAATATAATAAATAAAAGACTAAATTGGTAATATTAAATATTAAATTGAATATGTTTAACCATTTCCCCATTAAATAAATAAATACGCATATATTTATATATATGTTAAATTACGTGAAAATTTTCCATGGAGTTGTGTGTCGGGGAGGGATTGAATTATATACCTTAATTAAGGTTAATCAACTTAAGTATATTATGGAGAAATTAACCTCATTGTGTTATGATATAATTACTTATAATTATCATATGAGTAATTAATTGAAATAGTGTTAAATTACTTCTAAAGGGGGGAGAGAGAAAGTAAAACCTCAGTAATTACTGGGCCATGGGTATTATGCTAAGAAAAAAATAATTATTGGATAATTAGTTGTGGAGAATACTTACCATTAATGAGTTTTAAGTAATTAATTACCAAAGAATGGTATTCTACAAGATATTAATTAAGTAATTTAATTGGACTATAGGAGATGGACTATTGTCACCATCTAGTCGTGCAAGACTAAGCGCCTTGCGGTGACATGGAGAATTCATGTTGACTATGAACATCATTGTGATGGTGAATGTTAATCTTCAATGGGTTGACGATTCGAGTGGGGCCTGGTAGGATTGGTGAACCTTATGTGTCAAATGGATCCTAACTAAAGATTGGGAGGTTTGGCATGCATCGAGACTATCCATCGAGAGAAAGGGATTAGTCCTCGATACCATATTCATTGGAGGTAAGCAAAAAATTTATACCCCATCCCTTAAAAAGGTACTTAGGGGTCAGGTGTGTGATAGAGTGGTATCAGAGAGGGTAACAACACTTGGCATGCTTGGGCTCATGAACGAGTCGCATAAAAATTTATTATAGAACTTTAAGGGGTAGCACTCTATCTTACCCTATTCATAAGAAGCTTGTTTAAAAAACTACTAAAGGGAGGAACGAAACTTTCTGTTGTTGTTATATGTTTTAAAAATCTGAATTGTGTTTTGCTAGTGTTCCAAATAATGAAGCTGACTTCACCTTACAAATTGTATGTGTTGTTCATAAAATAGTAGATAATTAACTAATAGAAAATGTTTTATCGGCACTCAAGCAGTCAGTGGACAACATGAAAACTACAGCATAAAGAATGGTAACACATCATGAGTTGGGGGGAATCTCCCAAAATGGAGAAGAAGAATCTGATGAGAGGAGAGCAGTGGAAACCCCTTCGTATTTTGATGAAACTGTAAGAAGCCTCATGACAAAATTACAGAGTTGTAAGGCTAACAATGAAAGGATGATAAAAGAAAAGGAAAAAAAAACTCAAATTAATGCAGGCCTATTACAAAGCCTATCAGATATACAAAGGCAGTTGCAACATGGGTCTGTAGCCAGTAATGTAGATAGACATCATACTAATAAAACTCAAATTCCACCTGAGATACAAAAGAATTGACCTAAAAGTATCCACACAAGGAGGAGCACCTAAAAGAAGGCCCAACATGGAGCCAAGATACATTCAACGGAAGAATCCTCTAGTGAGCAAACTGACAACTCGAAGGAATTTTCTAGTAGTGAGATTATTTCAAATTCCCAGAGGAGAAGAAAGAAGAGGAAACATTCCAAGATCCATGACCCTAAAGAGTTTAAGAAATCCAAACCACCCACTTTCTATGGAGAAATTAAAAATAGAGAAGAAGCAAAAGTTTGGCTACTTGGCTTGAAGAAGCACTTCAGATTACATGACTACTCTGAAAACTTAAAGGCTCGAATAGCTATTTTAAGATTGAATGGAAAGGCTTCCATTTGGTGGGAGGACCTTAGGAATTTGAAAGGAATCCATGAGAAGGACTTTTCATGGAAACAATTTGAGAAATATTTCAAGAAGAAGTATCTATCTGGAAAATACTATGATGGGAAAACCAAGGAGTTCTATGAACTCAATCTATGATAGCTCATAATAGATGAATATATCAACACATTTATTGAGTTTATGAGGTATGTGCCCTACATAAAGAATGAAAAGGTAAATATGCAACGGTTTATTAGTGGACTGCCTCAGCCCTTCCAGGACAGAATTGAGTTTGATGAACCTAAGACTTTAGAAGACATTATTCGAAAGGAAAAGCATTGCTATGAGCAATTAAAAATAAGGTATAGCCTCATAAGGATTGGAAGAAGAAAAGTAAATTGGGATTCAAGAATAAGGGGTTTAAATCCTCAAGATTAAAGAATCATGGGAAAATCTCTAAGATGAGCCTTCTTACTAAAATTGTATATCAGCAGAATTTTCCATCTCATAGTGGTAATAAACCCTTTGGATAATCCCCATGTAAGATTGATAATACAAAGAGATAACCCTTGAAATTCTAGGGTTGTGGAGAAGAGTGTTTGATGAGGAACTTCCCACATAGGAAACGGGACAATCAAAGAGTCTACAACATCCAGGAGGCTACCAAAGTCAATGATGTGGCTAGGATCATGACACAAATTTATGCACCCTTGGATAATAGACAAGTTGATCACCAAGATTCAGTGGTGGAGATGGAAGGTATGATTTCCAACCATCTATTTTCAATTTTAATTGACCCTGATTCTAATCTGAGTTATGTTGCCCCTCAAGCTATTGAGAAATGTAAATTGCAGCAAGTAAAACATGCTAAATTGTGGCTAGTACAAATAGCCACTGGAACAAAAAGAAAGGTGAAAGAGGTCATACCAACATGCCAATTCATTATGAATGGATTACCCACCCAAGAAACCATAAACATGCTCCCTTTAGGATCTTATGACATGTTGATTGGCATGGGCTAGTTAGCTTCCCATAAAACCAAGTTGGACTGTTACAATAAAAATTTGGAGTGTAAAGATGAAGAAGGGAGAAAAATAACCCTACAAGGGAATCAAAATCCTATATCAGTGAGACAAATATCATCCCTTCAAGTGAAGAAGTATTGCAAAAAAGGATGTCCTTTGTGCGCAATACAAGTGTTGAACTTTGTTGAGAACAATATGTTAGAATATGATGGATGTGCTCGTTTAACCATAGACAATATCACTATTGTCACCCAACCATAGTCCGAAGCCACCCCCGAGCACCTTAACCTTGACAGAGAATCATTTTGGAAGAAAACCCTAGGCTAGATAGACAAACAAAGGGTGGCGCATCTTTCTCCAAGAATAGCGCACCAAGCAAGAGTAACAAGAGTTGATCAGAGAGTCCAAACCATAACCAAGAGATAGTCCAAGCCAAAACCGAAATATGATAGCTGCAGCAGCTGCAATGACATCTCTCCTCCAAACTTGTTCACAAACTGGCCAACTGCAGTGTGCACAAGTGTTGCTTCTGCAGTTCTAAGAATGCCTGCCAAAATGAAGACTGGCCTCCTGTATTTATACTAAAACTGGCAAACTGCCTGGGCTGACTTCTCATTATGGGTGCTTATTTACTTAGTATATGATATTTCCTTTAGCCGACTTTTTCTCTTAGAGGTTAATAACCTAATACAAATTATCTTCTTGAGCCGACTTGTCTTCTAGGATTATTAGCCAACTAATTAGGGTTTCTTCTTGCTTCCTGAAATATTCTATTCTCGTCAGGTTTACACATGGATGTGAATACCTCCCACAACTACCATAATATAAACACTCCCTCCTAGCTAGGGATGTATTTGAAGGTAATGGTCTTGAGCACAAACATACCATTCACCTGGTAGCATCAACATAGTCGTATAGACTATCTCATGACTAGATCATGAGCACCATCATCACTATCAGTGTCATTAGCTACATCATATCTCGAAACTATACTCCATCTGAGTAATCAAACATGATGTTGGATAATTCACTCACTCCACAGAGTGACATAAGATCCATTCTTCTAATCCGAACATATGTCCTAGAAGAATAAATGTCCTGAACCATTTTTCGTCTGGGAAATCTCTGTCCATTGATCATCCATCTAGCCGATAATCATTTCCAACACTATTGATAGTCTTCAAGGAAATCGGAACAATTTCATGCAATAGAACACAACTTTGTCTATCCATAGTAGTACACAACTACAATCCATTGGTACACTACCACACCAAGTAGCACACAGATACTTGATCAGGGACATATAGTCACAATCAGTGGAACACATCCACCACAGTAGTATACATCTACTGTCTGAATACATACAATCTCCATAACAGTCATATCATCAACCTGCATAGAAAACATTGTTATGATATAAACTGAATCATCTGGGCCATTCTTCCACTCACATCTGTGAGATATGGAAGAGCATTTTCCCTTAGAAAGTAAAACATCAATGATGATCTATCTAGACTATTCTTTGTTAATGTTTAAGCCATTATTATAGTTCTTTTCATTTCAATAGATAACAATAGCATAAGATAGAATCACTGAGAAATACACAATCACAAGAGACACATCATTTATCCTAGGAAACCCTCATGGGGCAGAAAACCCGGCAAAACTTCCTTAATATAGATAGCCAATACAATGCCAAGAGATAACTCAAACAAGTACAGAAAGTCCTCTCCCAAAGATGTGCCTCTCTCTCTCTCCTCTTCTTCAACTACAGCTCTGAAACTTGTCTCTCAATGAACAAGTGAGTGTGTGTCTAAGTGAGGTGCTAGCCTCCTTATTTATACAAGTCTAGCACATGTGGAAGTGTCTTTTCACTGGCAGGGCCGACTTCTTCTTATGGGTGGTTATAACCACCTTTATTATATTTCTGGGTTTCTTTAATATATTATGGGGCCGACTTCTCTTTATTCCTATTACAATTACATTATGACCAATCCACAAAAGGGGATTTGGTCCTTTACAGTAGCCAACATGATCAATCCACAATGGGGATTGATCCAATGAATAATATATCAAATAATAATAAGAATACACTTTGCAGTTACATTATTTCAACACTCCCCCTTAACAAGAAGGGTATTCTTCAACATCATTAGATGAGAGAGAGGCCTTTATCATCAACAGCATCAGGAGGAAAACATCATCAATATCATCTTGGAACACTGACTGGCGTATCTATAAATCATCGAAAGTTTTCTTCATCGGCAGCATCGTCATTCTCAAAGGAATGCAATCATCATCTACATCAATATGAATTAGTATAAAACTAATATATCATCATCATCATCACAGCACGAGGCTAGCTCATCATAATACAGGACTGGCTTTATGTCACAACTGTTAAGATAGAAGCTCAGTACTCGTCTTTTTTTATGTCACAGCAATCAAGCTAGAAGCAAGATACTAGACTGGCTTTACGTCAAAGCTTCTCAAGCTGGAATCACAGTACTAGTCTCATCTCAACGTATTGCTTTACATCACAGCACTCAAGTTGGAAGCAAGATACTAGACTGGATTTACGTCACATCTTCTCAATATGGAAGCACAGTACTAGTCTCATCTCATCGTCTTTCTTTATGTCACAACACTCAAGCTGGAAGAAATATACTATATTGGCTTTATTTCACAGTTATCAAGCTGGAAGCACAGTACTAGTCTCATCTCATCGTCTTGATTTACATCACAACACTCAAGCTGGAAGCAAGATACTAGACTGGATTTACGTCATAGCTATCAAGATGGAAGCACAGTACTAGTCTCATCTCATCTTCTTTCTTTATGTCACAAACATCAGGTTGGAAGCAAGATACTAGACTGGCTTTATGTCACAACTATCAAGTTGGAAGCACAGTACTAGTCTCATCTCATCTTCTTTCTTTACATCACAACCATCAGATTGGAAGCAAGATACTAGATTGGCTTTACGTCACAGCTTTCAAGTTGGAAGCTCAGTACTAGTCACATCTCATCTTCTTGCTTTACATCACAACCATCAGGTTGGAAGCAAGATACTAGACTGGCTTTACGTCACAGCTATCAAGCTGGAATCTCAGTACTAGTCACGTCACATCTTCTTTCTTTGTGTCCCAGCAATGAAGTTGGAAGCAAGAGATGTCTCATCACAACAACTAATCCCCCTTTCGGCGAAGGTCATTTCAGACTATATCAAGCTTATCTTGAAAGTGCTCAAACTTTACACGAGATAGAGGCTTGGTCAACACATCAGCAACCTGTTCATCCATGCTAACATGTTGGAGCTTTATGGATCCTCTCTGCACCATGTTACGGATGTAATGATATCAGATCTCTATGTGCTTCGAATTATCATGGAATACAGGATTCTTTGTCATCTTTATGCAGCTTTGGTTGTCACATAGGATCGTGGTTTCTTCCATATCTAGGTCAAATAGACCGTTCAGCAACTTTTGAAGCCATATAGCTTCGCAGCTAGCAGAACGCGCAGCAATGTATTATGCTTCCACTGTGATGAGAGAAATGTTGGATTGCTTCCTACTCTGCCATGAGATAATGGCTGATCCCAAACTGAAACAGCATCCTGAAGTGTTTTTCCTATCAGAAACACTTCCTGCCCAATCTAAATTAGTGTACCCACTCAATGTGAAATCATGATCTCCATAATAATTGAGACCACAATCTAATGTACCCTTAAGGTACCTCATCACATGTTTTGCAACCACAAGGTGAACATGTCTAGGTTCTAACAGAAACTGGAAAAACAAATATCTGGTCTGGTGTTCATCAGGTACATCAGCGATCCAATAATTTGTCTATACAGCATGGTATCAATCAATTCTGACGAAGTATCGACTAGCAGCTTCATCTTCGTTTCCAAGGGTGTATTCATGGGCTTGCACTCTAACATGTCGAATCTCTTCAATATTTAGACTACATACTTCCCTTGGTTAAGGAAGATCCTCTCTGGACTCTGGCATACCTCAAGACCTAAGAAATATTGCAATAGGCCAAGGTCTTTCATCTCAAATTCTGAAGCGAGTCTCTTCTTGCATTCAGTGATGAGATTTTCTTCTCCAGTTAAGAATAAGTCATCCATATACAATAATAGTATTACTGGCTCATCATTCATAACCTTGAAGTAGAGGTTAGAATCTACTTTACTCTTGGTAAATCCCAAGCTCGTCAGAAAGCTATCTATCTGGCCATACCAAGCTCTAGGAGCTTGCTTCAATCCGTACAAGGCTTTCTTCAACTTGCAGACATGAGACGTCTTGTATTCAACTTCAAATCCTTGAGGTTGATCTATATACACTTCTTCTTCAATAACACCATTTAGGAAAGTTGTTTTTACGTCCATCTGGTGTAATTTCCACTTCATCTTAGCTGTAAGGGGTATAATGGTTATGATCGAAGTGTATCTGGCTACAAGAGCAAATGTCTCTTCATAGTCAATGCCTTCTTTTTGAGAAAAGCCACGAGCTACAAATCTTGCTTTATACTTCTTAATACTTCCATCAGCAGCATGTTTTATTTTGAAGAGCCATATGGACGATACCACATCCTTGTTATTCGGTCTGGGAACTATTTCCCATACATCGTTATTTATTATGGATTGGTATTGTTCTGTCATGGCATCTGCCCATTATTTCTTCTGAATGGCTTCTTCAAAGCAGGTAGGCTCCTTTTCTAGAAGATCACACATCAAATCCATATAACTGGAGAATGGCTTAGGTTTCTTCACATGTATCATGGTTCCTTCGGGAACACCATATTTCTCTCCATCTTCAATAAGCTCTCTAGCCCAAGATGGCTTTGTTTTATGGGAGATTGTCATCTGAGGAGGTTCTTGAACTTATATTATATCATGGTCTTCTAGAATTTCCTTATCAGGGGAATTTATGACTTCCCTCACTGGTTTTGCAGCTCTGGGAACCTCCCTCACTGATTCTGCAGTTCTCAGGATTACGAGTTCCTCTTCATATAATTCTTCAAGTTGGCATCTTCTTGATTTCTTGAGAATTGCATCTTCATCAAAGGTCACATCCCTGTTGATCTCAATGTGACAGTGACCTGGTATATAAATTCTGAAGGTCTTGGAGACCTCACAGTATCCCACAAATATTCTCTTCTTTCCTGAGGGTTCCAACTTGTTTCTCTTCTCTTTCGGAATGTGTATAAAAATTGGGCAGCCAAATATTTTGAGATGGCTTACCTCTGGCTTCTTTCCGATGAACATATCTTCAGGGGTCTTGAACCCAAGTGCACTATGGGATAATCAATTCTGCAAATATAGAGTTTTCATTGCTGCTTCCTCCCATAAGCACATAGGAAGATCTTGATCATGGATCATAGTCTTCACATTCCATTATCGTTCTGTTCTTTCTTTCAGCTACACCGTTTTGTTGAGGATTATAGGGAGTAGTGAGTTCCCTCTTGATCCCAACATCTTTGCATAAGTTCGCGAACTCTTTTGAGGTGTATTCTCCTCCATTATATGACATGAGTATCTTGATCTTTCTTTCAGAAGGATTCTCTATCAAGGCTTTGAAATCCTTGAACTTGTTGAACACTTCATCTTTAGATTTCAAAAAATACACCCAGTTTTTACGATAATAATCATCAATGAATGATACATAGTATACATACCCACTAATGTAGGATGATGGCATTGGGCCACACACATCTGAATGAATGAATTTTAGGACTCCTTCTGCTTTGTTGTCTCTCTTCAGAAAAGAGTTCTTGATGTTCTTCCCTTGTGCACATCCATTGCATACGCCTTCATGATCAACCTTGAGTTCTGGTAAACCTATGACAGCTTTGTATATGTATGGTAGTTCCTTGTAGTTAATGTGATCTAATCTCTTATGCCAAATTTCACATGATCTTTCAATGGCGTGGGTCATGGCAGCCTCTGAGTGACCCTTTAGCTTATACAAGCCATTTTCTTCACTTCCAATGATGATTGCTTCATTTATGGTTTCTCCTTTAGTACGTTGCCTTCTGCAACCTTCAATATTGCTTCCCTATGACCTGGAACAAGGTCAACAAAACAACAAGCAAGAGTAATATCCTTTTGATAATATAAAGCAATAGCATGAACAATCATCACAGTAGCTCCTTTAGAGATATCATTTGTAACTTGTCTGAAGAAAAGATTAAAGGTAAGGAATACAATATGAAAATGAGGTCAAAACTCTCATAATGTTGTGATCAAATATTCTTCCATGGAAACATGGAACTAACACACGAGGTTTCTCCTAGAGGAGGTGTTAGTTGTATCAGGCAAAGCATTTACCTCTATATGCTCACATGCTATCAAGTATAATACTTTACAAAGACTATTATCTCAACTATAGTCATCAACTTGTCATGTGTACCTTTGAATTTTATCAACTTGATTAATCAAACCTGGAGCCTTGTCCTCAAGAATGAGTGCTTGCTTTTCTTCCAAGTCTCCTTCACTCAAGTGACGAGTGCTTTCTTCAACCTATCTTTTGTATTGAGACAATACATTATCTTGACAGAAGGTTGGGTTAGAGGATAAGCTCTATGATCTCAACTTTTAATTCATCTAATACCTTCATGCAAATTTTGATCAAAGGTTAGAATGATGGTCATAGCTACAACATGCAACATTGATCAAGATAATGTTATAACAAATAGGTGCATATAAAAATAATCACACCCGGGTTGCATCATTCCTCTGAATGTGTTGGATCTTGAGATCCTTCTGGATCTATGGCAAGAGATCCCTTCTCCTACAAACACTCTTTAGATTTTAACCATTTAAACATATGTGAGTACATACCTCTGATAGCATTTGCAGGTAGTGGCTCCATCTAGCAGTAGTGGTAATGATTACTAACTCTTGAAAACTTCAAGGGTGACTGCAACCGGTACTACGACTGCAACTACAACTGGTTCTAAGACTGCAACTTAGGGTTTTATGAGGAAACCCTAATTTTTCAAACTTTGAATTTTGAAATTCTGATCTAGGGGATAGATGCGTTGAGCTGAGGCAAGTAAGTTGGTGCAGTCATATTTCTGAAAATCCAACTTTTACCCCTCCAAACTTGATCTGCAGATTTCTGGACTCGTGCTTCTAGTTTTTTGGTACCTCTGGTGCTCTGGTTCTTCTGGTACTTCTGGTACTCTAGTTTTTTGGTACTTTTGGTACTTTGTGAAACTAGGGTTTCACTTTCTAGGAGATCTAGCCACTGAAAAGGTGCGCTGAAGGTGCCAAATTGATCCCTGGGGGAGGGATCACTTTTCTATATGGTTTTAGGGATGAAATACTTCACCAACAAAAATCCCTAATTTGCATGTACGACAACAGTGACGTTTTTCACTTTTCTCTTGTGAAAGATGCTCTCTTCAGCTTGGCTCTGATACCATGTTAATGTTTAAGCCATTATTATAGTTCTTTGCATTTCAGCAGATAACAATAGCATAAGATGGAATCACTGAGAAATACACAATCACAAGAGACACATCATTTATCTTGGGAATTCCTCATGGGGAAGAAAACCCAGCAAAACTTCCTTAATATATATAGCCAATACAATGCCAAGAGATAACTCAAACAAGTATAGAAAGTCCTCTCCCAAAGATGCACCTCTCTCTCTCTCTCCTCTTCTTCAACTACAGCTCTGAAACTTGTCTCTCAATGAACAAGTGAGTGTGTGTCTAACTGAGGCACTAGCCTCCTTATTTATACAATTCTGGCACGTGTGGAAGTGTCTTTTCACTGGTAGGGCCGACTTCTTCTTCTGGGTGGTTATAACCACCTTTATTATATTTCTGGGTTTCTTTAATATATTATAGGGCCAACTTCTCTTTCTGCCTATTAAAATTACATTATGACCAATCCACAAAAGTGGATTTCGCCCTTTACAGTAGTCGACATGATCAATCCACAATGGGGATTGATCCAATGAATAATATATCAAATAATAATAAGAATACACTTTGCAGTTACATTATTTCAACATTCTTCTCAAGGAAGGAAGAATAATTGTCCCGATTTCTGAGCCTGGACCATTCACCTATCCAGGCCATTATTCTGGCACTAAACAAAGTGAAACCTAGAGAGAAAGAGTCTTCCCTAGGGAATGCTTGTCCCTGATTGTTGAACCTGGACCATTCACCTATCTGGGCCATTCTTTTGACAATAAACAAGGTGCAACCTAGAGAGAATGAATCTGCCTTAGGGAATGACTATCTGGACCATTTCCTAAGGAAATGACTGTCCTGCATCAACCTCCAAAACGAGCCATTATTAGAAACTTCTCACAATTGTGAGCTTCGAAAGAATGATTGTCCAATGAGGTGGACCAGTCTTCTTGACCACTATTGAGAGTGACCGTCAAGAAGAGAGATTGTCCTAGACCATTACCTATTTTAACCACAAGGGGAATCGTTGTCTATGGTACATCAACAATCCATCGAACGATTTTCATTACGAAAATGATCGTTTGAACTGGACCATTTTCCAAACTAGAAAATGCCTATCCGTTAGAAATCTAAAACCACTTTCCAAACTGGAAAGGAACTGCTCATCCTGGAACATTTTTCGAACTTGAAAAATGACTGTCCATAAATCAATAACACATCAGCACTCCCTCCCAACCTAGGAGTCATATCTTCCTTTTTAAATAACAAATTCATCTCCACGAGCTCTAGCTTGAGTACGCAAACTCTTTCATCTTGGACAGAGGGTTTACCAAAATGTCTGCTTATCTGCTCATCTGTGGAGATATATATATTGGAGAACCACTTTCTCTTTTATGGACTTCATCATGGATGATGTAATGCTTGATCTCAATGTACTCCAATATATATATAGCTTCATATAGCTATGATCAATATAGTATATCATTGTTGGATTCATCTTTTGTTTCCTGCTAGCTCATAACATCATGGCAAGGGTCAAATTGGAACATATCCAAGTGGTACTTCTTCTGCCATCATGAGGGCTTGTCATGGATTACCAATCCATCATCCTAAGCTTTTGAGTAACCATTCTGATACAATATCTTTGTTATAGAAATTTTTTCACCACACCTCCGGTGTGCATTGGAGGTTCTCCACCAATTTGTCTTCTTCCATTTGCATACAAAGGTCTCTTCCTGGTATACCTCAAAGCCTTGAGGTTTCTCTTCATACTCTCTTTGTTCAATTATTATGGAGAATATTCTTTGCATTCATCTTATGTAAACTCCAACCCATGGATATTTCGGATGATATGATGGCTCATGTATAGGTATGTCTGGTTTACTGGAATAAACAATCATAGAATTCTACCTCCATATGGGAGAACCTCTAGTTTTGGATCTTGCAATGCTTTGATTCATAAGTCTTCCATACATTGTTCTTCATCACAACTTTCAGTTCCTCTTCTTGATTTCTTTTAGTGATTTCATATCAGGCTGGTAGTCTTGTTATCCTCGATACAATGACTGGTTGTTCTGACTTTTCTTTCTCTCTTGGAATCTTCATTTTCTTCCTCATATTTCTCTTTAGCTCTTGAGTTCATGGATTTTTCTATAGATTCCATGCCCTGAAGATTTTGCCTTCTTCCTTTCATCATAGGATCATGGATGTGGATGGACAACCAGGGATACTTCAAGGCTTCTTTTCAAATAAGACTTCTTATAAATTCAAACTGAACACATGTTGTTTTTCATGGTTGCTACCATTGATGGGAACATGGATAGATACTTCATCATCTTCAATGGATCATATTGTTTATGATTAGCTCCCTCCTAATCCTTGCTTCATGCATGAATGCATGCTCTTCTTTTGGAAATATATAATTGGTCCCCTCCATCTAGGAGATTCCATGCTTCCGTCTGCATCCTTATTGCCTTCTACAAAGTGTCACAAATCATTTTCCAATTTCCTCTTGATTGTTGACTTCTTTATGTCTTTACTTCTTCTAGGTTTCTTCAAGATTGATTATGATAATAACTTCCACATGAATTGTTACCAGGTATTGTTGATGTACTTTATCCTCTCATGTGTATTGCTTGAATTGTAGTCATTGTGATAGCAATCCTTATCTTGTTTTTCATGTTAACACTCAATATTTTCCTTGGGTTGTATCAAGGAAACCCTTAGGTAACCATTTCGACCACTTGAGACTGTATTTATGAGCTATACAATCAGATAGGGCTCTCTCAAGGGCAAAAAGGCTCTAAGACTCAAAATATATTCAACAATAACATTCAGGAGGTCATATTTCTGATAAGAACGGGTTTGTTTTTATAAAATTTGGTAAGACAAACAAGAGGGGGTACCATTGGGTAATGGAGTCTAATTTGAATCTTAAAGACTTGTAGTTTCAAATTAGCTAAATTCTACTAACAATCTCTTAGGCATATCAAGTATTATGTTCAGGAAATCTGGATAAAGAATGGTACAGGATAGGAGAATAATCCCACTACAGTAGAAGCATTAAAACAATGAATTTCTATTGTATCTTTAGACAAGATAAAGAAAGAGTGGCCACTGAAAACGAAGCATTGAAAGAAAGTGAATTATGAAATCGGGAAATCATTTAACATGACATGATACAATCTATATGAAGAGTAATTTATATAATGAATCTCTGTCATGTACACTTAGATCATATCAGGAATAAGAACACATTATGAAATATGCAAACAGTAAAACATGATGGATAATAAAACTCTAATGAATCTCAGAAAAGTAGCAGAGCAGCTCTTGCATTCACTTGCTAAAGGATTAACAAATCATCTCATCTTACAAAGCCTCTCTCCCAATGAGATTCCAACCCTCCTACCCTCTTGTAAAATGAATACATAGCCATATAGGTCCTTTCCATATCACTCATTCAAAATCCAACCCCTTTCCCAAAATAGAAACAACTACAAACAGAAAATGACACATTTTAACTAATTTCTTGCTTTTCAGGAGGTGAAATTCTGAAAACTAGGCTTCCAAACGCCACTTATAATTATCAAAAAATAACAGTTGTGTAAAATATGAGAACGGTTTTTGTATATAAACTCTTTATGAAGAAAAACCTCTCTCTGTTTCTTTAAATTCATCTCCATCTAGCCGCAACAAGTGTCACAAAAACATGTCTCAAACAGGAAATCACGAAAACTGAAAACATAGGGCTCAAAGATTCTTTCGAATATCCCAATCTGTGACACCTGTGTGAAAAATGAAAGAGGTTAATGTTCATGGGCCCATTATTGATAATAACCTCCTTCATATTGTTAAAATTCATCTTATTGCACCCGAAAATCCTTCTAGAAGTCAATTGGTCAAACATGTTAGTTCAACAGTCTTAAAAGAGAGTTTATGTGGCACATTCTGTAGAGCCACTTCTATGTATGATATCTCTCTGAAAATAGCACATTTTGAAAAACTGAGAGAGGTTTTTGTTATTTGTAATGTTTTAAACAAAAACCTCCGCCATTTTTCAAAACTACCTTCTCAATTGTTCACAATCCAAGCTTTAAATTAGCGACTCAAAACTGGCAGAATAACTCTGCACAATTCAGCCTCTGCCATAATTTTGGTAGCGCCTTTAGGTAGCGCATGTTGTGTGTCTGCATGAAATTTGGTAGATCCATCATAATTCACACCTACATCCCTTCAACATTGACAGATTTGGTAGCATCCGACATGAAAACGGATTTGGTAGCAACCTATGGAATTCATAGTGCCATCATTACACTGCTTAACAGATTTGGTAGCATTTTAGGTAGTAAAATGGCAGACCATGCTATATAGACAAATCCGCAGTGCCATGGCACTATGGAATTTTTGTGCTCTTCTATAAGATGAGACTAATCAAGAACCTTGAGTTGATAGGTTAGAAGCTCGTATATGCCTGTAGAGGTTATTTAAATGCTACTGCAAATTCATGTGCTAACATTTGGCTCCATGGGGGATGGCATGCTTCCTATAAGTTGCCAAGAACTTGTAGACCAGAGGCCTTAACTATCACCTAAAATATTTGACTAGACATAATCATGTTGTTCCATGGGCATGGAGTCTTATACTGCTGCAAACCAATAAACTGAAAAGAATCTAACTGCTCGTAAGATGAGCTTATTCTTTACACTCTTAATCCTAATCAGCAAAATCAAGATGATCATGTAAAAGAGAATTTCCAATGCTTCCATGTGAGAAATTTGTGAACAAAATGGTTTTCTTCTTTGCAAGTAAATGAATAAATGCAAACAAGATAAAATTGTTGCAGCAGAAAAAACATTGGCAGGAAATACTCAAAGATGGAATCTCCTTTAATCCCAAAAGATGCAAGGTTACAAACCTCTGAGAACAATGATTCCATGTAGACAGCTACTAGATCATAAACAATATGAACAAATACCAACTGATCTGAAGAGTAAAGTTGTTTCCAAAACTTTTCTTTATCAATTCCATAATGCTCCTGATCAGATCCAACAGTGCCATATGATGTCTCATACATGTGCTCTTTTCCCTCTGAGCCCTCAAAAGAATTGACCTTGTTTTGATGCACATTAGGAACAAAAGGTACATTTTATACAATGTCAAATGTATCTACAATCTTGTTTTTTTGGAAAACATCTTCATGTAATCCCGTAGAAAGAACACCTTCATGGAAAACCTCTTCTTTTTCATTGTTTCCTTTAAACTCTAAACAAGTATCTTCTTGACTAGGAGGGATGATCAATTCAATTTCTAGCCTTTCTTCTTTACTACCCTCCTGTGTCTTTGTTTGAGGGTTGTCGTGCACTATTTTGTTTCTTTCTTGAAATTCCATAAGTTGTGATATTTCAAAGCCCGAGAATTCGATACCCACAATTTCAAAACTTTGTTTTTGATGAGGTTTTTGTGCATGATGTGTAGACATATCGAAATGGCTATCCTCGTTCTTTTCTTGTATAATATCATGATTGTCTACAAAACTAAGGTTCTGATATGCCTCAATTTCAGTTGAAGAGGAAACCTCTAGTTGTTGGACATTTTCCTTAATACCTTGCTGACTGAATTCTAACACTTCGTCTTGATGTTGGAAAGGATTTTCATGTAGAGTTTCTATGAGTTCATGATCCATATCAGGTACATGACATTGATGGGTGATTTCACCCCTAGAGATATCAAACAAATCATGCTTTTCTACTCCATCTTATGGTAGTGAAGAATACTCATCATATATTGGATCAATGTGTACATTACCCATATATGCATCTTCAAAACTGCGATTGTGATCATTTTTCTTAACATATCCAGAAACATACAACTCTGGAAACCCATTTTTATGACCTTGATTAATGACCTGAAAACCTCATTTTATCATGTCAAACGCTTCAAAGCAAAGAGGTAAGGTATTACCTTCATCTGGCTCATCATCGTTCTGGTTTGCAATGTTATGATCATAATCTATAGGCTGATTCTTCTCCATAACTAGTTGAAGTTTGACTTGTCTTGCTGCAAGGCCTCTAGTTGGCTTCTCAAGAAAACTATCTACATATTCATATTGATATTCATCATATATAAGCAGGCTAAAGGCCTCTTTAAAACCATCAAAGTTTGAGACATTAGTTGGCTGATTATGATCTTTGATAAACACATCCTCATGGTTAAATTCCAACACTCTCCTTGGCTGATCCTGTTTCTCTTTTCTCCATTTATCACCATCATCTTGATATGAAATCTTCCTGCCTACTCTAAGGTTATCCTTTACTTCTTGGGCATCAATGAACATTTGTTGTAATCTGGAAGACCTCCTTTCTAATAGAAAAAGAAACAATTTGGAAGGGAGAGTTGTTGCATAATATAGTTTTGCAGCGCCTTTAGGAGGTTGGATTACTTTAGGCAATTCATAATAAACACTGGAAAACCTCTTATTTAAACTTGACACAGTCTCATCCTCTTGTTTCTTAATTGAATAAAAATATGAAAGAAGCAGATCCAAGGGCTTCTTCTCACCCCAAAATCTAAGGAAGGCCTCCCTCAGTTCATCCCATGAGCTAATTGAATGAGGCGACAAATTCTTAAACCATAATTTGACCTTTTCTTGCAAGGATTGGGAAAAGGATATTAGGGTGACATCCTCATACTCAATCTCAAAAAGTTCTAAGAAATGTTCAAAGGCTTGTACATGCTTTTTAGCTGAGAAATTTTCAATGGTACCATCAAATGCAGGGAGTTGCTTATAGTGATTTAAAGGGAATCATGAAGGATATATGGAAATCTCAAGGGTTTATATCTTTCTTGTAACTTGGAAGGGACAGGGTTAAGAGAAGGAGAAGTCAGTATATCAGTTTTGGATAAAGAAAATCTACAAGATTGTTCTAGGTTGTCATGTAGTTTAGATGAACTGTCTTGGTCATGATCAGCAACTATATGATGAGAAGGAGAATGAGAAGGTGAAGGTATATGTACACTTTTTAAGGAGGAATAAACAAAGGTGGAATCATGTTCTTCATTTGAAGGCAGCAAAGAAAGCAAATGAAGGAAAAAAAATTTGAAAAACTCAAGAAATAACAAAGTAATGTTGACAAAACAAAAGAGTATCTTGTGAGGGAAACTCCAACTTGAGTACCTAATTGTGGCATACATTCCTTCCATATTTATGTCATGTGGGATCGTCCTCCAGTGGAGTCTGCAACTATGATTGAAGCATGAGTGGAGTCGCCAGGTGAAAGGTACACAACCTTCTTGTATCTGACTGTTGTTCACTTTCAGCAATCAACTCTAGTCTTTGTCATTTCTCCTAGGGAAGATGAAACCTTCATTGTACTCTTCCCTGGCAACGGCACCAATATGTTAACACTCAGTATTTTCCTTGGGCTATATCAAGGAAACCCTTAGGTAACCATTTCGGCCACTTCAAACTGTATTTATGACCTATACAATCAGAGAGGGCTCTCTCAAGGGACAAAAGGCTCTAAGACTCAAAATATATTCAACAATAACATTCAGAAGTTCATATTTCTGATAAGAACATATTTTTTTTTTATAAAATTTGGTAAGACAAACAGGAGGGGGTACCATTGGGTAATGGATTCTAATCTGAATCTTAAAGACTTGTAGTTTCAACTTAGCTAAATTCTACTAACAATCTCTGAGGCATATCAAGTATTATGTTCAAGAAATCTGGATAAAGAATGGTAGAGGATAGGAGAACAAGCCCACTATAGTAGAAGCATTAAAAAAATGGATTTCTATTGTAGCTTTAGACAAGATAAACAAAGAGTGACCGTTGAAAACATAGCACTCAAAGAAAGTGAATTCTGAAATCAGGAAATCATTTAACATAACATGATACAATCTATATGAAGAGGAATTTATATAATGAATCTCTGTCATGTACACTTAGATCATATCAGGAAGAAGAACACATTATGAAACATGGAAACAGGAAAACATGCCGGACAATAACACTCTAATGAATCTCATAAAAGTAGCAGAGCAACTCTTGCATTCACTTGCTAAAGGATTAACAGATCATCTCATCTTACAAAGCCTCTCTCCCAATGAGAGTCCAACCCTCCTACCCTATTGTACAATGAATATATATTCATATAGGTCCTTTCCAGCTCACTTATTCTAACTCCAACCCCTTTCCCAAAATAGAAACAACTACAAACATAAAATGACACGTTTTAACTAATTTCCTGCTTTTCAGGAGGCGAAATTCTGAAAACTAGGCTTCCAAACGCCACTTGTAATTCTCAAAACATAAAATATGTGTAAAATATGAGAAATTTTTTTGTAGCTAAAATCATTATGAAGAACAACCTCTCTCGGTTTATTTAAATTCATCTCCAGCTGGCTGCAACAGGTGTCACAAAAACATGTCTCAAACTGGAAATCACAAAAACTGAAAACATAGGGCTCAAATATTCTTTCGAATATCCCAATCTGTGACACTTGTGTGAAAAATAAAAGAGGTTAATGTTCATGGGTTCGTTCTTGATAATAACCTCCTTTATATTTTTAAAATTCATCTTATTTCACTCGGAAATCCTTCTAGAAGTCAACTGGTCAAAAACGTCAGTTCAGCAATCTTAAAACAAATTTTACGTAGCACATTCTGTAGCGCCACTTCTATGTATGATATCTCTCTGACCATAGCACATTTTGAAAAACTGAGAGAGTTTTTTGTTATTTGGAATCTTATAAACAAACACTTCCTCTAGTTTTCAAAAATGCCTTCTCAATTGTTCACAATCCAAGCTTTAAATTAGTGGCTCAAAACTGGCAGAATAGCTCTACACAATTCAGCCTCTGCCAGAATTTCAGTAGCGCTTGTTGTGTGTCTTCTTGCAATTTGGTAGTGTCGTCATAATTCACAGCTACATCACTTCAACGTTGAAATTTTGGTAGCATCCAATATGAAAACGGATTTGGTAGCAACCTATGGAATTCATAGTGCCATCATTACACTGCTTAACATATTTGGTAACATTTTAGGTAGTAAAATGGAAGACCATGCTATATAGACAAATCCACAGCGCCATGGATCTATGGAATGTCTTTGATCTTTTGTATGATGAGACTAATCAATAACCTTGATTTGATAGGTTATAAGCTCGTATATGCCTATAGAGGTTATCTAAATGCTACTGCAAATTCCTGTGCTAACAGTTCTTCCATAGGTATAGTTTATCTTTGAGCATATTATCTTTTAAGAAATAGATATGCAAGATATGTATAGAAAACATGATATGTACAAGAACTATGAAGAGTATTGTTACCTTGTCTTAGAGGAAGAAGTTTGTTTTATCCTGCTTGGCCTTCTTTGAGGGTTCCCTTTCTTCGCCAATTGATGCTTCATGTGTTTCCTTCATTTTCTTTAACTCAGGATAATGATTCTTGTAGTGACCATATTTTTTACAGCTGGAGCATTGTATTTCTGACATGTCTTTCTCTTGATTTGGCTTCTTCCTTGAGCCAAACTTCCTATTGTTCCTGAAATTCTTGAATCTTGTTGTGAAGGCTTGTTCATCGTATTTCTTTTGGGGTTTCTCTTTTGCACTAATCCATGATTCTTCTTGTGCGCAGCAAGTCCAAAGTTCTTCAAATGTGGGATACTCCTTGTTGGCCCTTGACCAATTTTTGAGGATCCTTGTTCATGTTCAATCTATTTTTGGGACTTTGACGGGCTGTCAAAGGCGGAGCGCAAGACGAAGCAGAGATCGTGGGCTCTTGGCCCCCTTTTAGGGATTTTTGGGATTTGGGATTATGTAACAGGTATGGGGATGTCGACCCATGGGTTTACCCATGTTTAGGCCCGATTTTGTAATGTATAAATAGATGTTAGGCCATGTAGTGAGCATATAGAGAAATGAATGGCTAAGTGCAGATGGCAAGTCATTTGTAAGTGGTGCTGAGTGCAAGTAAGAGTTGTAAGTTCTTTGTGTATGTTTGCAAGGATGAGTGCAAGTGGTTGTAAGGACTGTATGTAGGCATTTTGTTGTAACCTAGCTTGGGGAAGGAGGATCTAGTGAAGAGAGAGCAAATCTCTTGTCCTCTACGAAGTTGATCTGAAGGCTATGTGCTTGTAAGAAGATTGAAGAAAGCTAATAAAGAAGATGAAGAGTTGGTGGACGTAGCCCCAAGGTGGGGGTGAACCACGTACATCATGTGTTTTGAATGCTTTGTGCGATGTATTTATGTATTTATGTATTTACTTGATTAGTGCTTTGATATAGATGAATGATAAGTAGATCTATTGTTACTTTGTGCTTAATAATGAGATTAAATGATGGATATGACCTGTGTGAATGTGCTTAGTGCTTGAATCTGCTAGATCTGATCTATTATGTCATGCTAAGTGTTGTTAGATGCTAGATCTGGTTGAATATTGCAATGCTCTGTAATTAGGGTATTTACCTGCGAAGTAGATATCGGTTAAACATTGATGAACTATATTGCTAAGTGCTTTGTCAAGGTGTTACAATCACATATATGTGTCCCAGCTAAGGTTGCAGAAACTGGAGTCATGCAACCACCCTTGCCTCTACCTAAGGTTAGACTTCATATCCTTCACAGGTGTTGCCGAAAGGGTCGGTAGTTAGGGTTTTGTTGGTGCGTTATTGTATCGTTGAACCCTAGGTCTGCCCCTGTGCCAACAAATGGTTCTGTTGTCGAGACCTGAAACTGTGATTGTTGGGACCTGAGGAAAAAGGAGCTTTGTGTGAATATTTGAAATGAAACTGTGATTGTTGGGAACTGAGGAAAAAGAAGCTCTATGTGAAGATCTGACATGAAATTGTGGAAGATCTGTGCGTAGATCTGTTGCCCTAGTGCGCAGTATTCTACTTAATCTGTGAAATCTCTGTGCTAAGAAAAGAAGTTTGATCTGAAGAAAAGAGGTAGGATATATAAGCTTTGTGCTTTGTTAAAGGTAATATTAGTGGAAAATTTTGTTTCAAAAGTATGGATCTGGGTATGTTTGATAGATTTTGTCCTATCTTGAAAAGTAGGGCACAGCTAGAGGAAAGAAGATTTGATATGAATAGATCTGATAGAAATAATGAAAGATATGTTGTACCTATGCATAGAAAGAATGTTTGGACTAACAAATGGATGCAGGATCCTAGAAAGATTTTTTTGCAGGTTAACTACTATGATCCTAGTGCGTAGTACAGGAAAGGCTCGGGATCATTTAAGAGAAAGAGAGGATTAACTCTTTGTTACAGTTGCAGAAGAACGGGACATCTTGCTAATGAATGACCTGGTAGAAGACCTAGTTGTCTTTGTTGCAAAGTTGTGGATCATGATGTTCTGGATTGCCCTAGAATGATTTCTAAGGTTGAAAGAATGAATATGAGCCAAGAAGACCCTGAGAAAGGTCAATACACTGAGACCATGACAGAACCCCAAAAAGAATCAGAGACTCTATTGTTGCAAATGAAAGAAACCTTGAATGACCACCGAGATACTAATCTATCAAAGATATTAAAAGAGAAAGATCAAATAGAAGTAAGAATAGGAGACTTCGACATTGACTATGTTCTGGATGAAGAAACATGGGTGAATTTCATGACAGAAATAACTTGGGAAGCTGTAGGAAAGCCTGTTATGATTACTTCATTGGGAGGAAAAGGATTGTTTAGAGAAAAACTGATAACCCTATGTGGAATACTTACCCATATATTTATGAGTGCTCATGGAACTTCGACAGAGGAAGATTTTGAGGTTGTTAAATTTATTGAGAATAGTGCTCCATTTACTATGTTACTAGGAAAACCCTGGATCGAGAAGGATTAGACTAGAAGGAAACAAGAAGAAGTCTTAGAGAAGAAAAAGCAAGAATTAAAAGATTTCATGACTAGGAGGATCACGCACTTGACTGAGGAATAGGAGAAAAGATCGAATCTATTTAACTTGTATGTCGAAGTTGAAAGAACCCAAGAAGACTCACAGAAGACTAAAGCACCTACCCTAGAAGAAGTATTTCCCTTGAATCCTAGGAAAGAATCTCAACAGTGCGAAGTTACTATGCCAAAAGAAGACAAGAATTGGAATGGAAAGAGGAATAATGAGATGAATATCACCAGGAAAAAGGATAGAAATCTTAGAAAGAAGAGAACAAAGATCAAAGAGTTACAGAAGGTTCCAGAGGGAACTTCGCAGAAGGAAAATTTGAAAAATAGGAACTTTGTCGGGATATCAGAATAGTGTCACATGGCACTTCGCCATGGTGAAGAAATGTAGTTGTTGAGAATAGTATAACCATTAGATCGATGCCACGAATAGTTAGAACAACATTTATGGCCAATAAGCTCACCATCAGACCGTTGGGACTGCGCTAGAACAGGCAGAATTGAATTAATGAAGGCTTCTTGCCCGTTGGAGAGATCCATTACCTAGTTGTCTACTTATTCCGTCGACTGTTGCACTGAGAACACTTTTGAGAATTGTATCAGAGAGAAATCATTACTACTACGTTGTGATTAGTAATATCGACACCAGTTCTATTGTTTTGCACATTCATTCATCCATCTAATCCAAGCGTGTATGTCGGACGAGCTAAGTTCTGCGGATAAAATCGTCGAAGAAGTTCTCATCGATATCATGGACGAGAAATTAATGTCTGCAAGTATTCAAGCGTCATCGATGAGAGGAGTGCAAGCCCCTCCGTTGACCTCTCACGGATCTGGGCCATCCCGAGTCATCACAGAAAAGAGAACCAAGCACAGAGATGACCTAGCAAATGTGAAGTTGATCCCAACCATATTGACCAACTACATCCCGCCTCTAGCTGGTGCGGTGAGTCGTGATAGTGTATCGAGAGATTTTGAGTACACCATGGTTATTGCGTACCTCCCGAAGGGGATACGCGCAGTTCGAGCACAACAGGACAAGACCACAACGTTGAAGTTCAGCGAATTCAACCTAGGAGACCGCAAGAACCATAGTATGCTCGCCCCGTATAAATACTTAACTAGGACAAAGGGGAAGAACTTGAAAATAATCCCCCAGTCGTGGACGATGAACCTCGCACAGTCCACCCTGTTGAACATAATGAAAATCCCACACTTTGAAAGGCACTAGGAGGTTAACGCATGTGTCAAGCTCCTACTTTCATGTTACCATGGTGGCTACTTATGGCTAGACCATTGTATCACAGTCGATCTGACGTTGATTCATAGGATACTGGATTGAGTATGCAAGGACCCAACTCGTAGGATTTCTATCCAGGAAAATCCATAGATCACGCGTTAGCATAGAAAATCAAGGATACCTACGGCGATGTTGAGAAGGGGATGTGAGGCTACAAGGTAGCCTCTATCCAGAATGGCACAATGTGCCTAGCATGTCAGTTAATTGCAGGGAATCTAGTAAGAAATAACAGACCCACGCAGGTCACATGATTTTCCATTGACCTCATGGGGAAATGCGTGGAAGGCGTACAGATGAACTGGGTGAAGTACCTAGTTAATCAGCTAGAATTAGACTGCTTTGAAGCACAGGATCTGGGCTACGAGTTCCACTTTAGCTAGCCTCTAATCCTCATCGTGTTTGTTGCTTGGGAGATGCTGGAAGGTGTGACCTTCCCGGACATGGAACCATTTGAGCCTCTTTCTATGAAGTTCACCATGCTCTGGTACTCAAGCGACATGGGAAAACAGTGGCATTCGAATGCTATCTTTCACACATACTACCTCCAGCTAAAGAGGGATATCGAAGTCAAACCTCACATAACGTCGAACACCCTACAGCGCTTTCGACCCCTCATGAAGTTTCACGCAGATTGGCACTTCCTCTATATTACTGTGTGAGAAGACGAACATAAGGAGGAGCTTCAGTCGTACTAAAAGATCACCAAAGAGGACCTCGAGGCGATAACTAAGGAATGGTCAGTCGACTTCCTTATCCTCGGTGACCCTGCAGAGATGTTTGATCCTGAACTTGACATATCAGAGGTCGCTCACAAGGAACATGACACACCTGGACCCAGCAGAGGGAAGAAGACCGAAGAACTCAAAGACTTAAGCAGTGCCTCAGAAAATACTACTTCAGCATCACCTAGCCAAGGGGGTGATGATGAGTTAGAAGAGATAAATGGCAAAGAATATGAGTAGAAGCAAGGTGAAGTAACACCGCCCAGAGATTAGGCTGATCCCTTGAAGAAGAGGAAGGTTTCTCCCATGAAACCCTCTTCCTGGAAGAAATCCAGAGCCATCGTGACTAAGATGAAGACTGTGCTCACTGTCGATGACTTTGACTTCATCATCACAATTGTAAATGATGCCTCGTAGGAAATATTGTTGAAACAATAAGACAAGCAGGAGGAGATGTATAACATAATTGAGGTCGAACTCCAAGGAGTACAATAGAACCTTCAGTCCAGTCGCACAGTTTCCACTATGCCCCTACCATCAGGAGAACCAGAATTGGGAGATGAGCCATCCCAACTCCAACAACTAGATGATGTGACCGAAGCTCGCCTTCGTCACACACAAGAAGAAACAAAACAAGCCACCTAGGCATTGAAGCAAGTGCAAGAAGTACTAGTAGAACAATGTCGAGTTGCAGAGCAGGAGAAGGTTTCCCTCTAGACAAAGTTTGAAGAGGAGAAAGCACATATTTAGCAAGAAAAAGAACAGTTGCTCATAGAGTAACTCGAAGTGAAAGAAGCAGTCAACATAGCACTTCACTCTGTGACAAGCTTAGAGCCAAAGGCAGAAGACCGATTCGTGCATCGAGTAGACCATCTCGCAGAAGTTATCCAGTAGCTAGAGGAAAGAGTAGAAGACTTAGATCTTTGTACAGTGCCCAACACTCCATAGGATGTGAGAGATCAAAGAGAAGAAACTGCTTGAGGCACAATTGAAAGAATCAAGGGCCTCACCTTGGAATGTAAACAACTGAGTGATCACAGTGCCCAGATGTATGAGCGACTCACTGAGAATCTAGAAGTCAAGACACTGGAGTCACAGCTCCAAGAGGTGAAGTATCAAGCAGAAACAATACAGGCATAGTTGAATCCCCTGTCAGCTATTGAAAGAATGAAGCGATCCTAAGAACAACGCACTTCTCAATAGTAGGTCCACGCTATTCAGAGAAAATTCATGGAAGTGACTTAGAGGCTCCAACCTATACAGGATGAGGCTTGCCAACTGTTTGTAGAGATTGAAGGCCAAGGAGAAGAACTAGAACAAATCGTCACTACAGCAGAATAGTGGCTAGAGGGACCCGTCAACGAAGTTGTTATCCAAGAGTTTGTTGAATAGGAGGTTGTGGCACAGCAACAAGTCGAAGCAGCTCAAGCCAAGCTCGAGGATTTTGAGGTAGAATTATCCAAATCAAAGTGACTTGAGATGAGTCACAGGTGAGTGTTGGGGGCCTGTTGGCCCTTGACCAAGTTTTGAGGATGCTTGGCCATGTTGGACCTATGTTTTGGACTTCGACAGGCTGTCGAAGGTGGAGCGCAAGATGAAGTAGAGATCGCGGGATCTCGGCCCCCTTTTAAATCTTTTTGGGATATGGGATTATGTAATGGGTATGGGGATGTCGACCCATGGGTTTACCCATGTTTAGGCCCGATTTTGTAATGTATAAATAGATGTTAGGCGATGTAGTGAGCATATAGAGAAATGAATGGCTAAGTGCGAATGACAAGTCAATTGTAAGTGGTGTTGAGTGCAAGTAACAGTTGTAAGTGTTTTTTGTATGTTTTCAAGGCTCATTGCAAGTGGTTGTAAGGATTGTATGTAGGCTTTGTGTTGTAACCTAGCTTGGGGAAGGAGGATCTAGCGAAGAGTGTGCAGATCTCCTGTCCTCTACGAAGTTGATCTGAAGTCTCTGTGCATGTAAGAAGATTGAAGAAATCTAATAAATAAGACGAAGAGTTGATGGATGTAGCCCCGGGGTAGGGGTGAACCATGTACATCTTGTGTTTTGAATGCTTTGTGAGATGTATTGATGTATTTATGTATTTACTTACTTAGTGCTTTGATATAGATGAATGATAAGTAGATTTGTTGTTGCTTTGTGCTTAATAATGAGAGTAAATGTTGGATCTGACTTGTGTGAATGTGCTTAGTGCCTAAATCTGCTAGATCTGATATGTTTTGTGATGCTAAGTGTTGGTAGATGCTAGATCTGGTTGAATACTGTGATGCTCTGTAATTAGGGTATTTACCTGTGAAGTAGATATCGGTTAAACATTGATGAATTATACTACTAAGTGCTTTGTCAAGGTATTACAATCACAGATCTATGTCCCATCTAAGATTGTAGACACTGGAGTCCTGCAACCACCCCTGCCTCTACCTCAGGTGAGACTTCATATGCTTCATAGATGTTGTCGAAAAGGCCGATAGTTAGGGTTTTGTTGGTGCGTTGTTGTAGCGTTGAACCCTAGGTCTGCCCCTGTGCCAACAAACAACTAAGTGATCGCAGTGCCCAAATGTATGAGTGACTCACTGAGAATCCAGAACTCAAGACACTAGAGTCACAGCTCCAAGAGGTGAAGTATCAAGTAGAAACAATACAGGTGCAGTTGAAGCCCCTATCAGTTGTTGAAAGAATGAAGCGATTCCAAGAGCAGCACACTTCTCAACAGCAAGTCCACACCATTCAAAGCAAATTCATGGAAGTGACTCAAAGGCTCCAACCTATACAGGATGAAGCTTGCCAATTGTTCGTAGAGATCGAAGGTCAAGGAGAAGAACTATAACAAGTCGTCACTATAGCAGAACAGTGCCTAGAGGGACCTGTCAACGAAGTTGTTATTCAAGAGTTCGTTGAATAGGATGTTGTGGCACAACAACAAGTCGAAGCAGCTTGAGCCAAGCTTGAGGCTTTTGAGGCACAATTATCCAGATCAGAATGACCTGGGATGAGTCACGGGTGAGTGTTAGGGGCTTGTTGGCCCTTGACCAAGTTTTGAGGATCCTTGGTCATGTTTGACCTATTTTTGGGACTTCGACAGGTTGTCGAAGGTGGAGCGCAAAACGAAGAGGATATTGCGGGATCTCGGCCCCCTTTTAGGGATTTTTTGGATTTGGGATTATGTAACGGGTATTGGAATGTTGGCCCATGTGTTTACCCATGTTTAGGCCCGATTTTGTAATGTATAAATAGATGCTAGGCAATGAAGTGAGGATATAGAGATAGATATAGGAATGGCTAAGTGTGAATGACAAGTCAGTTGTAAGTGGTGTTGAGTGCAAGTAACAGTTGTAAGTTCTTTGTGCATGTTTGCAAGGCTAAGTGAAAGTGACTGTAAGGACTATATGTAGGCTTTGTGTTGTAACCTAGCTTGAGGGAGGAGGATCTAGTGAAGAGTGCGCATATCTCTTGTCCTCTGCAAAGTTGATCTGAAGTCTCTGTGCATGTAAGAAGATTGAAGAAAGATAATAAAGTAGACGAAGAGTTGGTGGACGTAGCCCCAGGGTAGGGGTGAACCACGTACATCCTGTGTTGTGAATGCTTTGTGCGATGTGTTGATGTGTTTATGTATTTACTTGCTTAGTTATTTGATATAGATGAATGATAGGTAGATATGTTGTTGCTTTGTGCTTAATAGTGAGAGTAGATGTTGGATCTGACTTGTGTGAATGTGCTTAGTGCTTGAATCTGCTAGATCTGATTTTTTTCATCATGCTAAGTGTTGCTAGATGCTAGATATGGTTGAATACTTCGATGCTCTGTAATTAGGGTTTTACCTGTGAAGTAGATACTATTTAAACCTTGATGAACTATATTCCTAAGTGCTTTGTCAAGGTATTACAATCACATATCTGTGTCCCAGCTAAGGTTGCAGACACTGGATTCCTACAACCACCCCTGCCTCTACCTCAGGTGAGACTTCATTTTCTTCACAGGTATTTCCGAAAGGGCCGGTAGTTAGGGTTTTGTTGGTGCGTTGTTGTAGCATTGAACCCTGGGTCTGCCCCTGTGCCAACACTCCTTCCTTATGTTCATGCTTGCGGAAAATGCATCCCATGTCTTGGGAAGACCGTCAAGTAATATATTTACTAGCTCCTTCTCTAAAATGATCTCTTCAATGGCTTGTAGTTTATCTCTCAACTGATATATTATCACGAAGTATGATGTTATGTTGTCATCATCATTCATCTTCATGTCACGGAGCTCATTCTTCAGACTCATTACTTGTCCAATGTTTCTTACTGAGAAGAGGTTTGTTAGGGAATCGTACATCTTCTTAGATGAGTCAAGATGTGAGATGTAGGGTATCAAGTGGTCTTTTATAGAGTCCACTATGATACTCATGGAATTAATGTCATTGTCTTTGAACTTCTCCATAACTGCAACGTTTTGCGGTTCCTCCTATTTTCCTTCTTCAAACTCTAGTTCCACGAACTTTCCTTTCACGATATCCAACACTTTATTCTTGGAAAGGATGAGTTCAATCCTTGTCTTCCATGCTCTAAAGTTAGAAGCCCCGCCTAACTTGTTTTCTGACTTCATAGAGTAAGTCATGGTTTCCTTGACTTGGTCAACCCTAGATTTGACCAAAAACTCAAACTTGGCATCTTAGCTTGCTGAGAGTAATAGGAGATGCGCTAGGCTAGGGCGCACTAGTCTATCTGGAAATTAGGTCAATCCGTTCACTTAAGGTGCCTCAATGAGAGGATTGGGGTTTCTGCAACTGCACCTACTATTAACGCTAGCAGCAGTGTTTTGGTGATTTATCCTGCTAGAAACCCTAGCGACAGTTCTTCAACGAGCTTAGTATCCTTATGGCTATGCTCCCTTCCAATGGTTAGACTGAATGAAGGAGGTGTGGGCCCATAACCTGTTAGAATATGATGGATGTGATCGTTTAACCATAGAAAATATCACTATTGTCACCCAACCATAGGATGAAGCCACCCCCGAGCACCTTAACCTTGATAGAGAATCATTCTGGAAGCAAACCCTAGGCTAGATAGCTAAACAAAGGGTGGTGCATCTTTCTCCAAGAATAGCACACCAAGAAAGAATAACAAGAGCTGATCAAAGAGCCCAAACCATAACCAAGAGATAGTCCAAGCCAAAACCGAAATTTGCTAGTTGCAGAAGCTACAATGGCATCTCTCCTCCAAACTTGCTCACAAACTGGCCAACTGCAGTGTGTACAAGTGTTGCTTCTGCAATTCTGAGAATGCCTGACAGAATGAAGACCAACCTCCTGTATTTATACTAAAACTAGCAAGCTGCCTGGGCCGACTTCTCTTTCTGGGTGCCTATTTACTTAGTATATGATATTTCCTTTAGCTGACTTCTTCTCTTGGAGGATAATAACCTAATACAAATTATCTTCTTGAGCCGACTTGTCTTCTAGGGTTATTAGCCAACTAATTAGGGTTTCTTCTTACCTCTCGGAATATTATATTCTCATCGGGTTTACACATGGAGGTAAATACCTCCTGCATCTACCATAATATCAACACAATAAACCAATCCTAGAATGTCGTCATATATTAAGAGAGTATAAAGATGTGTTTCCAGAAGAGGTATCAAATCTACCTCCAAGAAGAGATATTTACTTTTCAATAGAACTTGTACCAGGAGCGATGTCAATGTCTATATCACCATATAGAATGAGTACATGAGAGATAGTTGAGCTCAAACTAAATGAGATGTTGGACAAAGGTTACATTCAGCCTAGTGTGTCTCCTTGGGGAGAACTAGCTTTGTTTGTGAAGAAGAAGGATGGCACACTCGGGTTGTGCATAGACTATAGACAACTCAATAAGATGGTCATTAAGAATAAGTATATCTTACCAATGATTGATGACTTGTTTGACTAATTAAGTGGTGCTACAATTTTCTCCAAGATTGACTTGAGGTCTGGATACCATCAAGTCTGAATTAAGGATGAAGAAATCTACAAAACAACCTTTAGTACAAGATATGGGCACTATGAATTTATGGTGGTGCCATTAGGGATTACCAATACACCAGCCACTTTTATGTGCTTAATGAATAATGTACTCAGTAATTTCTTGGACAGATTTATGTTGGTTTTCATTGATGATATCCTAATCTATTATGAGAGTAGGGAAGAGCATGAAGAAAATCTCAAGTTAGTGCTTCAAGTGCTAAGAGAACATCAACTCTATGCAAAGTTTAGTAAGTGTGACTTTTTCCAAAAACAATTTCATTACTTAGGCCATGTTATCTCTGAAGAAGGAGTAGCAGTTGATCCTGAAAAGATCAAATCCAATATGAATTGGCCTACCCTAAAAGATGTATATAATATCAGATCCTTTATAGAACTAGTAGGATACTATAGAAGGTTCATAAATGGATTTTCCAAGATTGGTTGTCCAATCACCTCCCTTCAGAAAAATGGAGTTAAATTCATTTGGACATCGGAATGTGAAGAGAGATTCCTACAGCTAAAATACCTTCTAACTAATGCACTTGTGCTGAAGATTGAAGTCCCAAAAAAGGACTTCCTTGTGTGTACATATGTCTGCAAGGAATGGCTCAGAGGATTCCTTATGCTAGAAAGACATGTGATTTTCTATGAATCCAGAAAATTGAATGAGCATGAAATTAATTATGTGACCCACAATTTTGAATCGGTTGTCATAGTACATGCTTTAAAAATTTGGAGGCAATACATCCTAGGTAGAATATTTGTGCATATGACAGACCATAGTGGGTTGAGATATTTGGTTGATCAACCAAAACTCAATGCTAGACAAGCTAGGTGGATGGATCTCCTCAGTGTGTTTGATTTTGAAATCAAACATATTAAAGGGAAAGAAAATAAGGTGGTTGATGCCCTTAGTAGAAGTATTAAAGTGATTCACTTGGAAGTTGTAAGCACCTATGAATCAGACATCAAGGAGAGAGTCAAAAGTGCACAAGAAACAAATGAATTTTTCAAAACTTTGAAATCATACCTAGAGCAAGAGCCCACAGGGATAAAGTATGAGGGCTATCAAATGTTGAATGATGACCTGCTAACTTGCAAAGGTAGGTTGTATATTCTGAATTGTGATGACTTGAAGAGGTTCATAATGGATGAACTACATAAAACACCATATACTGGTCATCATGGTTATCGGAAAATGATCACATCCACTAAGAAACTATTTTATTGGCCCAGACTAAAAAGGGACATAGCTGATTACTCAGCTAAAAGTTCAAAATTTCAATAGGTTAAGGCAGAGCACTAGCATCCAATAGGGATATTGCAACCCCTACCAATTCCTGAATGGAAATGGGAAAGCATCTATATGTATTTCATCACAGGATTGCCTAAATCAACCAAGCAGAATGATGCCATTGTGGTAGTTGTGGAAAAATTGAGCAAGGTTGCTCACTTTATTCTCGTAAAGTCAACTTGCAAGGCAATAGATATTGCCAATATTTTCATGAAATAGATATTTAGGCTACATGGCAATCCTAAGGAAATCATATCAGACAGAGACACAAAATTTACTTCAAATTTTTGGAAATATTTGTTTGTTGGTTTTGAAACTAAAATGCTATTTAGTATAGCCTATCACCCTCAAACTAATGGGAAGATGGAGAGGGTAAACCAAGTGTTATAGGACATGTTAAGGATGCATGTGATGCATCATCCCAAGAACTGGGAATACTACCTACCACTGGTAGAGTTTTCTTATAACAATGGCTATCAAGAGTCATTGAATATGAGCCATTTTGAGGCTCTCTATGGTAGGCAGTGAAATAGTCCAATCAGTTGGAATACCCCAGTAGATAGAATTACACTCGGGCCAGATATGATAAAATAAAATGAACAACAAGTAGTTCAAATAAAACAGAGTCTGAAAATAGATCAAGATAGACAAAAAAGCTATGCAGACAGAAAAAAGACTACTAGAGAGTTCAAAGCAGGGGATCATGTGTATCTTCAAGTCAGGCCAAAAAAAAGTTCCTTGAGAATGGGAGCTTGTGCCAAGATAGCACCTCGGTATTGTGGACCCTTTGAAATTTTGGATAGAGTGGGACATGTAGCATATAGACTAGCACTTCCTCCCACGGTGAAGGCACATAACGTTTTCCATATATCATTACTGAAGAAATATGTACATGATTCTAATTATATAATTGATTGGTATGTGATTCAGCTCGAACTAGAAAGAGAATTATTTCCAGATCCACAATGTATAAGAGACAGGAAATAAATCCCACTCAGGAACAGAACCATTTCACAAGTCAAGGTGCAGTGGAAACACTTTGGTTCAGATGAAGCTACATGGGAAATGGAGGATGCCATGAAACATGCATACCCATTTTTGTTTGTTGTTGTACATAAAGAGCACATCAGTAGGTAGAACATTGAGGACGATGTTCCTTTAAGGGGGAGGGGATTGTAATACCCATGTTTCCCCCAACTTGTGAATATAACTATATCATGCTAAAATACTATGGGAAAAATGAATATATGTGGATGTTGGGATTGATGAACCTTTTTTTTATAAAAGGAAATGTATATATTTATGTTACTAAATAAAATGGAAATTTTTGCATAACTGTTGAAGGGGTTTTCCAAGGTAGATCATGATGTATGATATAGATGGTGAGGGGAACCAGCAATGGTTGAGATGACCCCCACTAGACCAGTACTCTACTGGATTTAAATTATTCATACCTAGAACAGTCCTTTGACCCAGAAAAAAATAAATTACCAGACAGGCTGGTAGTTGGGAAGTCCTCCTCAAGAGTCATGAGGATATGGGAAGAGTACCAATCTGAAGAATTCCTGACCTGACCCACGAAATTAGGAATTGGACCCATGAAATATATCTAAGGAAGGAAAGAAAAGAAAGGAAATTTGTGAGAAGAAAGGAGGAGGCAGGAAGATGAGTCTGGTGACCATTTTCTGAAGAGGGAGAGCATGTGTAGCTCTATGGTTTTGAAGAGAATTGAAAAATGAATTTGTTTTGGGCATAGGAATTTGTTGGGAAACATTTTTTAGTCCAAACTAATAAACGGGGTTGTAGAAAGATGAGTGACTGAGGAAGCACTCATTGCATACCCTCTTGCTTGGTGGAGAGAAAACCAATCTGCCAAGTTTTTGTGGGAGGAGGAGAGTGGCCTTTGTCACTGGTTGTTGCTGAACATAAGGAATAATCTCCCTCAAAGCATCATGATCTAGCTAGAGGGTGGCGAGAAGTAAATCCATCCAGGAGTCATTGTTCCTATGGTTGGCTGGAAAAGGGCACCCCTTTCAACAGTTGCATCATTATCT
Organism: Picea engelmannii; assembly: GCA_009831015.1. NCBI lineage: Eukaryota > Viridiplantae > Streptophyta > Pinopsida > Pinales > Pinaceae > Picea > Picea engelmannii. The sequence goes on along the minus strand of ML794409.1, from coordinate 952 downwards.
AGTTTCTAGATAAGTATACTTGGTTAAATATCTGTAGTGTTTAGATCAAGGAAAATTGTATACTATGTTTTAGATCTGGGTAAATGTAACTTCTAGAAAATAAATAAATGTGACTTGAGAAATTTAAGCAAAATAAATAAAATGTCTTAGTTGAATCCCTTTTGATTTAATTTCTTCTCTCTTGATTCTTTGTGTGCTAAAATAATATCTTTGGAAGTGGATGTTGTGGTTCACTATATTGTACATTTTAATGAATGCTTGGGAATTGATGACTGAACAGTTAAAAATATCTATAACACCTTTGAAAGAAGAGAGAGTGATTTTTCTATGTAATAGTGCTCCATTTTAGTATGTCCTCAAATCCCATGCCAGAAAATTTAGAGGATATTGAGGAAAAATAATTAAGACATAAACCTGAAATTGGTTTAATGAATTAAAATACAAAAGTTCTCAAAAAAAAATTGGGGCATAAATAAATATTTATGTTTAAATTGTGTTAAATCTCGTAAATTTGGAAAGAATCCCCTTAAATTTTGGTGGGCAATAAATTATGGTAGAAACACAAAATTTACTGTGGAGGTAAATCTTTGTCTTAGGACCATTTTCCTTAAATTTAGTAAGAGTAGTAAAGCACAGTAATAAGGGAATAAAATTATACTCATTTACCCACGAGAAGGGAGAGATTACAATTATATTTTGATTTCCAAGATGGATATTAAATCTCTTTATAAAGACTGGAAATTTATATTTCTCCTTTTCTTATTTCTTGTAAGAGAAATCAAATTCATTTCAATTCTCCAGGTAATAAAACCATACAGCGATATATATATATATATATATATATATATATATATATATATATATATATATATATATATATATATATATATATATATATATATATATATATATATATATATATATATATATATATATATATATATATATATAT
>ML794408.1:811845-834846 GCA_009831015.1 Picea engelmannii | reverse complement strand
TAGCTCTGATAATCTCTTCTCCACTGCAAAAGAATCTTTAATCTCTATCATCGCAGCAATGCAGAGACTTGGTACTATGAAGTCCATAGGAATAACAACTTCTTGGCCATACATGAATCTGAATGGGGTTTGTCCTAACAACTTCTTACTTGTGTTCCTATATTCCCATAATATTGATTTAATATTCAAGTCTTGACCATCTTGGCTTACATTACACACCTTCGTTAGTGCATGTTCCAGTATCTTATTGAATGCTTCCACTATTCCATTTTCCCGAGGATGATACGGGGTGCTCTTCTAATGATGAATATGAAACTCCTCTGTCAATGCTACAATTTTCCTCTTCATAGAATGAGTTCCTTGATCACTCATAAGTATTATGGGGCATCCAAATCTCGTTACCACATTTTCAAATAAAAATCGTGCAGTTGTATCCACGCTACAATCTCTGGTTGGCTCTGCTTCATCCCATCTGGTCAAGTAATCTATCACATTAATGATGTATCTGGCTCCTGATCTCTTCACTAGTGGGTTCAGTGGCCCAACAAAGTCCGCTGCCCATTTATCAAAATCTTTTAATGTCACTTGTGGTACTAAGGGCATCTCATCTCTCCTATAAGGCTTCCCAATTCTTTGGCAAACATCACAAGTGTTACAAAATTCCTTCGCATCCTTATGAAGGGAAGGCCACTAAAATCTTGCGTGCAAAATATTTTGAGTTGTTTCTTTTCCTATGTGATGACCTCCTGCAACCCCTTCATGTGCCTCTGACAATATCATATTTCTTTCATGTTCTAATACACATCATTGCAGAATACCATATGTGCCTAACTTGTATAAATTCCATGTTATAAGTTGATAGTTTGCAACCTTCACTACTAATTTCTTCTTCTGGGAAACTATAAACTCCGGTGGGGTTACTCCTGTACTCAAGAATTGAACTCTGTCTGCAAAATATTCATCAACCATTTGTATTGAAAATAAGTGTGTGTTTGGTAAGATGTCATCCAAGTTTTTTCCGTCTTCTCCTGATAGTATGTGTGATAAGTGATCGGGTCCTGAATGAAATTTCCCTGGTTTCACAATTACCTCAAAGTCATATTCTTCCCCCCAAAACTGGATTATTGACCAAATATCTTAGCGCATAATGGTCTGTGTACATATTAAAGTGTGAACCCATCAAGTAATGTATGAACTTATGCAATGCATATACCATTTCTAAACCTTAGTGTTATGTTGTAGTATAGTTATGTTCTGTATTTGATAACTTTATGCTTGCAAAGGCAATGGGATGATCTATATATTCTTCTCCAGGTTGAGCTAACATTGTTCCTAAAGCTACATATGATGCTTCCACATGAACATGAAACTCCTTCTTCCAATATGGAAATATCAAGATCGGTGCGGTATCGATTTTTGTTTCAAGTTATCTAACCCTTCTTAGCATTGTTCACTCCACTGAAACATATTCTCCTTCTTCATAAATATTTCCATGGGGGCTGTAATCTGTGCATATCCTTTAATGAAATTCCTATAGTACCCTGTATGTCCTAATGTTTCTCGTAAGTATTACACCGAAGTAGGCGGTGGTAAGTCAACAATCACAACAATCTTCACAGGATCCACCAACAATCCTTGCTTACACACTACATGGCCCAGTAAGATACCAAACGATGTATAGAAAATATACTTCTTTAGATTCAAAGATATATGATCCTACCTACACCTATCCAACATTAAGCACAAAATATCAATATGATATTTCAATAGGCTAAACATCGTTCAATCATCTAAGTATATTTTTAAGAACTTATGGATGAACTCTTTAAATGTTGCTACAACCACTCTAGAGAATATTGTTGGTGCATTCTTCAGTCCAAAATCCATCATTGTGTACTGGTAACATCCCCACTCTATCATAAATGTAGTCTTATATATATCTTCCTGTGTAATCTTGATTTGATGATATCCTAAAAATCCATCCATGAATGAATAGGCTTCCTTCCCTCCTACATTTTTCAACACTTCATCTGTAAATGGTGTAGGAAATGGGTCATGTAAAAAAGCATCATTTAACTTCCTCATATCTACACAAATTCCAATCCCTATTTTATTCTTATCCTAAACCACCATTGGACTAATTCACTTTGATTCTGCTACAGGTTCAATAATTCTAGCTTCTAACATCCTTTCTATATCTGCTTTCACCTTTTTCTTATACACCGGGTTCAATCTGTATGGTCTTTACTTCTTTACTTCACTAGTTTTTCATCTGGCTTCAAGGGAATATTCATTTCTTCTAACTACCCAACAATCCCTTTCATCTCTAAAAAATTAGTTGGAAACATGTCTTGATACTCGTGTAGTAAGGCCGCTATCTTATCCATAGTCTCGTCATTCCAACAATATCCTATGTTTGTGAATTTGGGCTTATATTATGTACCAATGTTTACTTTGTGCACCCTAAGTGGCTTTGCATATATGATCAATTCAAGTTGTCATCCTTCTATTTTTTGCTCTCCTTCAATTTTTGGTATTTACACATTTATGGGATCTTCACCCTCCTCTTGGTATTCTTCCGCAAAATTGTAACAGTGAAAAACATCTCCAACTATCACAATACATCTATGTGTGATTCATATAGGTACTAGCTCTACCAAGTATTATGATGAAAAAATATTGTTCTTGATGACCTACAACGTTGATTAAATTAAAGGAGCATCATCTTCAAAACTAAAAGTTACCTTGAAATTATGCGTTAATTCTTCCCAATCTGTAGTTTCTCTGTGCCCTTCCAGTTCCAAGTACCAATTCTTCGGGATTGTGTCCAAGGTGTGTACAAACAAATGTGTCCATTTTTTCCTAGGTACTTTATTCCATGTCACAATACACTGTGTAACATGCTCCAATGTACAGATTAATCTTGTATACTTCTACCTAGTATCTTCATTCTATGTCCCAAACTTGACTTGTAATAGTCTTTGTTACAACAAATTTTTCCTCACCCCATGCAACTTTCTTGGATGGCCTTTCCATTTCCCTATGCAGATTTGAAGTCCCCTTTGTACCTTCCAGAGCAAAAAAAGAAAATTTTTCCACATATACACGCCATATCAGTTAAACAACAAGCGTATAGTCCAGTTCCTCCACTACAACCCATGTACATCGGGTTTGGTGCTTAAAATTAAAAATGAGGTCGGGTTTCCATGCCATGTCACGAGATCCATGATCCTTGACCTTCCATATACTAGAAACTCTCTGACTCAACTCTTCAGTTCCATTTGAAGCCTATAAATTGAGCCATATCCAAGCCTTCAAGGGAGAGAATTCAACTTTGAGAGCAAATACACTTTGGAGAAATTTCACTTCATATAGAGTCTGCATCCCTTTATCCTTGAAATATTGAACTCATTGTTCATCTCCCAAGCTCTTCCTTCTTTGTGATGGAGAACCTCATTGTCTCCTTTATATGAGCTTGCTTTTGGTGGAGGATTGAAGTGATGGAGGCCTAGCCGGAGGGACTTAGTTTATCAGTTCTGATATGTGTCGTTATAGAAGGTTGTCACCTATATACTTCTATTGATTATTATAATAGAAATACTCTTTTCTCGTCCAATTGATATCTTGCAAATATTTGAATTATTATTCCATGGGCATGTTTTTTATGAATGTTAATGGATTATACTAATCTATATGCTAACAATATATATCACCATATGCTTGTGTATCTTGGTTGTTGAGAACAAGTTGCAGGTATAAGTATTTGAGTTGTGTGCTCAATGGTGATATTCATCAAACGTCCGAGAAAGGTAGGCTCTTGTCCTTGTCTCGTTAGCATTTCATTTATATAGAATATTTGGGATTAGAGTTTATTTATGTGTGTCATTCGGTCTGTTGTGGTTTACCCCATTCCATAGAGAGATTTTCCTTGTAACAATATTCTACACTACTGCCAATCTCTTATTCCATCCTTATGTGCAACCCACCATCTTGTCAGGGTCACTTTCAACACAACATCTAGCGCTAATAATATATGTTGAAATGATATTTGAAATTCCAATTCTCTTATAAAAGAATCTACATCGTTTAGTCCATCATACCTTGGAGGATCACATACCTCATTTCCAATCCATCTCAATGCGCGGGTAATTCAAGAACATTTCCTTGTGGACACTTTGTGCAGTCTTTGCTACCAATTCTCCAAATATTCTTTTGAATCTGATGCGCGTGAACTAATACTTATCTAGATAAGTACACCATTGGTTGTAGGGTTCACATAATTTTCCATCCTCATGGTCATGTTATATAGGTTGTCAATCCCTTTTCCTTTTACCAATTCTACATATCTTCTTCCTTTAGTAGGATCCAATGGCATAGTAACCTTCAAGTATTGTACTTAAAATATCATATGTATCTTCTTTAGGTCAATGGTAGTCTAGTTTTCAAAGGCCCAATCAATTCCAAGGAGTGTTGGGGAAGGGGTGCTTCCATCTACTATCTCGATCACTTTGAAATCAACCATGCTACACACTCCATCAATGCTAAAACTTACCCCTATCAACCTGCCAATTGGGATGATCTTATGTTGTTTTGCTAACCTTAACTGAATGGGTGACCAAATCAACTTTGTCTGTCCCATCATCTCCCAAGTCTTTCTCGGGATAACATTTACATTGGAGCCTAGATCTAGAATAATATTTTCCATGTCATAGTTTCCTATCTATGAATTGAGTTAGAACTCCCTATTCGTTCTCGTCTTATGGTGCACATGGTTAACTTCTCTATGTGTGACATGTACCTATTTCTCTTGGGTACAACTGTCAATCATTCTACACAAAATATTCAAAGAAAACTCATCTTTCATTAACTCTAAACAACTTTTTAGAAAACTATTCAAAGTGCTTAATGTTACGAGGAAAATCTCTTTATGGCTAGGGGTAAACCACAACATACGGAAATGACTACAGAAATCAACTCTAATCTCAAGTATGCTATATAAACCAATATTCTAGGAATACAAGATAAAATGCCTACCTCGTCCAGACATTCGATGAATTCCACTGTTGAGCACTTGACCCAAAGAAATATACCTGCAACTAGTCCTCAAAAACCAAGAAACACAAGCATATGGTGATAATATATAATGTTAGAAAATTCAATAGCATAATCCATTAGCATTCATAACAAATACGCCCATGGAATAAAAATTCAAATATTCGCAAGATATTAATTGGACGAGAAAAGAGGATTTCTATTAAAATGTAATCAACAAAAGTGAATGAATTACAAACTTCCGTGTCAGCACAGTTCAGAAACGAGAAACTAAGTTCCTTCCAGCTGGGCCTCCACCACTTCAATCCTCCACCAAAGGAAAGCTCATATAAGAGAGACAATGAGGTTCTCAATCATGAAGGGAAGAGCTTGGGGGATGAACAATGTGTTCAAACTTAAAGGACAAAGGGATGCAGACTCAATGTGAAGTGAATAATTTCTCCAGAGTAAATTTGCTCTCAAAGTTGAATTCTTCTCCTCTTTTCCATATCTTGGATTTGGCCCATTTGTATCCTTCAAGTGGAACTGAAGGGTCGAGTCGAAACGTTTCCAATATATGTAAGGCCAAGGATCATTGATCTCCTAACGTGACATGGAAACTCAACACCATTTTTTAATTTTGGGCACGAATCTCGATGTACACAGGCTGTAGTGGTGCAACCTACATATACACATGTTGTAATATAGGCATGGTGCATATATGTGTAAAAATCATGTTTTTAGCTCTGGGATTTGCAAAAAGGGACTTCAAGTCTACATAGGGAAATGGAAAAATGCCCTTTGTGCAAGTTTGCATAGGGTGAGGCAAATATTGCTATAACACCTATTAGGGAAGACCAACAGTCATATACATTGTGTTTATGAACCTATCATGTTAATGAAAACCACAAGTGTGGAGTTACACATTGTGCCATACCTGGTTTGTCAATGCTACAGTTGCATTCGATCAAGAGATGCATTGCTTCTTAACATAGGTGCAACCACCCACATGACATTCTGAAGAGACTTCTTCGAATACTTCAATGAAAATGTAGATGGCATATTGTATTTTGTATATAGATCAAGTCTCAAATCTTTGGGAATGGGAACCATCATGCTTAAGTTCCCTGGACTCCCATATTTTCTTCTACACAATGTACTCTATCTTCCTAAGTTGTAAAGGAAATTGTTGTCCCTTGTGCACATCCAATAGAAAGGCCACATTGTTCATATGTTCAGTGGAAAATTTGAAATAAGAAATTTTTCTAACAACATGGTTTTCATGACCAGAATGGAGGATGAAATATTGTTGATGTTGAAATTGACATATTTCCATACAAAAAATGGTGCATACCTCTCATCACGGTGAAGGTATAATTCTGTATAGTCTTTTGTGGCATGCTAGATTTGGCCATATTGATTATGATAGTATATGTTTGTTCAGGAAGAATAGTGTTTTTGGTTTGCCTACTATTCCTAGTAAATTTAAGCAACGTGATACTTGTATCCTTGGAAAGCATAACAAACAATCATTCCATGATTATACTTCCATAGCATGTAGAAAACTTGAATTGATTCATTCTAATTTATGTGGCCCTATGCATGTTCCTTCTACAATTGGAAATAAATATATCATGTATTTTATTGATGACTACACCAAGAAGTGTTGGGTGTACTTGTTGAAAGATAAATCACAAGCTTTTGAAATTTTTAAAAATTTGCATGTATGGATTCAAAATGAAACTCAATCTCATATTGGCTCTCTTCGCGATGAGAATGGAAAAGAATATAAATCTAACGAATTTGGAAGCTACCTTCACCAAGATGGGATCAAGCATCAAACCAAAGTTCCATACAATCCTCAACAAAATAGTGTAGTTGAACAAATGAACAAGACACTCCTAAATATAGCTCATTCCATGATGTTTCTCAAGAATGTAAAATTGATGTTTTGGGATGATGCAATTCTATGTGCAGTTTATGTGAAAAACAGGTGTCCATCTCATGTTCTTCAAAACAAGACTCCTTATGAAATGTGTTATGGTTTCATTCCTTCTATGAGGCATCTCAGGGTCTTTGATTCCACCTGATATGCCTTGATTCCTAAGGAGCAAATAAGCAAGCTTGATGAAAGAAGTTGGAAGTGCATATTTTTTGGGTACTCAAATACCACCAAGGGATATTGTATTTACGATAAGACAAACACGATTTTTTTTGAGAGATGTAATATTTCTTGAATCCTTCACAAATGATGAAACCATTGAGAGGAAGCTTAATCATATAGACATATTCACTCAAGTAAATACATATCATGAATTTGATGATGATATTCCAAATATTGAAGGGGGCATCCCTATCTTGGGTCAATATTTGGAATCTCCTTTTGAAGCACCAGCTCCCCCACATGAAGAAGTTCCAACCACTTGATCAAAACTTGAATTTCATTTGGATGGTGTGATCAAGAAGATTGAAAAGATGAGTCTTGATGAAAATTTAGCACCATCTCAATTAGTTGAGAAACCAAGACCATCTCAAAAAGGTGCACGAAAATGGCTCACAAAATCACTTGAATGTGTTCATTCTGATGGGGTCAAAAATAGAGAAACAAAAATTTCCTCAAGTCTACAAGATGGAAGTAATGTAGATAATTCAAACTCAGGTGATGTAGATGACATGGATGTTTCATATGATTGTGAGTTTAATATATCTACTAACTTTGAACCAAATTCCTTTGAAGAAGCCACTTCTCATTATGAATGGAAAGAAGCCATGCAGAAGGAATATAATTCTCTCATCAAGAATGGGACAGGGAAGTTGGTGGATCCTCCATTCGGAACCAAACCAATCAGCTACAAGTGGGTATTCAAGAACAAGTACAAATCAGATGGCTCACTTGACAAGCAAAAATAAAGGATTGTGGAAAAAGTATTTGTATATAAAGAAGGTGTTGATTATGAGGATAATGTTTTCCCCACCACAAAATGGGCTACCATCTATACTCTATTTTCCATGGAAACACAAAATGGATGGAAAAATCATCAAATGGATGTGAAGACTACTTTCTTGAATGGAGACTTGAAAGAGAATGATTCCATTTCTCAGCGAGAATTCTTTGTTGTGATGGGACATGAATAGAAGGTATGAAAGATCATCAAATTCTTATATGGCCTGAAACAAGCGTCACGAGCCTGGTATGAAAAGTCAACTGGGCATCTTCTGAAATTGAATTTCAAACATTTCAATCTTGACGATGCACCTTTGTTCTTCAAGAAAGTTGTAAAAATTGTATATCTTGTATTATATGTATTGATCTATTGATAATATGGAACAATGAAAGATACATTTCATCCATAAAGAAAGAGTTGAAGAAAGTCTTCAAGATGACATATGTGGGACATCTTCACTACTATTTGGGAATCGAGGTGATTCATAATCCAAAGTACATATTCATCTCCTAGAAGAAGTACATTGGAGAATTTTTTAACAAGTTTGGCATGGCTGAGTGTAATCTTGTTTCTACTCCAATGGAAAAAAAATTGAAACTCACATCAAAAGAAGGGAATGAATTTGAGGATGCAACCAAGTACAAAATGATTATGGGAAGTCTTATATATCTTACTACCACCAGACCAAACATTTCATTTTTTGTTGGGATTCTTTTCAGGTTCATTCAAAGCCTTGTGAAGGACATTGGTCTGCTACAAAAAGAGTTATAAAATACTTAAAGGGAACTCAATATATTGGACTCAAGTAATCTAAGGTGGTTGACTTCAACCTAATTTGATATTTTGGTTCATACTTTGTTGGGGATAAGGAAATGGAGTTTCAAGTTCAGGATATCTCATGAGTCTTGGATCAACATTTATCTCCTGGAGATCACACAAAAAGTTAGTTCCAATAGATTCCAAAATGGAGGAAAAATATGTGGTAGTTGTTGGAAAGTTGGTTGTCATTGATGTCAACCCTAGAAGAACTCCAGAAACCCTAGAAGCCCCTAGAAGTAATCGGTGATGTCAACTCTAGAAGAATTCTAGAAGCCTCTAGAAGTAATGGGTGTATTTGAAGAAGTCTCCAAAGTGGTCCCCTTATGGCGTAGATTTAAGCATGGCCCTCATGGGAAGATGTTTTGAAGAAGTCTACAAGAAACTAGGGATGATTTTAAGGATGGAAAATTATATTAAAATGTAGAAACATGGGCTAATCTTACTAGTCCTTAATATGCAAAATGTAAAATCTTTGGCGATAATTTTGTAAAAATATTCAAATTTCTAAGGATTTTGTATACTTTCTATAAAATTTTGGTGATTTTTAAGGTAAAATAATTTTATTCTATGGAATTTGGGCAAATCGTTTTTACAAAAAATAGAAATTGGCGAATTTTTTTTTGGGAAAAACCATGGAAAATAAGCCCATTTGCGAAATTTAGCCCCTAAAGTCATCTATGCAAGAAACCCTGAGAATAAGGTTAGGAAGCCCCAGAGGTGTGTCCATGAAGCCCAGAGTTGTTTGAAGAAAAAGAGTATGAAGGAAATTGTAATTGAATGTAAAATCCCCATGGTGGATATTCCTCATAATGTCATTTCCAACAGTAGGTGGTACACCACGTGGTTCCTCACGATTGAGGAGATATGGCCTCTTAAAGATGAAGCCCTGAAGTAAAGTGAAGAAGACCTGGATCTAAGGACAAGAAGTTACAAGTCGACCCCAAAATTAATTAAAGGAGAAAAATTGTTGCAAAATAAGAAGTTACAGGTCGACCCTAAAGTGAAATAAAGGTGTCACTTGGAAAAGTATAAATACACATCAAGAACGTCTCATTTGTTCAATCATTCAAGTGTGTGTTTATGGTATGGAGCTAGCATAAGTGGGTCTGCACTTGTGCTAGGAGGATTGGTGAGCTTAGAAAATAAAATATGTTCTAGTAGAAACGAGTTCGAGGAGAGAAATAAGTTTTTTTAGGTTATCCATGAGTTATAGTGGAGAAAAGAGCAGATTTATGAGGTTGTATGTGGGTCACAGTGGAGCAAAGGAAGGATATGAGGAAAAATACGCGGGTCGACAGTGTATGAGTATCAGATATGAGTAAAAATATGTGGGTCGATAGTGTATGAGTCGTGGATTTGTGAAAAATCTTGAAGAAGATGTTATCTTGTTGATGTTGAAGTTGAGGAAGGTCAATTGGTTTGAGATCTGATGTATCAGGTTCTAAAAAATGAAAAGGTATGTTATGGTATATATTTTGATGCATGTATCTTGAAGGTCATGGTATATGCTTAAGGCATATCTTGGAGGTTATGGTACATGGTTTATGGTATATCATTTGGTACATGGTTGAGGCATATCATGAATGATATGGCATATGTTTGAGGCACATATTTTGGTACATGGTTTATGGAGGTTATAGCACATGATTGAGGTATATCTTGGCACATGGTTTGGATTCATATCTTGATGATATTGGGTATATGTTTTGAGAGATGTTCTTGGTGGTATTAGAATATGGTTTATGTGAATGGATCTGGTTTTGATGATGACGATGTGTCAATATCAATGATAGTGACAGTGACAGGTTGATTATCAATGACAGGGTGATTATCAGTGACAGGTTGATTATCAGTGACAAGTTTATTATCAATGGCAGAGACAAGTTGATTATCAATGATAGTGATAGGTTGATCATCAGTGATAGTGACAGTGACAGGTTGATTATCAGTGGCAAGTTGATTATCAATGACAAGTTGATTATCAGTAATAGTTTTGGTGACAGGCTGAGTCTCCATTTATATTTCATAGCAGCAGGATGGTGCAAGGAAAGATATTGAAGTCTCCTTCAAGTTGCAGCCTGTAAATCATGGGGTTGGAGCCTCCTTCCAATTGGTATTGGAAAATACAAATGTTCGTAGTTTCCTTTAGGTTGGAGCCTGTAAACTAGGGGGTTGGAGCCTCCTTCCAGTTAGAGCTAGAAAATCTAGGGATTTATAGCTTCCTTCAGGTTGGATCCTGTAAATAGGGGGTTGGAGTCTCCTTCTAGTTGGTGTTGGAGAATTTTGGAAGTTGGTGCTTCCTACGAATGTAATATTCTAATATATAAGAAATTGTTCCATGGTTTTTTCCCAATTGGGTTTCCACGTAAAAATATCTTGTGAACTCTATATGATGTGATGTATTATTGAATGGTACGATTCATGGCTATATGTTCATGAAATGTTAAATGAAATCATAAGTGATAAACTAATTATAAGCTAATAAGTGATAAATTGTTGATAAGTGATAAACTATTGATAAGTGATAAATTGTTGATAAGTGATAAACTATTGATAAGTGATAAATTGTTGATAAGTGATAAATTATTGATAAGTTTGACACATAATCATTGGGATTGCATTATTGTAAATATGAAGAGTCATAGATGATAAGATGAGCCACCCATTAGGGAAGACCAACAATCATATCATGTTAATGCAAAATAAAATTGTGGAGTTACACATTCTATCATACATGGCTTGTCAGTAATCATCTAGCCCCTGGAAGACAAGCCATTATTCCCAAGTTTTTTATGACCTGCATTTCCTAAGAAACCCCTTGTTTTCTGAATTACATTTCCCTTTCACATCAGCAAGGCCTAATATCCATTGATCTTCGTCTTATAAACAAGGAGAAGAATGTTGGAGGTGTTGCAGTCCTAAGTGACCCAGGATTAGAGGAATAAAAAAGGTGGTTATAGACAATGTCGATAACAAAATTAGGTACAATCTTTTGTATTTCTATTCTAATTAATAAAATGGATATCTCTCTTATTTCCCTCCCCTAAATTTTGAGTTTTTTATGTTATGAATTCAATCTCCTTTCAATGTTTATCCAAGAAACTATTTTTCATATTAAGTTAGTTAGGGTAGTTATTTTGTATTAATTTCATTTTTTCCAAATAACCTTGAGGAAGGTTTCTTGTATCCACATGTATAGGTCGAAAATATAAGCAAGAGCGAGGGAAGTTGGAGAAAATACAACCAACAAGGTTCATATCCAACTAGTCATCAAAACTAGGGGAGTCCTCCTATAACTACTTGGTAGTTATTGAAGAATATCATAGGCTACTTTTGGGGAAGAATTGTAATGTTCTTTGAATCTTATTTGTTACAGTTCAACCCTATCTATAGGAAAGTTTATTTCTGCAATAGAATTGGAAACTCCACTGGGGAAAAATTCTTGAGTTGTTCTCAATAGGGTATTCTTAATTTCTTTATTAGCTTAGTTTCTGTCAATTTGCAATCTCCATTGTTTGCTTGTAAGGCGATAGGTCAGTCTGTAGAGGTTTTTGAGGGTTTTCTGAGGATATTTGGCCTCCTACATGACAAACTCGCTCTTTCTGTTAAGTGACAGAGTAAGAACTCAGTTGTTTCCCTCAAGAAAGGTGTGAGTATTCATTGGTTTCCTTCACATAAGGCATGAGTACCTCCTGGAAGTGATTGTTTCCTCATTTTCGGTCCTTCTCCTCTTATCTGGTTGCTTCATTCTTGATTAATTGCCTCCCAAAACCCGTGTGAAGTATTTTTTTAGCGGAATAGTTCTTGATTGACTATTTTTTAGCTTCCATTCCATTATCATTGAAAAATAAAAATAATTTTAGGTGTACTTTCTTGTTTTGTTGTTTGTTTGTTTGAGATTAGGTTGTCTAGCTGCATTTTTATTTTCTTGGTTCATTGAGAAGGGTCTAATAGTTTATATTATTTGCAACAAAAGGAAAATTTGTATTAGGAGTTGGCGTATTTCATTGGATTTACTATTTGAAGTTGTTCATGTTAAAACTACTGTCATTGAAGAATTAGTGCAATTTAGATGTCAATGTTCTTATTAGTTATTTATGTTCTGAGACTTTGAAACCCCATTAGTTGCACTTCCATAAGATTTAAGTAATTAACAAGCATCTAATAAGAACCCTTAAACTAAAAATAACTAGATTCTTTTATATCTAGAAGAACAAAAAGCAGTCTAGGATTTAGGGCCTTGGAATAAGGTTGGAGAGTAAATTCTCCAAGGTTGCCAAAACATGAAACTCGAGTTGATTAAAGAGTGTGAAAAACCTAGTAGTAGCAAGGAGTGTTTTCTGAGAAATAACCTCTAATACAAGTGTTAAGAAAAAAGTCACATTAGGGTAAGAAGATGGTATCCCCTCCTTCACTTTCTTTAGTGTGCATTGAATTACTACGTATAAGGGGGTTTCCAAAGTGCCAAGCTCCTATGGGTGACAACACCTTTAGAATATTCATTATTTTTTTCCCTTCCCATACGTGTGTTCCTGACCCATTATTTCTCCATTCGATCATTGATTTTGAATTGGTAACTTTAGTGGATTTTCCTAGGATTTCACCTGGGTGACTGCAAGTGGAAAGTGCTCGTGGTACCTGTTGGGTATGTGTTATATTATTTGTAAAATTTCTCCCATGTATTGTACACTGATATGGGAAAAAAGGGGGTCTAGGGGGTTCTTATCACCCCCCATCCAAGAGGGTTGTGGAGGTTCGGGGATGGGAGCCCCTAAGAAAATTGTTTGGTCTATTTTTGGCGGTTTTTCAGCGCATGGTTTTTGTCTATGGTTTTTCTAATTTCGGTTAAGGAATTATGGTTGTTGACTAATATAGGTCAATGGATTAGGGGTTTGGATGCTGCAAAATCCTATATGTATATTGTATTTTAAACAATGAATATGATGAATTGAAGATTAAAGGTGCGGCTCTAAATAGGTTGTTGGTTTTATCGGTTTGGGCTTCCAGAGTAAAAATATCTATGTAATGTGTGTGTGTGTGTGCCATTGCATCTTTTCTATTTTTTTATTAAGAATAAGTTTGCAATAATTTATTGTACAAGGTTAAAATCTACAATACGTAAGGTAGATTCCTAATTTTTGTTTCGTCTCCTTTGGAGGGTGTGTGTCTTCTCAAGGGTACTTTCACCTTAAGTGAATGTTGCGAGTAGGTTATCGTAACTCTCTCTCTCTCCTTCATTGTTATATATTGGGAATTAATCAACCCATATCATTCTCTGGAAGGTCCTTTGATCATATCTTCACTGCCTTAGATTCGGGACCTAACCAACTTGGGTTGAGCCTTGGAAGAGTAGTTTGTCTATCGAATCCTTTTAGGACTTTTATAGTTGTGTGATGCTTTGTGTAGTTGGCCTTACATTGTCCAAGATTCCCTCTATTGACCCACAGGATTGTCATTTTCCTCTTGAATTTGATCTCACTTTTTTTGGGTCCTCATGCCCTACTAGTTATGAGTATCCCTTCATATACTCAGCCAAATCTTATCAGAATATCCATCATTATATGGAATGTGAACAATCCTCCCAATTCACATGATTTCTTGGATGTTGAATTTCCTTCGAATGAGGCTATCCTTGAAGCCATAACTACGGATAGTAGATTGTGTGAATACATGCATCATATATTGTCATTTCTTCCTAAACTGGATACTTTATAGGTTGATGACCAAAGAAATCCTTGGCCTGATCCTAGAAATGGGCTCTACCTAAAGAAGTACTATGCATAAGCTACAACGCTATGCAATGCTTTGTACCTATTGAGGTTTCAACACACCCTAAAATATTGAGAGAGTTTGAGTATCACTTTAATTTTGTCTTAGAAAGGAAATTTGGTTTCATTCATGTCTTACTTAATAAATTTTTGGTAAATTTTAATTTTTATATTTTTAATGATTTTCAAATTTATGGATATTTTCATATTTCGAGACTTTCTGTAACTTTTGTCTTGGTCGTGTTTCGAATGGATTGCAAAATTTTCCTTTCTCCCTATTTAAAATGACATAATAACTTTATTTGGTACCATTTTTAACTTTAATGGGTAGAATACAATTTTTTTTTTCACCTAATGGTTAGGTTTGAGCACCATCTTATCACTTTGATATTGCTTTCACACTTTTTGATTCAAAGAAAATTCTAATTCACTTTGATTTTTGTTCTCTCGCTCGAAGCATATAAAAACATTTACTAATGAAAATATTTAATTCTATCTTATTGAAAAAGATTGATATATTGTTTCTGAATAGATATGTGTCAATGTGATTACATTTTATTATCATTTTAAAGTTAAGGTTCAATCCAATTAGGAATTTTGACATGTTTTCAAACATTTTGAATCAAACATTATTCTAAGATTTAGTTGCAAACTGGGAAAGTGATCCAAATTATTTTAGGAACGAGATGAATACAGAGATACAATAGAGATACAAAAAATAATTATACAAATATATGGCATGGAACACAGTAATACAGTAAAGCTCAGATTCCATTAATAATTGTCTGAAATACAAAAGATTGTAAAATGCAAAAGCAATCAAACTAGCTAGAATGGTGGTATCTTATCTCTGAGAAGAGATGTGTCGGCTACACTCATTCATAAGAATCTGGTTACAATGAGGATCCAAAGTCATTTTTAACATAAAACATAAATGAGAAAACCCTAATCATCCAAAAACCTAACCCTAGGAGATGAGGCACCAAATGTCATGTGGGCCCCGATGGGGTAAGTTTGTACATCAATTTCCCGGGGTCATAAATTTTGCATACGATCTTTGTTTTAGGTGCATGATATCCCATTGGAAAGGTTGTTATAGAAATATTTTCCTCACCCTATGAAAATTTTCTCAGAAGGCCTTTTTCCATTTCCCTATGCAGACTTGAAGTCTCTTTTTGAAAATCCTAGGACTAATTACAAATTTTAATCCACTGAAAAGAAAGAGGAGAGAAATATGAATTACTTGGTCCAGACAGTTTTCGATTCCGTCGCTCATAACTCTCGAAATTGACAGTTGAAATTCGGAGGCAATTTGGTCCAAAATGCACTATTTGGGTAAAAAATACAAATGGTATAGTAAAATTGTTTTTTTTACTATTTATAGCAAATTTTTACCCACTTTGCATAGTTGTGCACAATATTTTGGCCTAATGGACTAATACGACAGTGGATGGAGTTGGTTTTGGTGGTTTTATCCAGGGGTTCTTACATTTTTCAGCGCCATGTCGCCCATTCGTAACTTTGGATAGGTATTTTCGTCACCCAACATATAGGATAGGTATCTAATCCATCATGCACACTTGCATCGTCCTATGACTACTACTCATATGCCTTAGGTATGAACCCATTTCATAGTGACACAGAACCTTCTATCTGCAACTAGAAGTGTCGTTATCGAATGGTAGAGACTTACCAAACATGGGTACCCTAGTTAGATCCCCTACTTCATTTGGTGCCCATGCAAATATTTTTGTCCGTAGGACCAGGAGTCCTTCTAGATTAATACATGAATTTATGTTTGAACCTCATTTCTTACTCATAAGCATGTTGACCTATACATAGAGGACTCCTGATGAGTCTGATTTAAGCTCTTTTCTAACTCTTTCAAAAAGAAAAAATATTGTCGAGTGAACTTGTCTCTTTCACACTAGTAAATTGTATTTGAAAGGACGTCTATTTGGTGCAAGTTTATCCCCTTTTTAAACCAAGTGGACTAAGATTACGAAAAGAGACATTTTTTGGCATTAAGTTGTAATTGCATCCCATTCTCTTGCTTGCAGTATTGAGCCTATTGTCGGTTCTCGCTTTTAAGTTATAAGCCTTTCACCTCAACAGTTCACATCATTAGCCAATCAGAGCCTTTTTTATATCCTTTGCAGCTTGACACCCTATACCCAAGAGAAAACATTCCCCCAAGTGTCCATCTCCCGCATGCACCTCCTTGCATTGAGCATAGGTATGTTCCACTACTGTAACTAGATTGCTTACTTGCGACACTCATTTCCTCCTCTGTATCAGAGCATTCATTTGACTATGAAAAAAACAAAAAAAGACGGGCGAGAAAAGAATATTATCATATATCGACAATAGTCATGTCTCCTTTGAACAGAGCACAAAATTTTTGAGTCCACTTGTCATGAAAATTTTGGGTTTAGCATGACCTTGGAAGTTGAGCTCATTACATAGAGTTTACTCCCCCGACTGGTTACTCTTCTAGTCCATATGGAGAGTTTGATTGATGCCTCTTGCATCTCAAAGTTTCATCATTGAATCTATGCTGCCAGAGTCTTCCATATGTCTCATGCTCTTGTTCAAAGGATGTCTATCAACCTATGTCTTCCATTCCTTAGAACTCTTAACTTTCCATGTCGGCCACACCCTCAGTGTGTCTCAGAGTTACATGAAGTTGTAGTCCTATTGTGCACCCTGGTCCTACTTTCATCATTGGTACGTAACCTTGAACCCAACAATCAAAATTTCATCATTGGTCATTGACTGGGTGGTTTCCCTTGTGTTCAACGATAATAAATCTATTCACACATTGTGATTCATGTAGTTTCTTGGATGCCATTATCCTTATTGGTGGTTTCCTTGCCTTTGTTAGCATTTTTCCTTATTTGTTGTTATTCAGAGGGTATTTTTCTTGTACCTCTTGAATCTGGCACATGCAAAAGATGAACAGGGTCATTAGTTCATGAACATGTTCTTCGTTCGATTTCCTCCAAATAATAAATCTCCTGCTTTGTACCTCATGCTGAATGATGAGAGATGCCTCAATTCTATCCTTTCAGCGGGTCTCCTTCCATCTACTTCAGCTCATTTATTCTGGAGACAATACCTAGAGTCATATGAGTACCTAGAGGCTTGCAGTCATTAGTGGCAGGTTCTCTCACCATCGACAGTTGGGAATACATCAATGTCTCCTGATCAATGGATTCTTCAAGTGTTCAACCCCGACACCTTTATTGACACTTGTAATAATGTACTCGGTGCCTTGATACCTACTTTCATTATTGGTAGGTTGGCTCACGTTTGTTAACGATATACCTTAATGACCGATAATCAAATGAAGTCTCATTGTGTTCGACCTCAAACCCTTTATTCACATGATGTATAATTGCACCTATGGCAGATCATGTAGAAGACTTGAAGAGATCAGTTCATAGTTGTATCTTTCTTGAGTTGTTGCTATCTATCATTGGACCAGTACCTATGTGACTTCAATGATCATGGGAGATCATATTGTACTCCATTGTATATAAATATCTTCAGATTGATTTTGAGGCTGGTTTTACTGGGCCTTGTTCATGACTATGACAGCCTTTGGCATGTCGCCACCTTTGTATTTCCTATTCATGTCCATGAACAGTTTTTTTGTATATTTTCACATGGATCTGCAGTGTAATTCAAATTGGAATCCATGTGCGCAAAGTCAATGCAAATTGTAATATTATCAAGAGAAACTAGTTCTTCCAGTTGGGTCTCCATTACTCCACTTCTGGGTATTATAATGTATTTCGTCCATCGCAGATACTCCTTTGACCTCACACATTAGGGGGAATTTTTTATATCAAGATTTACCTCACCCTATGCAAATTTTATCAGAAGGACTTTTTCCATTTCCCTATGCAGACTTGAAGTCCCTTTTTGCAAATCCTAGAGCTAAAAACAATATTTTTCCACATATACGCACCCTACCTATTATACAACAAGCGTATATGCAAGTTTCACCACTACAGCCTGTGTACATCAGGTTTTGTGCCTAAAATTAAAAAATGGTGTTGTGTTTCCATGTCACGTCATGTGATCCATGATCCTTAACCTTCCATATACTAGAAACGTTCTGACTCGGCCCTTCAATTCCACTTGAAGGCTATAAATGGGCCAAATCCGAGATATGGAAAAGAAGAGAAGAATTCAACTTTGAGAGCAAAGTTACTCTGGTGAAATTATTCACTTCATATTGAGTCTGCATCCCTTTATCCTTTTAAATATGAACACATTGTTTTGCCCCCAAGCTCTTCCCTACATGATTGAGAACCTCATTGTCTCTCTTATATGAGCTTGCCTCTGGTGGAGGATTGAAGTGGTGGAGGGCCAGCTGGAAGGGACTTAGTTTCTCGGTTCCAAACCGTGCCGACACAAAAGTTTTTAATTCATTTGCTTTTGTTGATTACATTTTAATAGAAATACTCTTTTCTCGTCCAATTAATATCTTGCAAATATTTGAATTGGTATTCCATGGGCGTATTTGTTATGAATGTTGATGGATTATGCTATTGAATGTGATAACATTATATATTATCACCATATGCTTGCATTTCTTAGTTGTTGAGGACAAGTTGTAGGTGTATTTATTTGATTCAAGTTCTCAACGGTGGACTTCATCAAACATTTGGACGAGGTAGGCTCTTTATCTTGTCTCATTAGCATATTTTGTTATACAGCATACCTAAGATTAGAGTTTATTTTTGCAGTCATTTCTGTTTGTTGTGATTTACCCCTGGCCATAGAGAGATTTTCCTCGTAACAAAGGTATATCCAAGGGCTAGAAATTTTTTCACCACAATATGAATCTATTTGCAGTGTGACTATGGAGGGCCCAAAAAACGTTGTTTAGGGCCTCAAAATGGCCCCGGATGTTTAGGACCCGAAAAGCTAGAAACAAACTACCAAAACGGAAATTGGGCTTTGAGATAGTGGAATAGGTGGGTGGCCACCAATATCCACTTGGATCATTCCTCCCCCCTTAATAAGCAATGGTCTCTATTGCGTCAAGTGTCTGCATCAAATGAGGAAACTTTTGTTGAACTTGACTCTTGGTGAGACACTTTCCCCGATGAAGAAACTTCCCTACTTTAACGACCCGATAGATTTTGACGGTATGCTGGCAGGTGCTCTTTGTCTTAGTATCCATGATTCGATCAACAATCGCCTCTTCAATGTAGGAATGATTCACATCTGTAGGGTCCAACTGCTCGGCCACATCCAAATTGTCCAGAAGAGGTGGAAAATATGGTCGAAGCAGTTCCACATTAAATACTAGGTGCAATCCAAGAAGAGGAGGAATACTTAATTAAAAATAATTCTCACCTACAACCTTGGTGATGGTGTAAGGCCCATATCAGAGTGGGTGCAAATTTTGATGGTGTCCTATGAGGCGCTCTTTCTACAAATGCAACCAGAACTTATCTCCCACCTAAAATTTGTGTGGTACTTGATGTTGATCATGGCATTGTTTGTACATGGCATTGGATTTCTGCACAATATCATGAACTTGTTGTTGGATGTGATGGATGTGCTAAAAAAATTTGGTTTCCCGATCAGGCTCTGTATGATCATGGGAGGACTCTTCCTGGGCGATTGCAATGGGTAGAGCTACGTCAATGGGGGCCAATGGTTGAAACCCCAAGCACACCTAAAAAAGGGTTGTGGACAATAGAGTTGTGGAGGGATCTATTGTAGCTATGTTGAACATAAGGAAGGACTTTATCCCATTTGCATGGATGTTTGGAATTATACATTTGCAGGATATGGACAATCATCCTATTGAGTACCTCTTTTTTCCCATTAGTCTGCAGGTGGAATGAAGTCGATTTGTTTAGCTTGGTGTCCATCATTGACCATAGACTGGAACAAAAGGTGCTCATGAACCTACTGTCTTGATTGGAGATAATAGTTTGTGGTATCCCAAAATGAACCCAAACACGTGTGAAGAAGAGCTTGGCAGTGGCCTTAGCTATGATTCTCTTCATATAGGGTGCCAAAATTGTCATCTTAGTGATCTAAAAATGAACAAGACTTGTATTCTTGAAAATATTTGCAAGTTAAATTTATGTGTTAAAATGAAAATGGATCAACTTTGCAACACAACTTTAATAGAATTTACTCATTCAAGATGCATATAAACAACAACAATAATAGTGAACAGAAAACACATAACACAACAAATGATAAAGAAGTTCACCCCTCTCTTGGGCTACATCTCCTGGTCCAGCTTCCAATGGATCTTTTGTATTATTTTCTCAAAGTGCTCAAAAATGTTCTTTACAATGCTCAAAATTCCAAATAGACTGCTCCAATGGTTTCAGAACGTCCTAAAACCCCTAGCTGGGCTTTTTCGGCACCTCGTTTGGCCAAAAATTGAAGAAGATAGGCTTCCTGGAAGTCCCCCTTCAAACTTGTTGTCTCTGCGTCTACAAATTGCACCCTTGTTGGCTCAACCTATCCCCCACGCATATTTAAGCATTAAAACTCAGCACCAGATGCAACTGTGTAAACCATGCAAACTGTAGGACGGTTACGGGCGCACCTAGACCCTAACCGCCAAGGTCGTGGTCGTATGACCCATGTGACCATGCGTTTAAAGAATAAGGGCCAAGAGTTTACATAACCGTTTGAACCAAATTTAAATCCAAACCAAAATGTATACCCACGCGCGCACGTCACGATATAACAATGGTCATATGGCAACAAAATATGTGACCGGGGGCTGGGGCTAAGCCCCAGCCCAAACCCCCACGCCAACATACAACAAAATCAAACTTAAATTTATGTGAAACCATATATATAACAAGGAATATGGTGTGGCACGTTGGCAATGCAAACTTTGCAAAGGTTATACACGTGGGTGGAGGTCACAGGGTCGAACCCGGTGGACTCCAA
Organism: Picea engelmannii; assembly: GCA_009831015.1. Classification (NCBI taxonomy): domain Eukaryota; kingdom Viridiplantae; phylum Streptophyta; class Pinopsida; order Pinales; family Pinaceae; genus Picea; species Picea engelmannii. Next base: position 813,338 of record ML794408.1, on the reverse strand, counting down.
TAATATTTTATACAAGCAACAAATAACAGGGTGCCATGTGGCACCGTACAACCAACCAAATAATGCCACATGTCACAATGTCACTCATCCACATCTGTCAACTATCTGCCACTCAGCTCTGCCACGTGTCATACGGACTGCCACGTCAGCAACTGTACGGACTGTACAGTCAACATCCCTTTTTTTTGCATGTTTGTCATTTTGAACAGAACACGATATCTCTCGCTCCTGAGGTCTGTTTGAACCCAAACGAGTTGCGTTGGGTTCATACCGATGAGGTCTACGCTCTTGTTCGATTTGAAGTGATTCCGAGCACTTTGAATTTTGAGCAAAATTTGATCCCTTGGATAACACCTCCCCATTGGAAAGCTTTTGGACCTCCAAAAGACTATTTTCAGTCTATCTAAAGATGCGGGTATAGCTCCCTCACCTTTCCAACCTCAATCCACTCGGCTTTGCTTGGATTTGTACCTTTAAGACCAACTCGAAGATACTCCACATTTCCTCGTTTTGAAGTTCACATTCTCCTGTCAAGGATTGTGTCTTCATGCAGTTCTGTAAGATATTCTGGGGGGAAATCATCTATAGATGGAATCTGAACATGCTCTCCTTGATCATCAATCAAAGGAGGCTCATACAATTTCAAATTCTCAACATTAACAACTGCATACATTTGCATATAAGGAGGCAAATCTAAACGGAAGGCATTGTTACCAATCTTGTCGATAATCTTGAAAGGACCATATCAAATTGGTTTCAATTTTTTACCTTCTCCTTTAAGCCTCTCCTTACTGATGTAAATCCAAACTTCATCTCCAACTTGGAAACTGTGATCAACACGATGCTTGTCATGTCTCATCTTGTACTTGGATTGACTCTTTTCCAACTGCTCTTGCACCATCTGATGTATTGACTGAATTTGTTCAATGAACTTTTCTGCCCTATCAATGTCATATTGACCATCAATAGAAATATCCTTCCCAAAGATAAAATCTAAAGGAGATTTGGGCAAATAGTGAAAACATGCTTCAAATGGCGACGTTTGAGTTGAAGAGTGCTTAGCTCGATTGTAAGCATGTTGAATGTAGTGTATATGCTCATCCCAAAGTTTAGGATGCTTGCTGCAATAACCACGAAGAAGATACACCACTATTCTATTTACCACTTCCATCTGACCATTAGTTTACGGATGAAAAGCTGTGCTCTTTTTCAATTTGGTGTCCATGAGTTCCCATAAACTCGACCAAAAACTTCCAACAAATCGAGAATCCCGATCAGAAACAATGGATTTAGGCAATCCAAAATGCACCCAAACATTTTGAAAGAACATTTGTGTCATTTGTTCAGCTGTAACCTGCTTCTTACAAGGAATCAAAATACACATTTTTCTAAATCGATCAACCACAACATAAAGATAATCATGATTTCGTTTATACATAGGTAGATCTCCTACAAAGTCCATAGAAATACTTTCCCAAGGACGAGAAGGAACC
>ML794408.1:787856-800924 GCA_009831015.1 Picea engelmannii | reverse complement strand
TTTAAATTATAATATAACTAAATGTTAAATTAATGTATAAAACTTTTTTATTTTTTTTATATAATAATATAAATACTTAATAAATAAATAAATATATATATATATATATATATATATATATATAATTTTTTTATTTAAAATTTTAAAAGAGAAAATTTAAACTAATAACTTTAAAATATGTCTAGTCATAATAGTAGGTATATTTTCAATATTCCACCATGTTTTGAAAATGTGGGATGTGAGAGCGGGAAACACATCCAAGGGACATGTGGAAGCACCTATCAAGTTCTAGAGAATGAAGGGACACCACTTAAAATTTAATATATGAAAAATGAATCTTAAATTATATGTAAATTGTACTATAACATGTTAATTGTTGAAATCCTATATTATTAATTGTTGAAATAGTATATTATATATAATGTGTTAATAATATACATAACAATGTGCAATAATATACATATATAATAATGTGTTAATAATATACATGATAAAACATAAATGATATATGTCATCATGTATATAACATAATAATTACAATTCACAAATCATTTATCATTATTGTATTTCTCATTATATTAAGAAAAATTACAAAGTATAGATTTAAGATAAGTAATACAATATACTTCAAGAGAAAAAAGAATTACATGACATTTGAATTATACATATGCTTACTTATATTTTTATTCTTATTTATGAAGTAAATTTTTTACGAGGATAAAAGAAGTGGTATATCTAGTACTATGTTTATCTTTCTAATTCTATTAGTTTAGCTTGGACATCATTCTACATTTTTCATATTAGATTAGGTGCATTTCATTTATTTCATCCTAGAAAACCCTAAACAATGAAGTAGGTCACAATTGGTAAACCCCCAAATCTATAATGGTTATTGGGATAGAATTTGGATGGTTTCCTTATACCAGATGGTGAGGAGTCTAATTAGGACTTGTCACCGGGGAGAACCTCTACTGTTGGCATATGACATTTCAACATATCAACAATTTTAGCACTAGAAGGAGGGTCTGAAAAGTTGTCATGTAGAGTTGCATTTTATTTTTGTATGAATATTTTATGGCTCTTCTCCAAATCCCTATGTGGGAGGCCAATACCACATTGGACCTGCAAGGGCCTTTCCATGACCTTCCAAGAAAGGAAGTCAAATTCTTGTCGTAATTAGATGGTGAAGGGAATACAATAGTGTTTTAGCATATTAGGAAATATGAAAGCATTTTACATCTACTTAATATTGTTCATGATGATATAGTTTGCAGGTTGTTTCCATTTATTTTCATAGTAAAATTGTCGCATTCATATGTACTACGATGTCTTTACCCCTTTGTGCAATTTCAAACTGGTCGCAATTTAAAAATATATCTGAAAATGCTTATGTTGAATATTATTGTTTGCATGAAATGCACCGAGAACTTGTTGAAATAACCATGAAGATAGGAGAATCCATCAAATACTTCAACACGAGATTCCAACAAACTTACTATCATCTTCATGGCAATCACAAACCTTCACCTACAATTTTTTGTGAGTGGTATGTGCATCCCTTCCTAAAACAATGGCTATGTTCCTCTTATGGAAAGGAATAACAAATTTTAATGAACCATGTGAGGAGGCTTAAATCCTCATAAGGGATTTGAAGCAACATCCTATGACGTTATTTCCTTATTTTGATTCCACTAACATGGAGAACGTTGAAAGTAAAACAATTGATTCAAAATTTATTGAATCAAATAATCAACTTAAAAGAAATGGTTACAAGTATCTGTTTTCATAGGGAAAAATTGACCAACAAAAGGTAATGCAAAACAAATGTTGAATTGTCCACACAAATCATGAACAAGTTTAAATGTGAAAGGAGGACAGGTCATAAACTTGATTGATGAACCTTATTATAATCCTCATTTTTAAAGCATCTATGTGTATGATGAATGCCTTTTGTCAAGTTTTGGTCATTCTAATTATGGTTTTACTATTCTGGAAAGAGGTGATAATTTATATCAAGATGATATATTGTGAGCATTTAGCAATCTCCCTTTTGAAGGTTCTAAAGTGTGCTCAGAGTTATATAATCAAACCTCAAATGAGTTCAAAAGTTTGGGCAACAAACTTAATCCCAATAACAATTTGTTGAGGCTAGTGGAAGAGGAGAATAGAACAAACTTTGTAAGTGTTGTTTTCAAATAAACCAATAAATTCTTAAATTCCATAGACTTTCATGACCTATTACCATATTATTTCAAAGATGATAAGTTGAGGAAAGATTCACAGGATCAATCCTTATCTTTTCCACCTTTTGATTATTATGCAAATGCAACACATAATGAAGTCAAGTATCTGGAATTGGAATTGGGAGAAGTTCAATATCAAGAGAATAATATTTGTCATAGATATAGGATTGTGCAAGAAAAAATTCAATTGGAGAAGGTTGAGTGACAAGAGATCATGTAAATGCCAACCATTAATTGGTTTGAAAAGAGAAAAGAAATCTAGTATAAATTTGATTAAAAATTATTGTAACAATATATTGATGTCAAGCACACATGTTTGTGATGGAGTAACTACCCTTTTTGAAATAATCAAGCCTGGCAATGTTCTACTCATGCATAATCTTTATTCTTAAATAGAACAAAAAGGAAAGGAATTTATTCTAACAAATACGCATTCAATGTTGCTATATGAGGATTCCAATTCCATAAGAGAATCAGGTCTCCAATTGTGTACTATACATAATTAATATGAAGGAGAGCCTATCGAGGAGACATTTTGTTGAAATATTGGCCAACACTAAGAGGGGGGGTGAATCATCATTTCTTCTTCTTTTAAAATTTTAACAATTATTAATTAACAAATTAATTAATCATAACAATTGATCAACAAGAATGTACTGAATACATAAATTTAAATATAACAAGTACAAATACAAGTTACAATTGTGTGAGATACACCAATCTCTCTTCTTCTTAGTACCAACTCAAGGAGACACCAATCCCCTGGTTTTAGAGCACCAACTCCCTTGTTTCAGAGCACCAACTCTAGGAAGCACCAACTCCCTTATTTCATAGCACCAACTCTAGGAAGCACCAACTCCCTTGTGAAACAGGCTTTAACCTGCAGAGGACTGCAATCCTCCCGAGCTCCTTCCTACCACCCTCACTGCATAAAATGTTTGCAGTTTCTTTCTTGGACTTTGCTCCTGATGTAGACTACAGAGGCACTTTTCTTCTTACCATTTTTCTATGTTTATATAGTCTCTCAAGAGGTACATGATATTGAAACAATGTGTCTTTTTTTAAACCAATGTGACTTTTTAATAATAAAACATTGCACCTCTTCATTTAATTAAAACAAACGCTGACTTTTATGTTTATTAATTGATTTTAATTTTAAAAGGCGTCCAAATCAAGCAGTTATTTTTGTACAAAGATTATGGAGCAAGTAAAACGAATTTTAGAATTCTATGACATGGGTTTTGTGCATAACATGCCCAATTAGCCAACCCATTAGTTGTTTCCCTAGAAAATGTGTGAGTTGGATGGTACAGAAGGTTATTTGAAGGAAACTTTCCCATATGTACTATTGTGGTCGCCTTCTAAACTTTCCATATGAAACATACACTTCAGCAGCAAACATTTGGTCACATATCAACATTCCTCCTTTATCAGCAAGCTAATAGAGTGGACTAAAAAATTATAAGAGTGGATTTTAAATGGCATCTTCGCTTCCACGTCTATGTTGACTCTAGTCAAATTTTCATGTCCAATCCTGTAGCGTGGAGTTGCATCACTCATCCTGTAGTGTGTAGTTGCAACATAGGAGTTGCATCAAGTTGCAACATTGATCTTGTAGCATGGAGTTGCAGTGTGGGAGTTACAGTGAGTTGTGGCACTAATCTTGTAGCATGGAGTTGCAGGGAGTTGCATCACTAATCTTGTAGCATGGAATTGTAGTGTGGGTGTTGTAGCGAGTTGCAGTACTTAATCTTGTAGCATGATCTGAAAATTTCTGAGACTTTGATCCGGTGATCTAACAATCACAATGAGATCTCTGATGAGTTTTCTCACACCTTCTTGGAGGCAATTCTCACAAAATATCTTATATTCCTTGAGAGACGATCTTTTGGCATTGCTTTCATTCACTTGAGAATGGATGACAATGATCTATAACTTTTATAACAAGATTATTCAAGGACTAAGTAATGAAGGATCTATGAAGCATCCCCTTGTTGAGATTTTTATACCAGATCCTTGACATCTGTTTTATTCTATTGAAGCCCTTCACTTCTCTTCAGCTGCTTCTTCTATGAATGGATGCTAGTAACATAATTCAACATAAAAATTTACTAGGATACTGATATGAATACATAAACATTAATCAAGTTCTCGGTGACCATATTTATTCTATTTCCATCAATGCCAACAACATACACTATGTCCAATATTGACCATATTGGTCTCCTTTGACATCAATGCCAACACCATGTCCAACATTCTCCCCCTTTGGCATTGATGGCAACACAGTTAAAACCCATTATTTCTTAATTAGGTTTTATTGTTTCTCCTCCCCATTTGACAGCAATGACAGAAGGGATGTTTCTTTTCCCCCCCTAAGGTTATACTTCCCCTGTCCATGTACTCCTCCTCTAAGCGTAAAGGTTTTGTAAATATATCTACAATATGTTCTTTAGTATCCACATATTCCACTTTAATATCTTTTTGAGAAACTTGTTCCCTTAAAAAATGAAATTTGATTGGGATATGCTTGGTTTTTGAGTGCATGACAAGATTCTTAGAAAGGTTTGTGGCACTAGTATTGTCACAGTTAAGAAGAATTGGATGATCATACTTTACGTGTAGGTCTTCTAGGGTTTGTTTCATCCAAATTACTTGGGTGCAGCGGGTGGAAGCAACAATATATTCAGCTTCTGTTGTTGACAGTGATATAGATGTTTGCTTCTTACTTAACCATGATACTAGACACTTTCCTAGGAAGAATGCTCCTCCACTAGTGATCTTCCTATCATCTAGACTACCAGCCCAATCTGCATCGGTATATGCATTTAATGTAAAATCTTTTGTTTTTGGATACCATAATCCAAAATCCAAAGTAGCTCTTAGATATATGAATATCCTTTTTACTGCCTTCAAATGAGTCTCTTTAGGTGCAGATTGAAATCTACCTATTAGTCCTACATCTTGTATGATATCAGGTATTTTTGTTGTTGCATATAATAGGCTACCAACCATTGATATGTACATGGTTTGGTCTACCTTTGGTGAATCATCATCTAAGCTTAGTTGGCATCATGTAACCATGGGAGTGCTCATAGGTTTGAAATCTTTCATTTGAAATTTCTTTAGCATTTCTTTGATATATTTGGTTTGGGATATGAATATATATTTATCTATCTGAGTAACTTGTAAACCCAAGAAGAATGTTAGTTCACCGAGCATAGACATCTCAAATTCTTTCTACATTTTTGTAGCAAATTGTTTTCTCAGTATAGTCAAATTACTTCCAAAAATGATATCATCCATATATACCACAACAACAATCATATTTTGTTCTTGAATTTTTATGTATATGTTGTTGTCAGTAGTCCCTCTCTTGTGTCCTTGTTGTTGTATATAATTATCAAGCCTTGAGAACCATGCTCTAGGAGCTTGTTTAAGACCATACAAAGCCTTTTTTAGTTTACATACATAATCTTGATTTTATGTCAAATTAAATCCTTCATATTGTTTTAAATAGACTTCTTCCTCTAATATTCCATTTAGAAATGTTGACTTGACATCCATCTGATAGATTTTGAAGTTTTTGAAGCATGCAAATGCCAAAAACATTTTGATAGCTTCTAATCTTACCATTGGGGCAAATTTATCATCAAAGTCAATTCCTTCAACTTGGGCATATCCCTTGCATATTAATATGGATTTATTCTTTATAATATGTCCATTTTCATTAAGTTTATTCTTAAAAATCTATTTGGTTCCTATCACATTTTTGTCTTCTGGTCCTCGAACCAGTTCCTAGGTGTGATTTTTTACTATTTGGTCAAGTTCTTCATTCATTGCTTTTATCCAATCTTCATTCTTGTTGGATTCTGAAAATGATTTGGGTTATACCAGAGAAAGCATTACCTGTTCTGATTCAAATGTAAGTTTTCTTCTAGTTTCTACTCCTGCACTTTTATCCCCTATGATTTGGCTTTCAGGGTGATTCTTTTGAACTCTTTTTGATGGAGATTTTGGCAAGGGTGTTTCTTCCTCATCCGTTTCTTCATCAGTTTGTGGTCCATTCTCTTGTATTTCTTCAACATCTTCTTCATTTTTTGATTCACCATCTTCTTCATCTTGTGATTCACCATATTCTTCATCATCACTAGTTCTTCTTCATTCATCAATTTTTTATTTATCTTGAGATTTGATTTTTCTCAATTTTATATCATCTACTTTTACATTTGCACTTTCCACTATTTTGTACAATCTTATATTATAGCATCTGTAAGCCTTTTTTTTTGGTGAGTAACCAAGAAATATCCCCTCATCTGATCTGGAATCAAATTTTCCTAGGCTATCATCATCCCTCTTAATATAGCATTTTATCCCAAAGACTCTGAAGTGTTTCACTAATGTTGGTCTAGCAAACCATAGCTCATAAGGTATCTTGTCATGGATAACTCTAAGTTCTTCTTGGTTGAGTATGTGAACTGTTGTATATATTGCATCTCTCCAAAACATATTTGGAAGTTTGGCTTCATTCAACATTGTTCTTGCAGCCTCTTGAACAGTTATGTTTTTCTTTTCAACAACTCCATTTCGTTGAGGAGTTCTTGAAGCTGAAAATTGTCTCTTGATTCCATGATCTTCACAAAACTTATTGAATTCGTTAGAGGTAAATTCCCCTCCATTGTCTTACCTCGGGAATTTGATCTTGAGATTTTTCTCATTCTCCACATAATCTTTGAATGCCTTAAAATTTTCAAATTCCTTTGATTTTTCTCTGAGGAAGTATACCTAGGTCACCCTTGTATAGTCATTGATAATCAACATGAAGTAATTTTCTCCTTGTATACTTATAGTCCTAGTAGGCCACAAAGGTCAGTGTGAACAAGCTCCGAGGGTCTTGATGTAAATTATTCTTTTGTCTTTAATATAAATTTTGTTTGCTTCCCAAGTTAGCAATGCATACAAATAGGATCAGAAGGTTTTATAATCTTTGGCATGTCCTTCATTGCTTCCTTTCTACTAGATTTTATCAGATTGTCAAAGCTCAAGTGTCCCATTATTTTGTGCCACAATCAGCTTTCATCTATTTGACTCCTGTAGCATTCTTCTTCTTCTTTAATATCTAAAATATATACGTTACTTGAGGTTCTTGGTGCAATAGCTACTAATTTTCCTGATCCTTCCTTCTTGATTTCACCTTTCTGGGAGTCAAAAATGAGTATATGTCCTTGATCACAAGTTTGGCTTATACTTAGAAGATTAGGCTTCATATTTTCAACTAGTAGCACATTTTCTTCTTTATTTTCCATGTTTCCCAAAGTGATTGTGCCTTTTCCAAGTATTCTGGAAGATACATTATCTCCAAATGTGACATTTCCTTTTTACTTCTTTGTCAAATTGAGAAATTTGCTTTTATCTCATGTCATATGCTTAGAGTATCCACTATCAATATACCATTGACACTTTTTGTTCTTGGCATACAGGGCTACTTTACATTTTGTTACCTTTTCTTCCACATGTTTTTCTTTCCATATCTTTTTATCTGTATTGTTGGGAATGCTTGTCTTCAAGGATTGCATTGGCAATCTACATTCACTAGATTTATGGCCATAATTGTTGCACTTGTGACATTCAACATTGTAATATTGTAAAGGAGAGAATGAATTATAGTTTATTTTCCCTGCATTATTCTTGTTTTTCTTATATCTTTGGACATTTTTAGGATTGTACTTTCTATAGGCTTTACAATGTACTTCTTTATGTCCAAAATTATTGCAAGAGTAGCAATATCCAAGGAAGAAATGTTAATATCTATTAGGGGGAGTCCTTCTGGTCACTATGTTATTTTTGTCTTCTTTTTCTTTTGTAGGGGGTGTTGATTTCTATTTATTAGGAACACTCTTTAATGGTACCATCTTCCCCTTGTTATCTTCCCTTTTTAAGGGGTTTCTAAGAGCATCTACATAAATAATTGGTTGTTTGTCAGTCTTCTATTTTGCATAGGTTGAATCTTGATCATATCCTAGTCCTATCTTATCATTTGGTGATATTTTACTATTAAGAATGTCATTCAATATTTTTGAATTTTTCTCAAATCATGATTGGTTGTTTCCTTTCTCAAGTTCCCTCTTTAATTGAACAATTTCAGTCTCTAGCTTCTTACAATCTTGTTGTTTTTCATTGAGTTGTTTAATCAAGACTTCCTTATTTATCTTGGCTTCTCGAAGTTGAGTCTTCATGTCAATGATTATTTTCTCTGATTCATTGATGGTTTTTGAAACTTCCTTTTCTCTTCATTGTTGTGCTTCTTCAAATTCTAGGAATTGTCCCCTTATTAACTTGTTCTTCTTGTTATACTTTATAATTTCATCCAGAGCACTGATTAATTCTACTTCTAGGTCTACTTCTCCTTCATCCTCAGAGTTTTCTTCAATCTCAAAAGTATTTTTAGAAAGATTATCTTGGGTTTCTATACCCATAAATAGATGTTTTGACTCTTCATCTTCACTTTCTTCAGATGAATTGTTGTCCTCTTTGGTGTAAAAGGTCTTCTTCTTTTTGTTTTTGGTTTTTCCCTTTTTATGGTCTTTCTAATTGTAAGCTTCTTCATCATCATTATCTTCTTGTTTGGGATTAGGACATTTGTTATCGAAGTGTCCAATTTTTCCACAGTTGAAGCATTTGAAGCGTAACTTCCCTTTGTATTTTCCATACCCTTTCTTGAGTTTTCTTATAAAGTTGGTCTCTTATTCATATGATATATCTGAAGTAATTTTCATTTGGCACATGCTTGTGGCTCTTTTTTTCTTTTGATGCTTTGAAGGTTGTTTCCCTTTTTTATGAATTTTCTTGCTTGGTTCTCATTTCATATGCTATAATAATGCCATGAAGTTCATCCATAATAAGGTTTCCAAGATCTTCTCGATCTTCCAAGGTAGATAACTTGGCATCATATCCCATTGGTAATGATCTCAGTGCCTTTTGGACAATAATCTTGTTTTTTAGTTCTTCTCCCAATGCTCTGATTGAATTGATTATTTCATCCACTCTTTGAAAATATTTTTCAATGTTCTCTTCCTCTTTCATCTTCAGACTCTTAAATTGTCCTCTGTGTGTTTGAAGTTTATCTTGCTTGACCTTTCCATCTCCTTCATAGATTATTTTCGTTTTATCCCAATTTTCCTTCGTTGATTTACAATGCATCACTTTTAGAAATATAGGATTTGTTAATCCTCCAATAATATCATTAACATCTCTTGAATTGTGATTGCAGAGCTTCTTTGCAGCAGTATCAATAGGTAGAGTATATGGAGAAATGTAACCATTTTCAATATATTTCTAGACATCGCAACCAAGGGCCATCCGATAGATTTTCATTCTTATACTCCAGAAAGAATAATCATTTCCTTTAAATAGTGGTGCTCTATTGGAGGACATTCCTTCTTGTTGATCCATTTGATCTCTTCAGAATCTACCTTCCAGTGGTTAAAATGTGGTGAAGGAACTTGCTCTGATACCAATTGTTGAAATATTTACCAATACTGAGAGGGGGGGTGAATCAGTATTGCTTCTTATTTTAAAATTTTAAAAATTATTAATTAACAAATTAATTAATCATAACAATTGATCAACAAGAATGTACTGAATACAAAAATCTAAATATAACAAGTAAAAGTACAAGTTTCAATTATGTGAGAGACACCAATCTCTATTCCTCTGAGCATGTAACATACCCGCTACCTAAACAAAATTTTCCGGTCCTCTGTCGGACTCAAACCCCTGAATAATCATGGAGGCCCAGCGTAAGATGGATCTTTTCCCTCTCCTTCTCCATTTCTGTGTGGTCGTGGGTTATGTTCATGATTCAAATTGAATGCAACATCTTTTGTATTTCGCGCTTCGGCGCTACATTAATGTCCAAACATTCGACTCTGCAACCGTCGAACCACGGCAGGGCTAGCGAATGACCAATGGGGATAAATCCCTATGGGGTTAGCGAATGGCCAAAAAGGAACAAACCTCAACAGGGGTAGAGAACAGCCAATGAGAAATGCCCGTTGTGCGGTTAGGTGGCATACAAGTGGCAAGAGGAAAATGCGACACGTTGGTCGTCATGATAGGGAGGGGCCCCACTTCACACGCCACACCATTCCGGACCCCCCCCCCCTATTAAAGGAAAAATGGCAAGGGGGCTCTGGAATCCACCTAGAAGCCGTTGATCACGATGAGTAAATCTCTACCGTTCGAGAGTTGTGCATCCAATTCCGGACCCCCCCCCCCCATTAAAGGCAGAATGGCAAGGGGGCTCCGGAATGCATCCTCACCAGTAGATCTGGGCGGGTGGAATCAGGCCATCCAGATCTGATCGTCGCTTATCTGAAAGTATAACCATGTCCTGGCTTAAGTTAACGTCTTGTTTCCACATCTAACGGTCATTACAGACCCTGATATCCTCCAAAAGAATCTCTTCCATCCATTGGGATTTATCGCCACATAAATCTGGACTCTCAATCATGGAGCTCCCAAATCTTCGATGAGCTCTCTTCTGGCCTTAGCCCCTCCAGGCTATGCCTTCTGTTCCATGTGACCACCTCTCGTATGACCGCAGCCATATACTCCTATCGGGATTCCTCCTATCGGGGTTTTGACACTCGTGATGTCCCAGCAACTTGGTTCACCGATCCCCGATTCCCGACACGCTCCTCTGCTGCCTTAGCCTCTTGGGATAAGTATTTATTCCACGTGACCAATGCCCCCGTGACCACAACCTTACCTCTCGTCGGGGTTTCGGACTTCGGAGTTTCACAATGTATGGACTTCTCGTCCCTGCGATTCCCGATACTCTGAATCCCGACTGGCTAATAGTTGGTTCCCACTTATCTGGGTTTCGCGGTTCACGATTCCAAAATGCATAAACACTTTGTCACCAGGATCCCCGATATCCCGATGACCCAAACACCGATCAACAACTTCCTGTCAGGCCTTTCCCCGATGGCATCGATAATTGCCACGCGTCCTCCTCAAGATGGACGGTTTTGATCTCTCCTCGTGTTTTTGAGACTTCTGATGTCCCTACTTTCAAAACCTCAGGAACTTCGATTTCCTGAATGTCGATATCCCGACTCCCGACGCCTTGATCTCCACCACGTGTCTCCACTGACGGACGGTCCAGATCGTTTCCGGGTAATTCCCATGGATATTCTTGATCTCATGTCATCGACACCTCTGAATTCCCGATACGTGAAATCCCGATGACCACACCTCTCGTCGGAACTTTAAACCTCCTATTCACGAGGGCTTAACCCTCATGCATCTCCGAACAAATCCGACGGCTGTCGGGTTCTTCAGCCAAGGTCTGACGGTTCATAATGGTTCCTACCCATGCATTCTTCCATGACTCCCTGGGCATGGAAAAGATCCACGGTCCAGATACTCTCATGAAACTTGGGGATATACGATCCTAAACTCTACTTAACGCCCTACTTCCTCCTACAAATCTAACGGTCATGGGTGACCGCGGATTTCTCTGACGAAATATCATCCGTCCATTAGTACCTATAAGGTTAAGGTACCTAACATTCCATCTTCTCCTTCCAATCTGTCAGTCATGAGTGACCACAGGTCTCCCAATGGAATCTCATCTGTCGATTCATTACTTCATCCTTATATTGTCATCTCAGTTTTCAAGAAGATCGTTCCTCCTCATGCAGGGTCACTAATGCCTTGCACCTTCACAACCGCCTTCCCGGTTCTCGAAGGGATTTTCAAGGAAGGTATTTCTATGGGGAGGTTTAATCAGGGGGTTACCTGAGGCATATAAGGATGTTGTATTCCTGTGAACCAGATGTGAAGTCTGAATTTGATCAATACACACGCAAATTACGAATTCATGAAGACATAAAACATACGTAGTCTTTCCATCTAAATATATAGCTACTCATACTGATCAAAACATCATACAGTCATTCTTATAATGAAATCATTCATAGTTTCACAGCTTATGAGCATAATTTTCAAAATAAGTACATATATGTATATATCAAGATGCTAGAGGCAAAACACTTATCAGAGATAACACCAGGGTCAAGCAACTGCTGAGAGGGGTGCTCGTTTTCCACCCAACCGTAGGCTTAGCGACTCCCAGCGGATTTACCACTAGCCACCCTCGAGCTGAGAACACGATGTTATGAGACTGCGTCTCTCTGTCTGCCAGTGACTAGGAGAGAAGTTTGCAATCCTTCCTCTCTGTTATCACTCACTCTGTGTAATGCCAGAGTTCCCCTCGCGCCCCCCATTAAAGTTGCTTCTGCCATACGCCTTATCCTCTCGCGAAGTTGTGTGTGGCACGATTATCCTCACACTGATCAGGCCTAATGGCTCTACGGATGGGCGGTTCACCATCCCATCCCTCATCAAGCCGCCCGCCTACCAGCCTGCGAGACATTAAATTTGGGGGCCAGCGAGCCGCTTTTGGTTCTCCGGGCCAGTGGAGTCCAAATACGGTATTAATTCTCGGTGGAAGTTAACACCACCTTTTCAGGTGCCTTCGACCGCCATCGTGGTCTCTTTTCTGCACATCCCATCTCAGCAGTCCTGCAATAAGTTTAGAATGTCATTCACATTTATTGACCTTTTCCTCAAGGTCCCTTTTACATCACATATCCATTTTTATGAGTTTTCCATAGTTCTTGGCCAGTCCAGTTATATTTACAAGTTGGGGGAAACAGGGTGTTACAATTACCTCCCCCTTAAAAAGGAACATCGTCCTCAATGTTCTTATCTACTAACATGTATTGCATGTATAGAAGTAAACAAAATCAGATATGCA
>ML794408.1:751395-781782 GCA_009831015.1 Picea engelmannii | reverse complement strand
AAGGAAGAATGGCAAGGGGGCTCCGGAATGCATCCTCACCTATAGATCTGGGCGGGTTCACTCAGGCCGTCCAGATCTGATCGCCACTTATTCGAAAGTATAACCACATCCTGACTTAAGTTAACTTCTTGTTTCCACATCTAACGGTCATTACATCCTGATATCCTTCGAAAGAATCTCTTCCGTCCATCAGGATTTATCGCCACATAAATCCGAACTCCCGATCACGGAGCTCCCGAATCTTCGATGAGCTCTCTTCTGGCCTTAGCCCCTCCGGGCTATGCCTTCTGGTCCATGTGACCACCTCTCATATGACCGCATCCATATACTCCTGTCGGGATTCCTCCTATCGGGGTTTTGACACTCGTGATGTCCCAGCAACTTGGTTCACCGATCCCCGATTCCCGACACGCTCCTCTGCTGCCTTAGCCTCCCGGGCTAAGTCTTTAGTCCATGTGACCAATGCCCCCGTGACCACAAACTTACCTCTCGTCGGGGTTTCGGACTTCGGAGTTTCACAATGTATGGACTTCTCGTCCCCGCGATTCCCGATACTTCGAATCCCGACTGGCTGACAGCTGGTTCCCACTTATCTGGGTTTCGCGATTCGCGATTCCAAAATGCATAAAAAATTTGTCACCAGGATCCCTGATATCCCGATGACCCAAACACCGATCAACAACTTCCTGTCAGGCCTTTCCCCGATGGTGTTGATGATTGCCACGCATCCTCCTCAAGATGGACGGTTCTGATCTCTCCTCGCATTTTTGAGACTTCTGATGTCCCTACTTTCACGACCTCAGGAACTCCGATTTCCCGAATGTCGATATCCCGACTCCCGACGCCTCGATCTCCACCACGTATCTCCACTGACGGACGGTCCAGATTGTTTCTGGGTAATTTCCCATGGATATTCCCGATCTCATGTCATCGAGACTTCCAAATTCCCGATACGTGAAATCCCAATGACCACGCCTCTCGTCGGAACTTTCAACCTCCTATTCACGAGGGCCTAACCCTCATGCATCTCTGAACAAATCCAACGGCTGTCAGGTTCTTCAGCCAAGGTCTGACGGTTCATAATGGTTCCTACCCATGCATTCTTCCATGACTCCCTGGGCGTGGAAAAGCTCCACGGTCCAGATACTCTCATGAACCTTGGGGATCTACGGTCCTAAACTCTTCGCTACTCACGAAGACACAGGGAAACCCTGTGGTAAGACATTTAACACCCTACTTCCTCCTACTAATCTAATGGTCATGGGTGACCGCGGATTTCCCCGATGAAATCTCATCCGTCCATTAGTACCTATAAGGTTAAGGTACCTAACATTCCATCTTCTCCTTCCAATCTGTCGATCATGAGTGACCACGAGTCTCCCAATGGAATCTCATCTGTCGATTCATTACTTCATCCTTATATTGTCATCTCGGTTTTCAAGAAGATCGTTCCTCCTCATGCAGGATCACTAAGGCCTTGCACCTTCACAACCGCCTTCATGGTTCTTGAAGGGCTTCTCAAGGAAGGTATTTCTATGGGGAGGTTTAATCAGGGGGTTACCTGAGGCATATAAGGATGTCGTCTTCCCGTGAACCAGACGTGAAGTCCAAATTTGATCAATACGCACGCAAATTACGAATTCATGAAGACATAAAACATACGTAGTCTTTCCATCTAAATATACAGCTACTCGTACTGATCAAAACATCATACAATCATTCTTATAATAAAATCATTCACAATTTCACAGCTTATGAGCATAATTTTCAAAATAAGTACATATATGTATATATCAAGATGCCAGAGGCAAAACACTTATCAGAGATAACACCAGGGTCAAGCAACTGCTGAGAGGGGTGCTCGTTTCCACCCAACTATAGGCTTAGCGACTCCCAGCGGATTTACCACTAGCCACCCCCAAGTTGAGACCACGATGCTGTGAGACTGCGTCTCTCTGTCTGCCAGTGACTAGGAGCGAAGGTTGCAATCCTTCCTCTATGCTATCACTCACTCTGCGTAAGGCCAGAGTTCCCGTCGCGCCCCCCATTAAAATCTCTTCTATCATACGCCTTATCCTCTCACGAGGTTGCGTGTGGCACGATTACCCTCACGCTGATCAGGCCTGATGGCTCTACGGATGAGTGGTTCACCATCCCATCCCTCATCAAGCCGCCCGCCTACCAGCCTGCGAGACATTAAATTTGGGGACCAGCGAGCCGCTTTTGGTTCTCCGGGCCAGTGGAGTCCAAATACGGTATTAATTCTCGGTGGAAGTTAACGCCACCTTTTCAGGTGCCTTCCACCGCCATCGTGGTCTCTTTTCTGCACATCCCCTCTCAGCAGTCCTACAATAAGTTCTGAATGTCATTCACATTTATTGACCTTTTCCTCAAGGTCCCTTTTACATCACATATCCATTTTTATGAGTTTGCCATAGTTCTTGGCCAGTCCAGTTATATTTACAAGCTGGGGGAAACAGGGTGTTACAGAGCACCAACACAAGGAGACACCAATCCCCTAGTTTTAGAGCACCAACTCTAGGAAGTACCAACTCCCTTGTTTCAGTGCACCAACTCTAGGAAGTACCAACTGTAATATCCCTCTGTTACGACTAGGAAAGCGAAGCACATAAGGTAATTTTTTTTCTTTTAAAGCATTAGGAAATTAACATCAACACATAAATCACAGCAACGCCTAATCAATGACATCATAATAAAATAATTACAATCGACTCATCATTTTAATCCCTAATGACGTAACCAACGCATCAATTAAAATTAGTAACGACACATAATTAACACATCATTGTATTAGATAACGACACAAATCAACAATTAACATAAATGGCGACGCAAGATCAACTCATCACAAGACAATATAGAGAAACTACCCACCCAACCTACCCTGCAAGGTTAGGACCTCCAAGACACATAAGCAACACTCAAGCCTAGGATTCATCCGATTGATTTTGACCATTTAAGGTCTTAGGGCTGGCGACTGTTCTGAGGAACAAGGAGGTGTCTACATCCCACTAACACAATCAATTCCAAAACCAACTAGCTATATCAACAACATCAACGATAATCAATGACGCAATAGTGTTCTAATAACCAATCACCCATCACATAAATTTCATGGCGCAAGAGAATTTAATTACTAAATCAATCATACAACAGCATAAGATAAGGCACAATGCATTCAATTTTATTTTATTTTCAAGGCGCCAAAGAAGACATCTACTTTACTTCAAGGCGTTCAATTAATCAACCATTTAATTCAACAATAATCAAAAATATCTCAAAGTATGCACATGATCCAAATTCCAAATTAAACATAAGCCAACATCATTCAATGCGCGCAATTAATCTATTCACTTAGGAAATCATACATCAACATAGTTTAGTGGCGAAATAGAATCTATTTAATTTCAAGATGCGTGATATATCAATTACTAAATTAAACAATACATCCACATTATTTCAAGGTGCGTGCATGATCTAATTACTGAACTAAACATAAATCACCATTCCTCCCAAGGCGTGTGAGAATTAAATAGTAAATCACCCTTAATTAGTTTACAAGAAATCTATTTATTGCGGGTTTAGTCATTCCATTCAAGATTATATAAAGAAATGAACATTTGGAGGATGAAGTTGCCTTTTTAGCAAGCTTGAGACTAGGACAATGTTAATCCTATTATTATAAGGACAATTTTGTTCGTATACAATAAGCAATATTAACTAAAGTAGAAAAATCCCCCATGAAAATATTTCATAAGATTTTTAAGAATGTGTTGCTACGCCCAGGAGCCTATATATCAACTTTTAACTCTTGTATCAAAAAGGAACTCTCCTTCCTTTTCTTTTGGAATTAAAAGAACTATTAATATCAAACTCAGATAGATCAATCATACCAAAACATGATATAATTTTTATCCTACTACAAGTCAACACACTAGCAAACAACAAAAATGAATTAATCTATTTTGTTGATATAAACAACTAATTTAACTTACTTTGTTAACTGTAAATACTTATTTCATAAGATTATCATAAATACAAGTCTCAAGTTACGTTCAAAATATTAATAGAGTAAAATTAAAAATAAAGAAATAAAGCTTATTTGTTATTTAATGTAAAAGGGGTTTGTATGCATCCTGGTTCACATAGTTTTAGGAACTACAAGATAAGTCCCAATGGTGGTTGGTGTTATCGATTTAATTTATAGAATGGAAGCACAAAGTTGTTATCAAATTTGTTTTACAGAATAGAAGCACAAAATATGGAAGAGAAACACATGGGAGCAAGCCGAGTATAAATAATGAGGTTGTCTTGTTGAAGGGTGTCCCTCATGTAATTCTCCCTCGGAGGACTTGTCCAAACTTCCTACGATTCCAGTGACATCGAGCCATACCATACTATGTTTATCTTTTATTTTTTCTCCATCGTTATATCTATTTATTATCTCAAACACTGCCTAAATTTCAATTGAGCAGAGTTTAAATTCGTTGGGTAATCTCCTAGCAATTCGCTGAGGGCATAAAAAGGAAAAACGCAGAGAAGGAGGGTAGCTAAATCATTGGGAAATTTTCGAAAGTGTCTTGCACAAAGGATATCAAGGGAAAATGTCGAGGTACACCTTTTAAAAATCATTTAGAGGATAGACCTTGAAGGACTCACGGTTTATACAAATGTTGAGGAAACGCAGAGGCAGAATGGTTCTAAGTTGGGCACAATTAAAGAAAAAGCAGAGGGGAGATAGTTGCGAACATAGAGGATACTCCCCAAAATAAAATCGCTAAGCTTAACCTCACTAGGAGAAAGGATTAAAATCTCGGCATGTATACCTACAAAATATAGGCTTCTAACTTTAACGTTTGCAACAATTGGCATATGTCATATATGCCCAAGAATTTAATGATTACTGTCAGCAACCAATGCCCATTCCAAAATGCAATCATAATGCCGTCAGACTTCAAAACAATGCAAACGAAAACATAAGATCGATATGGCACAGTTAAGGAAACAAAAATTGGTAAAGAAACATACTAGAAAGGAAGGCCAAAGTTCATGTAGGAAATGCACTTAAACATGCATAAAATCAAAAACTTCATATATCCATTACATAAGTAGGCACTAAGAAAGTCGGTGTAAATTTTCTTCGCCAAAATGATTTCTCTTGTCAAGTGAAAGTTCGTTGTAGAATCATAATGCTCAAGGAACGTCACCTTCCCGGAAAAACAATATAAAATGTTTTCAAATGCTACGCTCAAAATGAATCATGAATGGAAACATCCAAAGGAATCAATATGTTTTCGATTTAAATCTGCCAACAAACATGTGATTGAAGTTGAAGTAACTATGCATTGTTATTTGGAGTTCAAGTTTTGTTGTTTCCATTTAAAACTTAGTTCTCACAGAGACATTCAATGATGTAGAAGAGCCCTTTCAAATTAAGCCAAAAAGGTTTATAACTTTACCTACACATCAGTCACCTACACAACAGTGACCAGAACCGATTCTATGTCCCCAACTGTGAGGACTTACAGACTCTCGGCTTGGAAGGATTTCAGTTTTTTTTTGCACAAAAACGATATAAAAATCAAGGGTTCAAGCACTATCAAAAAGATGATCAATCCAGGCAACGTTAACAACTAAAATATCTCCTTCGCCTTCTCAGGGCTATTAGAATTTAAAAATGCATTTCATAATGAGGCATAAACTATAATAATACAATTTTTTTGTCTTCTTGTTGATGTCATTTTAATTTGCAATTCATGATAATTAAAAAAAAAAAATATCACAATTTTTTCAAACATATTCAGTGTCCAAATCTATCAATCTTTTATACAAAGAAATAACCATAAAATACCGTAACCAAAGACGATGATGGCCTGGTGATGACCTTTGGCAACTGGTGTTCCTTCCGTCTTCCCACTTGCTAGTCAGCGAGACTTCACTGGTACCTCCCAGCCAACGCTAAGGGTACTTTTCTTCCCCTTTAGCCCCCAGAGCCACAAAGGGGTCATGCACAAACACAACCAAAATCCTCTAGCTCCCATCTTGCCTCACAAGGTAGATCCACCACTCTCTCTCTCTCAAGCTGGGTATCCCAACTCTCACAAGTAAAACTAGTCAGAATATCTGCAACATAACCTTACTCATAACCAGTGGCCCCCTTCCTCCTCTCAGCCATTTTTTTTATAGAATTTCCTTAGTGACAACTTGTCATTTTCACATTTAATTGTTTTTTTTAATTTAATTAGGAATTATTCCCCCCATACACTTGTCACTCATTCCCTTAGTTGCACCAATAAATCCATAATTTAATTAAATTAAATGTCAATTTCCCTCACCCATCATAAAAGCACTCCTAAAATAACTCCTAGTTGTCCCTTTATTCCCTTTATATCCCATTTAATGATTGACATTTTTCTAAAACTGTGTTGAGTTAAAATAGGAATGTTCTCTAGTCAAACTAGACTCTAGATACCTTTCTATGCTTACACATCTTTTATGCTTTATTCCTTTCTCATTTTAAATTCTAATTTGGTATTTACTTGAACAAGTGTATTAATCACTCCTTTAGAGTTATTTTTATTTTCATTGATTCTTAAATTGATTTATTTCATCCCCTCATTATTTAATTTAAAATTTTAGTTTGTTGTCTTCTTACTAACTTAGACTTAAGCTTCGTTAAATATTTATTTACAAACACATAGAACCTCGGGGATTATGATTAATAGATTCATTCTTTAATTAATTAATTAATCAATTAATTAATTCGGCAGTGCTCAATATTTTACAAGGTTTAACATTCGCTCAAAGTTCTCTAGGCCATATAGATTCTTGTCTCATTTTATTTTTTAATTCCACGATGTGCCCTTCAAGACGCACTTTGTGGTCCAAGGGTGCCACTCGCCTTTGATTCAATTTTAAATTATGTGACATGCGCTTCAAGACGAACTCCGTGCTCCAAGGGTGCCACTCGCCTTTGACCGATTTTGATATTTTTCCAACCCTTGGAGTCAATACTCCATTCAGGTGACCTTATTGCACGCCCCTTAGAATGTTCGTGAGTGATTGTCTCAGTCTACCCTCGTGGCATCGTGGATCTCTCAAACTAGGTAATCGTTAACCTACAATTTGAGCCACAGTGGGAGTGCTAGTAGGCTATGACAGGGGTGTTTCCACACCTCTCCCTCAATATCTGGTTGTTGTGCATGGCCCCTTTAGTCCTTATGTGAGTCAGATTAGCAAGAAATCATTAGCTTGGATCCATCCACTAAACACTTTCAATGATTCATAAACAACATCATAATATACCCAATCATATGTCTCATATGAATAAATAAAATACTCAAACCAATACAATCCACTCCCTAACTTGATTCGGAGTCCAAGGAGGTCCATCGATGCCATCGACATCCTCAATCTATCAAGTGTCCTACACACTCAGGGGAAACTCGTCAATATCATCTATCAATACATAGATATCAAACAACATAACATCATAATCCATCAACATCATCATAAGAATCCATAAGTGAACAAACAACCATACACTAAAAATGGATCACTTGCATGCAAGT
This sequence comes from Picea engelmannii, assembly GCA_009831015.1. NCBI lineage: Eukaryota > Viridiplantae > Streptophyta > Pinopsida > Pinales > Pinaceae > Picea > Picea engelmannii. The sequence continues at coordinate 774,190 of ML794408.1, read as the reverse complement.
GTCCTCAGAATAGTGCAATAACATGTGCTCACAAGAGAGGGATGTTACATGCACTCCCTCTTGTTTTAAACTTTGTCCCGAAGTTTCACAGTATATATATGCAGTAAATAAATCATCTAACAAGATCTAAATTTCTAACTATCAAATAAATATGTAAATTGTTGGCTCATATCATATGCGTCCTCCCAAGTAGCTGAGTGTGGACTATAATTGTCCCACTAGACCTTGACCTGATCGATTGTTCGACATCGTAGATTTCAAATGTAATGGTCCAGAATATGGATTGGCTCCACCATGAGTGCACCCTCGTCCGACACCTGCAAGGAACTCATGTCAATCACATGTGTAGGATCACTAACATAATGTCTCAAAACAAATACATGAAAATCATCATGCATACACCTCAAAGAATCAGGAAAGGCTAGTCGATAGGCCATGAGCCCCTTCCTTTCCACAACTTCAAAGGGTCCCACAAACCTAGGAGAGATTTTAGCACCCTTCCCAAACTTAATCGAGCTCTTATGCGGTTTCATCCGCAAGAAAAATCGATCACCAACTTCATAATTACGGTCAATGCGATGTGCATCGGCGTAACTCTTATGTTGATCTTGTGCTTATTTAATCCTTTGTATTATCGTTTTCATTTGTTCTTCCATTTCTTGGATCACTTATGGTCCTACCAAGACCATATCCTCAATCTAATCCTAGCTCAAAGGCGTTTGACAAGGTCACATGTAAAGAAACTCAAATGGTGCCATCTTAATGGTGCTTTGATAGTTGTTGGTGTACACAAATTCTACCAGTGGCAAGAACTCTTCCCAACATTTATGTTGGTCCAACACATACATACGCAACATATCTTCCAAGATTTGGTTTGTTCTTTATGTATGCTCCTCTGTCTCCAGGTGATATGTTGTACTAAAGTTAAGTTGGGTTCCCAAGGCCTCTTGGAAACTAGTCCAAAATCATCTTGTCAACACCGTTCCTCGATCAGATATGATCCTTTTAGGCACACCATGCAATCTCACAATCTGAGTGATAAAAACTCTAGCTATGTCTGGTGTCTGATACGTCGTATGCACAGGGATAAAATGTGCACTCTTCGTCAAAGGGTCAACTACCACAAAAATCGAGTCATGCCTCCTTGTCGTCAGTGGAAAACCAACAATAAAGTCCATCGAAATGAACTCCCATTTCGATTCTGGAATAGTGTGTGGCTGTAGTAATCCTGTCAGATTTCTATGTTCAGACTTCACTTGCTGACATTCTAGACATCTCGCCACATAGTTAACTATGTTCGCCTTCATTCATTTACATAAGAATAAGGGATTAAGGCCTGCCCTCATCTTCGTGACTCCTGGATGAGCCATGTACACTGCTCTATGAGATTTGTTTAAGATCAAACTTCTCAAATCGTCGTTAGGCGGTACATAAATCTAGTTATTATATCTCATCAATTTGTCATTGTCCAAAGTATATCCTTCAAATTTTGGTACCAACATGGTGTCTTGTCTGATATTTTCCTTAAACTCTTTATACCAGTCATTGTCGCACTGTAAAGTTAAAATATTTGCTCGAAGATTTGTCTGAAGAGGTGTCACTGAAAATATGTGTGGTCTCTGACTCAACGCATCTGCCACTCTGTTCATTGTTCCTTTTATGTAGGTAATCTCAAAATCGTACTCGCTAAGTAGTTTTGACCAACACCTTTGTCGCGCGTTCAAGTCACTTTGCGTAAAAATGTGTTGCAAAGCACAGTGGTCTGTCTTTAGTTTGAATTTATGTCCAATCAGGTAGTGTCTCAACACTCTCAAGGCATACACAATGGCTAATAACTCCAAATCATGCATCGTGTAGTTCTCTTCATGCTTTCTTAATTTCCTTGAGATGTAAGTGATCACTCGACCATCTTGCATCAAGACTCTTCCTAATCCTTCCTTGGATGCATTTGTGCATACCAAGAAGTCCTCATCCATGTTGGGGACTTTTAGTATCGGGGCTATCATCAACAGCTCCTTGAGCCTTCAAAATGATTCCACGCATTTCTCGGTCTATACAAACTTCTTGTTTTTCTTCTACAATTCCATGATTGGATTTTCTATCTTCGAAAAACCTTCGACGAACCATCGATAATATCCTGCTAAACCCATGAAGCTGCGTACTTCTGGTACATTCGTCGGCACGAGCCATTCCATAATATGCTCTACCTTCGTTGGATCCATAGTGATGCCTTCATCGGAGATGACATGCCCTAAGTAATGAATCCTTGATTGATAAAAAGAGCATTTTGATAGTTTCCTATATAATTTGTTTTCTCGTAAACACTATAGTACCAAGCGAAAATGTTCATCATGTTATTTCATCGTCCAAGAATATATCAATATTTCATCAATGAATACTTGAAAAAACTTGTCCAAGTATTCATGGAACACCCCATTGATCAAGCTCATGAATACCCTTGGGGAGTTTGTCAGTCCAAATGGTAAAACGGTAAACTTGTAATCCCTGAAACTCGTCTTGAATGTGGTCTTAGGAATAGCTTCTGCTTTGATCTGCAACTGGTGATATCCTGATCTAAAGTCAATCTTTGAAAACACAGTTGTGCCTTTCATTTGGTCAAACAAATCGTTTATTCTTGGAAATGGATATTGGTTCTTGATCGTTGCCTTGTTCAATTAACGATAGTCAATACAGAGTCTCCAAGACCCATCCTTCTTCTGTATGAAAATAACAGGCACACCCCAAGGTGACACACTTGGATGTATAAGTCCTAGGTCCAACAACTCCTTCAGTTGCATTTTCAACTACTATAACTCAGGGGTCAACATCCGATAAGGATTTCTTTCTATCGGTTCAGTTCCAGGTTTTAAGTTGATGGTAAATTCCAGCTCTCTTTCGGGCGGAAAACCTAGTAACTCTTGTGGGAACACGTCCGCAAACTCTCGTACTACCAGAAGGTTTTCTAATCCTTCTACCACGCCCTTATCATTCAGCGCTAAGATTTCATATAGCTTGCATCTTTTGCACATGCTCTTCCATAGTTGTAGGGAAAAAATAAACCTTAAGAAAACTCCCCGGTTTCTTCCTACAATCACTCGTCTCTATGCCTCATGATCGGTCAAACTCAATTGTTTTGTCTTACAGTTGAGTAATGCATCATGCGATTCCAACCAGTCCATATCGATCATGACGTCATAATATCCTAAGGTCGTGACGTATGAGTTGGCCTTCGTTACAAAATTTCCCATGTTAAGGCTACAGTCCGTAACCTTTCCTCCAACCTTTTGCTTGGCACCCGAAGCCATTTCCACGTAGCTAAACTTGTCCTGTTCAACTGCCTTTACCTTAATTCTTTTTAGTGATGCACCAGAAATAAATATCTATGTAGCACCGAGATCTATCAAAATACTAAAGGTCTGGTTATTGATGGTACCTGACATCTCAAGCACAGTAGACTGGTGCTCGGCCTGATGGTTATTCACCATTGCATGAATCTGGTGGGCCTTGTCCAAATCTCCAATTGTAGTGTGTCCATCTAACCCGACTACTCTGGCCCTCTCAACCGGACAGTCATGCTGGTAATGTGGCTCTCCACATGTCCAACATTTGGTCTTTTATCTAGTACTCCTTGTCCCCAAAGTAGAAGTTGTTGGCCCACCAGACTGAAACCTTAGTTTGTTCTGTTGAACATGCCTAAACTATTGTTGTTGCAGATGGTGTTGTTGCTAGTGTTGTGATCCTATGTAGGGAGTTTTCTACTGAGGTAGTGGCCGTCATGGTTTTGTGAACATGGATCCTCTCGGAGTACCTCGATACCCTAAAGAATGTCTAGCTGGAGCCTGATGTTGTTTTGCACCAGATGTCGCATGTCCTGTCGGTCTCGCAGGAGTCCTACCCTGAACCCCGCTGATCAACTCTTCCTTGGCTATGAGGGCCTTCTGGACTACATCGTGCAATGTCTGAGGCATTAGGATCCTCACTTTCACATGAATGCTAACATTAAGGCCAAACACAAACTTGTTGACTTTCATCTTCTCTATGCTCGGATGTGGAGCATACCTAATGTAATGTCCCCGACCACCCAGGTCGGGCCATGATACATGAGAGAACACTTTATTTCCCTCTCTGTGGAACATACTATAACAAACCCATTATCCAACTGAGCTATGCCACATAAATTTTTCGAACTACGTGCAATTAAAATATATATACACACAGAACTCTTGTGGAAGCATTATATATATATATATATATAATGTAAACATACAAATACATCTATAAATACACAGATTCACATTGAAATAACAGTAACATATACATGCAGCATATACAGGAAATGCCCATAAAAATAAACACAGTTATAACCACACATATGACAACCCATAAAAATAAGCACGTAAATAACAATGCAGCATGTAAATTTATCACACAATTGGCACTTATCTTGGTAAGAATGTCACCAACTGCGTGCAGACCTTCCACGAACCTCCCAGCCTTAGACCACATTGTTCATCACTCTCAATAGTGAGTTTCCCCTGAGCTGGGACTAAAATCCACCCAGGTAAAGGGATTCCTAACCAGGCTAAAGGCTCATAGACAACAGTAAAGACTTCATCACAGGTGCCAACTCAAACTAACAGCATACAGTCCCTCATTCCCCACATGCTTGTCCCACCCCAGGAAGTGTGCCCCTTCTCTGCTCAACAGTCCTTCGGCTGCCCCACTTCCTTTCCGAGCTTCAGCAACAGGCCGGACAGGAAGTCTCAAAGCCCTGTAGTTGTAGTTTAGCACTTTCGGGAATTAATTCCCAGCAATTCTCTCACCCAGAGAAATTGTTCACGTGCCTAAAAACCCGCCTCTTCAATATCCCACGGGCCTGACAACTCGCTTATTCAGTCCAACTCCCAAGCTAACCAGCTACCCAAACAGATATGGCTATGGATACAGTTCCGGTACAGTCATGAAGATACGAAGGATAGCTCAATGGTGTGTGAATGCTCATGGATGATTGACTGGATGACTGAATGATGGCAAGAATGATGGAAAAGATGATAGGAAATGAACTAAGTCCCAACAATATGTATACATGTCCCCAACTTGACACTTGTCATGTTGGGAGCTACTTTGGCCCACTTGTCCCCAACTTTGGAACTTAGGATAAAATAATTATCCATACTTTATACTTTAAGAAATATTAATATAATATTCCTTTTTGGCTTAAGCTCCCTAGCTTAGCCCTTTTTCCTTAACTTTTAGGCCCCCACCCTTTCCCTAACTAGTGGAGTTTAGTCCCCCATCACTTTTATTGTGGTCATTCTGCACGCAGCGATGTATTTTATATTAATCATGAGACATATACAATAATAGGCACACTAGCCTTCAACATCTAGGCTCTCCGGCCTAATCAAAACATAAGCATCCTAGCTTATAATAACTAGCTCACTAACCTATAAAACATAGCATATACACAAAGGCTCGTTGGTCTCAATATCGCATGCACTTAAGATGTTGCGCACGGTATCCTAGAATGTGCACACTTCATCATTTTACTGCGCAGTACATGCACACACTATGCCATGAAGGTGCATAAAAAAATGATATCAAACAACTCACCAGCTTAATTACATTTTCATTTACATTTACAATTGGGTTCGGCCTAGGGGTATTACACCTAAGTAGCTCCATGAATCATACCTCATACTCGGGCACCGAACGACCACCCTGTCGTAAGGCATTGAACTCATTGAGTTTGCGCTCAATGAATTCATGTGAAAAATACCTCTCCCAAAACCGCTCCTCGAATAGTTCCCATGACACATCTTCAACAACCATGTTCATTTGTGGCAGGAGTGTCTTCCACCATAGAACAGTGCTCCCCTTCAGCTAAAAGACCACCATGTGGACTTTCATGTTGGACGTGTAGTCGTGAAGTGAGAAGCAAAACGCCATGTTCTCCAACCATGCCTTGGCGGCTATGTAATTTGTGGCACCCATGAACTCGGGAAGCTTAACCTTCTCGAGTTCTCTATGAATGATACCAGTACCGGATGGGGCGCGTTGTGGACCCTCAGGAGGTATAGGCACCCTGGCCTCATCTTTATCTAGACGGTTGATCAAGGCCTCTGACATCCTCTGAAAGGACCTCATCAACCCAACCACATCCCCCACAACAATCTACTCATGTCCAATGACTTGTTCTTCTCCTTGGGGGTCAGACCCCTCTGGTGTGGATGCTACTGGAGGTGTCACACCTCCTCCCCTAGCACCACGTTGTCTACCTCCATGGCGTCCTCTAACCATGATTACCTACAGGGACACAATTCAATTTAATTAGCAATAAATTATTAATCAAGTGTTTAATACAGTGGAAGGCGTAATGATCCCAAGTCATGGGGTTGAACCTGCTCTAATACCATATGCAACATCCCTCTGTTATGACTAGGAAAGCGAAGCACATAAGGTTAAAAAAAAATATTTTAAAGCATTAGGAAATTAACATCAACACATAAATCACAACAGCGCCTAATCAATGACATCATAATAAAAGAATTACAAGCGACTCATCGTCGTAATCCATAACAACGTAACCAACGCATCAATCAAAATTAGTAATGACACATAATTAACACATCATCGTATTAGATAACGACACAAATCAACAAGTAACATAAATGGCGACACAATATCAACTCATCACAATATAACACATAGAAACTACCCACCCAACCTACCCTGCAACGTTAGGACCTCCAAGACACATAAGCAACCCTCAAGCCCAGCATTCATCTGATTGATTTTGATCATTTAAGGTCTCGGGGCTGGTAACTATTCTGAGGAACAAGGAGGTGTCTACATCCCACTAACACAATCAAGTCCAAAACCTACTAGCTATATCAACAACATCAACAATAATCAATGACGCAATAGTGTTCTAATAACCAATCACCCATCACATAAATTCCATGGCGTAAGAGAATTTTATTACTAAATCAATCATACAACGACATAAGATAAGGCGCAATGCATTCAACTTTATTTTATTTTCAAGGTGCCAAAGCAGACATCTACTTTACTTCAAGGCATGTGATTAATCAACCATTTAATTCAACAATAATCAACATTATCTCAAGGTGCGCGCGTGATCCAAATTATGAATTAAACATAAACCAACATAATTCAATGCGCCCAATTAATCTATTCACTTAGGAAATCATACATCAACATAGTTTAGTGGTGAAATAGAATCTATTTAATTTCAAGACGTGTGATAAATCAATTACTAAATTAAACAACACATCCACATTATTTCAAGGTGCATGGGTGATCTAATTATTGAACTAAACATAAATCAGCATTCCTCCCAGGGCACGCGAGAATTAAATAGTAAATCACCCTTAATTAGTTTACAAGAAATCTATTTATTGCGGATTTAGCCATTCCATTCAAGATTATATAAAGAAAGGGACATTTGGAGGATGAAGTTGCCTTTTTAGCAAGCTTGAGACCAGGACAGTGCTAATCCTATTATTAGAAGGACAATTTTGTTCTTATACAATAAGCAATATTAACTAAATTAGAAAAATCCCCCATGAAAATATTTCATAAGCTTTTTAAGAATGTGTTGCTACGCCCAGGAGCCTAAATATCAACTTTTAACTCATGTATCAAAAAGGAACTCTCCTTCCTTTTCTTCTAGACTTAAAGGAAGTATTAATATCAAACTTAGATAGATCAATCATACTAAAATAGGATATAATCTTTATCCTGCTACAAGTCAACACACTAGCAAACAACAAAAATGAATTAATCTATTTTGTTGATATAAACAACTAATTTAACTTACTTTGTTAACTGTAAATACTTATTTCATAATATTTTCATAAATACAAGTCTCAAGTCACGTTCAAAATATTAATAGAGTAAAAGTAAAAATAAAGAAATAAAGTTTATCTGTTATTTAATGTAAAAGGGGTTTCTATGACTCTTGGTTCACACAATTTTAGGAACTACAAGACAAGTCCCAACGGTGGCTGGTTTTATCAATGTCATTTACAGAATGGAAGCACAAAGATGTTATCAAATTAATTTTACATAATGGGAGCACATGATATGGAAGGGAAACACATGGGAGCAAGCTAAGTATAAATAATGGGGTCAGTCTGTTGAAGGGTGTCCCTCCTGTAATGCTCCCTCAAAGGACTTGTCCAAACTACCTACGATGCCAGTGACATCGAGCCATACCACACTATGTTTATCTTTTATTTGTTCTCCATTGTTATATCTATTTATTCCCTCAAACACTGCCTAAATTTCAATTGAGCAGAGTTTAAATTCGTTTGGTATTCTCATGGTAATTCGCTAAGGGCATAAAAAGGAAAAACGCAGAGAAGGAGGATAGCTAAATTGTTGGGAGATTTTTTGAAGTGCCTTGGGCAGAGCATATCAAGGGAAAACGCCGAGGTACACCTTTTAAAAATTGTTGAGAGGATATACCTCAGAGGACACACAGTTTATACAAATGTTGAGGAAACACATAGGCAGAATGGTTCTAAGTTGGGCGCAATTAAAGAAAACGCGGAGGGGAAATAGTTGGGAACGTAGAAGATACTCCCCAAAATAAAATTGTTGAGGTTAACCTCCTTGGGGGAAAGGATTAAAATCTTGGCATGTATACCTGCAAAACATAGGCTACTAATTTTAACGTTTGCAACAATTGGCATATGTCATATATGCCCAAGAATTTAATGATTACTCTCGACAACCAATGCCCATTCCAAAATGAATTCATAATGAAGTTAGACTTCAACACAGTACAAACGAAATGATAAGATCGAGATGGCACAGTTAAGGAAACAAAAATTGGTAAAGAAACATAGTAGCAAGGAAGGCCAAAGTTCATATAGGCAATGCACTTAAACCTACATAAAATCAGAAACTTCATATATCCAATACATAAGTAGGCACTAAGAAAGTCAGTGGAAAATTTCTTCTCCAGAATGATTTCTCTTGGCAAGTGAAAGATCGTTGTAGCATCAGAATGCTCAAGTAACGTCGCCTTCCTGGAAAAACAATCTAAAATGTTTTCAAACGCTACGCTCAGAATGAATCATGAATGGAAACATCCAAAGGAATCAATATGTTTTCGATTTAAATCTGCCAACAAACATGTGATTTGTCCTGTGATTGAAGTTGAAGTAATTGTGCATTGTTATTTGGAGTTCAAGTTTTGTTGTTGCCATTTAAAACTTAGTTCTCACAGAGACATTCAATGATGTAGAAGAGCCCTTTCGAATTAAGCCAAAAAGGTTTATAACTTTACCTACACATCAGTCACCTACACAACAAGTACCAAAACCGATTTTGTGTCCCCAACTATGAAGAGAGACGGCCTCTTGTCTTGGAATGGTTTCAGTTTTTTTTTTACAAAAATGATATAAAAATCAAGGGTTCAAGTGCTATTGAAAAGCTCATCAATCCAGGAAACGTTAACAACTACGAGATCTACTCTGCCTTATAGCGGCTATTAGAATTTAAAAATGCATTTCATAATGAGACATAAACTATAATAATACTTTTTTTTGTCTTCCTCTTTCTATCATTTTAATTTTCAATTCATGATAATTAAAAAAAACAATAATATCACAATTTTTCCAAACATATTTAGTGTCCATATCTATCAATCTTTTATACAAAGAAATAACCATAAAATACTGTAATCGACGACGATGATAGCCTAGTGATGACCTTTGGCAATTGGTGTTCCTTCTGCCTTCTCGCTTTCTAATCGACGAGACTTTACCAATACCTCCCAGCAAACTCTAGAGGTACTCTTCTTCCCCCTTAGCCCCCCAAGCCACAAAGGGGCCACCCACAAACACAACCAAATCCTCTAGCTCCCAGCTCTCCTCACAAGGTAGAGCCACCACTCTCTCTCTCAAGCTAGGTATCTCAACTCTCACAAGTAAAACCAGTCAAAATTTCGACAACATAACCTTACTCATAACTAGTGTCCCTCTTCCTCCTCTCAGCCATTTTTTTTATAGAATTTCCTTAGTGACAACTTTCCATTTTCACATTTAATTTGTTTTTTTTTTTTAATTTAATTAGGAATTATTCCCCCCATACACTTGTCACTCATTCCCTTAGTTGCACCAATAAATCTACAATTTAATTAAATTAAATGTTAATTTCCCTCACCCATCCTAAAATCACTCCTAATTGTCCCTTTATTCCCTTTATTTCCCATTTAATGACTGACGCCTTTCTAAAATTGATTTGAGTTAAAATAGGAATGTTCTCTAGTTAGACTAGACTCTAGATACACTTCTATGCTTACACATATTTTATGATTTATTCCTTTCTCATTTTAAATTCTAATTTGGTATTTACTTGCACAAGTGTATTAATCACTCCTTTGGATTTATTTTTATTTTCATTGATTCTTAAATTGATTTATTTCATGCCCTCATTATTTAATTTAAAATTTTAGTTTTTAGTCTTCTCACTAACTTAGACTTAGGCTTAGTTAAATATTTATTTGCAAATGCCTAGACCCTTAGTGATTATGATTAATAGATTCATTATTTAATTAATTAATTAATAAATTAATTAATCAACTAATTAGTTTGGCAGTTCTCAAGATTTTACAAGGTTTAACATTCACTCAAAGTTCTCTAGGCCACCTAGATTCTTGTCTCAATTTTATTTTTTTTAATTCTATGATGTTTCCTTCAAGACGCACCATGTGCTCCAAGGGTGCCACTCTCCTTTGATTCAATTTTAAATTTTGCGATGTGCCTTTCAAGATGCACTCCATGCTCCAAGGGTGCCACTCGCCTTTGACTGGTTTTGGTAGTTTTCCAACCCTTGGAATCAATACTCCATTTAGGCAACCTTGTGAGAAACTAAGGGCCTCTAAATAAAAAAGGACCATGCCTTATTGCATGCCCCTTAGAATCTTCATGAGCGATTGTCTCAGTATGCCCTCACGGCATCAGGGATCTCTCAAACTAGGTAATTGTTAACCTACAATTCGAGCCACGGCGGGAGTGCTAGTAAGTTGTGACAAGGGTGTCGCCACACCTCTCCCTCAATATCTGGTTGATGTGCATGGCCCCTTTACTCCTTATGTAAGTCAAATTAGCAAGAAATCATCAGCCTGCATCCATCCACGAAACACTGTCAATGATCCATAAACAACATAATAATATACACAATCATATGTCAGATATGCATAAATAAAATACTCAAACCAATAAAATCCACTCCCTGACTTGATCTAGAGTCCAAGGAGGTCCATCGATGCCATCGGAATCCTCAATCTTCCAAGTGTCCTGCACACTCAGGGGAAACTCATCAATAGCATCTTTCAATACATAGATATCAAATAACATAACATCATAATCCATCAACATCATCATAAGAATCCATAAGCGAACAGACAATCATACACTAAAACTAGATCACTTGCATGCAAGTGTCCTCAAAGAATAAGTCAGAGGGATGTTACATGCACCCCCTCTTGTTTTAAACTTTGTCCCAAAGTTTCACAGTATATATATGCAGTAAATAAATCATCTGAGAAGATCTAAATGTCTAACTATCAAATAAATATGGAAATTGTTGGCTCATATCATATGTGTCCTCCCAGGTAGTCGAATGTGGAATATAATTGTCCCATTGAACCTTGACCTGATCGAATGTTTGGCGCCATAGTTGTCAAATGCGATGGTCCAGAATGTGGATTTTCTCCATCGTGAGTGCACCCTCATCTGACACCTGCAAGGAACTCATGTCAATGACATGTGTACATGAAAAACATCGTACATACGCCTCAAAGAATTAGGCAAGGCTAGTCGATAGGCCACAGGCCCCTTCCTTTCCAAAACTTAGAAGGGTCCCACAAACCTAGGAGAGAGTTTATCACCCTTACCAAAATTAATCGAGCTCTTGTGCGGCTTCACCGGCAAGAAAACTTGATCACCAACTTCATAATTACGATCAACATGATGCGCATCGGCATAACTCTTCTATTGAAATTGTGCTTCTTTAATCCTTTGTCTTATCATTTGCATTTGTTCTTCCATTTCTTGGATCACTTTTGGTCCTACCAAGACCCTATCCTCAAGTCAATCCCATCTCAAAGGCATCTGACACGGTCACCCATAGAGAAACTCAAATGGTGCAATCTTAATGGTGCTTTGATAGTTGTTGTTGTACGTAAATTATACCAGTGGCAAGAACTCTTCCCAACATTTATGTTGGTCCAACACGTACATACACAACATATCCTCCAAGATTTGGTTCGTTCTTTCTGTCTACCCGTCTGTCTCCTGGTGATATGATGTACTAAAGTTAAGTTGGGTTCCCAAGGCCTCTTGGAAACTAGTCCAAAATTGTCCTGTAAATGTCAATCCTCAATTGGATATGATACTTTTAGGCACACCATGCAATCTCACAATATCTTTGATAAAACATCTAGCTATTTCTAGTGCCTGATACATCGTATGCATAGGGATAAAATGTGCACTCTTAGTCATAGTGTCAACTACCACAAAAATCGATTCATGCCTCCTTATTGTCAGCAGAAATCCAACAATAAATTCCATCGAAATGACCTCCCATTTCGATTCTGGAATAGCATGTGGTTGTAGTAATAATGTTGGATGTCTATGTTCAGCCTTCACTTGCTGACATTCTAGACATCCCGCCGCGTAGTTCACTATGTATGCCTTCATTCCTTTCCAGAAGAATAAGGGATTAAGGCATGCCCTCATCTTCGTGACTCCTAGATGAGCCATGTACACTGCTCTATGAGCTTCGTTTAAGATAAAACTTCTCAAATATTCATTAGGAGGTACGTAAATCTGGTTATTATACCTCATCAATTCATCATTGTCCAAAGTGTATCCTTCAAATTTTGGTACAAACATGGTTTCTTGTTCGATATTTTCCTTAACCTCTTTATACCAATCATCATTGCGCTGTAAAGTTAGAATATTTTCTCAAAGATTCGTCTGAAGAGGTATCACCGAAAATATGCGTTGTCTCTGAATCAATGCATCTACCACTCTGTTCATTGTTCTTTTTATGTAGGTAATCTCAAAATCATACTCACTAAGTAGTTCTGACCAACGCCTTTGTCGCGAATTCAATTTACTTTGCTAAAAATGTGTTGCAAACCATAGTGGTTTGTCTTTAGTTTGAATTTTCATCCAATCAAATAATGTCTCCACACTCTCAGGGCATACACAATGGCTAATAACTCCAAATCATGCGTCGTGTACTTCTCTTCATGCTTTCTTAATTTCCCTTAGATGTGATCACTCGGCCATCTTGCATCAAGATTTTGCCTAAGCCTTCCTTGGATGGGTCTGTGCATACCAAGAATTCCTCATCCATGTCAGGGAATTTTAGTATCGGCATTGTCGTCAACAGCTCCTTGAGCCTTCGAAATGCTTCCATGCATTTGTCGGTCCATACAAACTTCTTGTTTTTCTTCTGCAATTCCGTGATCAGATTTGCTATCTTCGAAAAACCTTCGACGAACCGTCGATGATATCCTGCTAAACCCATGAAGCTACGTACTTCTAGTATATTCGTCGACACAAGACATTCCACTCTACCTTCGCTATATCCACAGTGATTCCTTCGTCGGAGATGACATGCCCTAAGTAATGAATCCTCGATTGATAAAAAGAGCATTTCGACAATTTCATGTATAATTTGTTTTCTCGTAAACACTGTAGTACCAAGCGAAAATGGTCATCATGTTCTTCCGTCGTCTGAGAATATATCAATATGTCATCAATGAATACTTGAACAAACTTGTCCAAGTATTCGCTGAACACCCCATTCATCAAGATCATGAATACTCCTGGGACGTTTATCAGTCCAAACGGTAAAACCATAAACTTGCAATGCTAAAACCTCGTCTTGAATGTGGTCTTAGGAATGTCTTCCTCTTTGATCCATAACTGGCATTATCCTGATCAATCTTTGAAAACACAGTCGTGCCATTCATTTGGTCAAAAAAATCATCTATTCTTGGCAACAGATACTGGTTCTTGATCGTTTTCTTTTTCAATTGATGGTAGTCAATACAGAGTCTCCATGACCCATCCTTATTATGTATGAAAATAGCAGGCACACCCCAAGGTGATACACTTGGACATATAATTCATACGTCCAAAAACTCCTTTAGTTGCATTTTGAACTCATGTTACTCAGGGGTCGACATCCGATAAGGCATTCTTACTATTGGTTCAATTCCAAGTTTTTAATCGATGGTAAATTCCATCTCTCTTTTGGGAAGCAAACCTGGTAACTCTTTTGGGAACACGTCCACAAACTCTCGTACTACCGAAAGGTTTTATAATCCTTCCACCACACCCTTATCATTCAGCGCTAAGATTTCATATATTTTGCATCCTTTGCGCATGCTCTTCCGCAGTTGTAGGGAAGAAATGAACCTTATAGAAACTCCCCAATTTCTTCCTACAATCACTTGTCTCTTTCCCTCATCATCGATCAAACTCAATCGTTTCGTCTTACAGTTGAGTATCGCATCATGCGATTCCAACCAGTCCATACGGATCACGACATCATAAGATCCTAAGGTCGTGACGTACAGGTTGGCCTTCATTACAAAATCTCCCAGGTTAAGGCTACAGTCTGTAACCTTTCCTCCAACCTTTTGCTTGGCACCCAAAGACATTTCCACGTAGCTAAACTCATCATGTTCGACTGCCTTTACCTTAATTCTTTTTAGTGTTGCACCAGAAATAAAGATCTTTGTAGCACCAGGATCTATCAAAATACTAAAGATCTGGTCAACAATGATACCCGATGTCTCGATCACAGTAGACTGGTGCTCATCTTAGCAGTTATTCACCACTGCATGAATCCGGTGGGCCTTGCCCAAATACCTTATTGTAGTGTGTTCAGCTGAATCGGTTGCTCTAGCCCTCTCTACCGAATAGTCACATTGGTAATGTGGCTCTCCACATGTCTAGCATTCGGTCTTCGGTCCAGTACTCATGGTCCTTGAAGTAGAAGCTGCTAGCCCACCAGCCTAAAACCCTAGTCTATTCTGATGAACAGGACTAAACTGTTGTTGTTGTGGACGACGCTACTGTTGGTGTTGTGATCATCTGTAGGGAGTCCGTTGCTGAGGCGTCGGCCATCGTGGTTTTGTGAACGTGGATCCTCTCGGAGTACCTCGATACCCTGAAGAATTTCTAGCTAGATCTTGATGTTGTTGCACACCAAATGTCACCTATCCCGTCAGTCTCGCAGGAGTCCTGACCTGACCCCCGTTGATCAGCTCTTCCTCAGCTATGAGGGCCTTCTGGACTGCATCATGCAGCGTCTGAGGCATTAGGATCCTCACTTTCACAAGAATGTGGACGTTAAGGCCAAACACAAACTTGTTGACCTTCAGCTTCTCCATGCTCAGATGTGGAGCATACCTAAGTAGCTCCATGAATTGGGCCTCATACTCGATCATCATACTACCGCCCTATAATAAGGCAGTGAACTCATTGAGCTAGCACTCAATGAATTCCTCTGACAAATACCTCTCCCAGAACCACTCCTCGAATAGTTCCCATGACACGTCTTCGATGGCCATATTCAGTTATGGCGGGAGCATATTCCACCATAGAAGAGCGCTCCCCTTCAGCTGAAAGACCACCATGCATACTTTCATGTTGGAGGTGTAATCGTGAAGTGTGAAGAACATTGCCATGTTCTCCAACCATGCCTTGGCAGCTACGTCATTTGTGGAACCCATGAACTTGGAAAGCCTAATTTTCTCGAGTTCTCTATGAATGCTACCAGTACTAGTTGGGGTGCATTGTGGACCCTCAGGGGGTACAAGTGCCCTGGCCTCATCTCTATATAGACTGTTAATCAAAGCCTCTGACATCCTTTGAAAGGACCTCATCAACCCAACCACATTTCCCACAAAGATCTACTCCTATCCAAGGACTTGTTCTTCTCCTTGGGGGTTAGACCCCTCTGGCGTGGATGCTACTGGAGGAATTGCACCTCCTCCCCTAGCACCACATTGTTTGCCTCCATGGTGTCCTCTAACCATGATTACTTGCAGGGACACAATTCAATTTAATTAGTAATAAATTATTAATCAAGTGTTTAATACAATGGAATGCGTAATGATCCCAAGTTGCGGGGTTGAACCCGCTCCGATACCATATGTAACATCCCTCCATTACGACTAGGAAAACAAAGCACATAAGGTAAAAAAAAAATACTTTTAAAGAATTAGAAAATTAATATCAAGACATAACTCACAGCAGTGCCTAATCAACGACATCATAACAAAAGAATTACAAGCGACTCATCGTCGTAATCCATAACAATGTAAATAACACATCAATCAAAATTAGTAATGAAACATAATTAACACATCATCGTATTAGATAACAACACAAATCAACAAGTACCATAAATGGCAACGCAAGATCAACTCATCACAAGATAACATAGAGAAACTACTCGCCCAACCTACCCTGCAAGGTTAGGACCTCCAAGACACATAAGAAACGCTCAAGCCCAGGATTCATCTGATTGATTTTGACCATTTAAGGTCTCAGGGCTGGCAATTGTTCTGAGGAAAAAGGAGGTGTCTACATCCCACTAACACAATCAAGTCCAAAACCAACTAGCTATATCAACAACATCAATGATAATCAATGACGCAATAGTGTTCTAATAACCAATCACCTATCACATTAATTCCATGGCGCAAGAGAATTTAATTACTAAATCAATCATAGAACGACATAAGATAAGGCACAATGCATTCAACTTTATTTTATTTTCAAGGCACCAAAGCAGACATCTAATTTACTTCAAGGCACACGATTAATCAACCATTTAATTCAACAATAATCAACATTATCTCAAGGTGCGCACGTGATCCAAATTCTGAATTAAGCATAAACCAACATCATTCAATGCGTGCAATTAATCTATTCACTTGGGAAATCATACATCAACATAGTTTAGTGGCGAAATAGAATCTATTTAATTTCAAGACGTGTGATAAATCAATTACTAAATATATCAACATAGTTTAGTGGTGAAATAGAATCTATTTAATTTCAAGACGTGCAATAAATCAATTACTAAATTAAATAATACATCCACATTATTTCAAGGTGCGCGCGTGATATAATTACTAAACTAAAAATAAATCATCATTCCTCCCAGGGCGCGTGAGAATTAAATAGTAAATCACCCTTAATTAGTTTACAATAAATCTATTTATTGTGGGTTTAGTCATTCCATTCAAGATTCTATAAAGAAAGGGACATTTGGAGCATGAAGTTGCCTTTTTAGCAAGCTTGAGACCAGGACAATCCTAATCCTATTATTAGCATTGTCCTTATACAATAAGAAATTTTGTTCTTATACAATAAGAAATATTGACTAAAGTAGAAAAATCCCCCATGAAAATATTTCATAAGCTTTTTAAGAATGTGTTGCTACGCCCAGGGGCCTAAATATCAACTTTTAACTCATGTATCAAAAAGGAACTATCCTTCCTTTTCTTTTGGACTTAAAGGAAATATTAATATCAAACTCGGATAGATCAATCATATGAAAACAAGATAGAATCTTTATCCTGCGACAAGTCAACACACTAGAAAACAACAAAAATGAATTAATCTATTTTGTTGATATAAACAACTAATTTAATTTACTTTGTTAACTGTAAATACGTATTTCATAAGATTTTCGTAAATACAAGTCTCAAGTCACGTTCAAAATCTTAATAGAGTAAAAATAAAAATACAAGTAAAGTTTATCTGTTATTTAATGTAAAAGGGGTTTCTATGCATCCTGGTTCACACAGTTTTAGGAACTACAAGACAAGTCCCAATGGTGGTCGCTATTATCGATTTCGATTACATAATGGAAGCAAAAAAATGTTATCAAATTCATTTTACATAATGTGATGTAGGAGCATCACCTTCAAAGTCAACAGAACACGCGTGGGGGCAACAGATGACATCTCAACAATGACAGAATTTCAAATCGAGCATTTAACTCAGAATTTAATTGGTTGTTGATATATTTTTGTAACAACATTTTAAAATGTAACTTGTTTGTAAAGTCTTGAAGGACTGTAAGAAATTGCAGATATGGAGTGTCGACTCTATCTGGAAATAAATAGTAGTTATTGTAATAGGACAGATTAGGTAATAGCTTTGAATTTGAAATGATAGACTTCAGAACAGGACGAGAGAGCTCATGGAGCGGTCCTTAGATAGTTTTCCAGTATTTCATTGTGATAGATTAGAACATATAGACATAATAGAGAAATCAGTAGAGCAGAGTAGAGGAGCAGAAACACTATGTATTTTGTTTTTCATGACTGAATAGAATAGACATAAATTGTCCAAAATCCTTGGACTGTGTTCATTTCATGTGTGATTGAATGAATGTTATTCTATGTGTATGATTTACTACAGTTCGTTCATGTATGATTGTTCAAGAGATTAACTGTATGAGTTCGTGACGAAGCTGGTTGAGTTTCAATCGCTTCTCTTATGATACTTGTATGCAAGGTGTGCATATTGAACGCAAGGAGTGCGTCGACTGAGTCTCGAATTGACTCAGAGAAGTTCAGAGAGAACCAAATAAACTCAGACCAAGTGCAAGGTGTGCACAGTGTCAAGAAACAAACAAGCTTCGAAGAACCAGTGCAGAAGAACGTCAGGTCGGTGAGAAGCATTTTCTTTTCAAGAAAATCCTTTGAACTGAGTTATTTGAAATCTCGAGAATGAAAGGTGTGTGTGGGAGATCGAAATCCTTTCAAGGATAGAAGCTCAGAAGAGATAACACTTTTCATGAAGTGTTGACGAATTCCCAGAGACGGATTCATCGGGAGAACAAAGGTTTAGAACCCTTGAAAGTGGATAAATATTCCAAGACAGAGAGATATCAGAAACTCAATAGGAAGAACAACTGTGATCGTTGGATCATAGGGAAGAAGATTGACAATGGTCGGATCAGAAGGAGGTGCATGAGTTTTAACACTTTGTGTAAAGAGGAGAGAGAAGTTATCGGAGTTGAAGCTTGAGATTCCTGAAGTCCAGAACCCCAGAATAGAATCTCGACCATCCAATCAGTGGGATAAATCTGAGTCGTCAGATTACTGGGAGCGAAGACCAAGCGTCGGATTGCCAGGAGGAATCATAGTCGTTAGTTGTTGTAAGCTCAGGAGGGAGAGCGGCTTGAAACTTGAGATTTATGAAGTTCGGAGTGCTGGAACACCGAAGTGGAATCTCAGACGTTCGATTGATCAAGCATGAGCCATCAGATATAATGAGCACATAAGGAGGCAAGTTCAATTCTTGGAACTTCCGAAGTGTGGAGGGCCAGAGCATATCAAGACCGTTGAAACCAGGAGGGTACGTGTCAGCAGCTCGAAAGATCTAGAGGAAGACGGAAGTTGAGACTTGAAACACATGAAGCACAGAGAGCTGAAGAGTCGTGAGTCGTTGATCTGTGAGGAGAAATTTGTCAATAGATCTCATACTCTGTGGGAAAAGCTGAAGTGAACCTTCAGTTTGAGAAGTGGATATCACGAAACGCGAAGTCCTGAAATCATCAGGACCATCCATCGTCAGAAGACAGGTGGAAGTCGATCAGAATTTTGCTGACCCGCAGAGCGGAAAATTCAAAGGACAGATTTTTGAGAATCCACGAAACACGAATTCACAAAATCATTCCAGTCATTGGATCTGGAGTGACAGGTGGCGGGGATCCATGCACATTGGAGATTTGAGCATTGGGGGAATCTGAACGGACGGTGGAAATTCTCGAAGGGAGGAACACTGATACCGATGGACTATTAAATCCAGTGGAGTTGCAGGGAGGATAAAGGTGAGAGCCTTTCAACACTCACAATCTCAGGAGGGATAGCAGTCATTAGATCTAGAGGAGCGTGAGCCGTTGATTTGGGCATTCTGAAATTTCGTTATTTTGGGAGTCAGGAGTGTGGAGGAACCAACTACCCAGAAGTCCCAATACGCGAAACCCCGATGCGATCAAAGGATGGGCCCCAGGTCGTGGCGAATGGTCCCCTGAGAGGAGATAAGGAAAGGAGCTAACATTCGTTAAGCCCTTTTCAGAATTTTGGGACTTGGAGTAGTCAGGGTTGGCTCACTCACGAAACCTGACACACGAAATCGCGACGCGCCTTTTGTATAGGCATGTGGTCACGACTCGTGGTCATGTGGAGGTGAAGTTCACATCTGGTTCTTGTACACACATGCTGAGTTTCACATTTGGACATGTGGATTTGTTAGTAGAGGTTCCAGCAGGGACCTGAAAGAGCTGCATCATCTCAAAGAACTAGAACGATCCAGTGACCGAGAGGTCAGCAGAACCTACCGAGGTAGGGGGTCTACATCAGGTGGTATCAGAGTTGTTTTTGAGTTTGTTTGAAGAGAGCAGACAAAAGGATAAAGGAGGAAAGTTGGTATCATTTGTGGTATCGAAAATTCAATCTCTGTTTGTAGGTGACATAGTGAAATCATGTCACCCAAAAGGCGCAGAGCGAATGCAGAAATGGAAGAAGAAATGAGACGACTCTAAATGAGACTGGATGCCATGGAGACATCACAGAGAAGAGCACCAGACACTAGTGATGTCAGTGAAGCTGAGATTGAAGAAGCATAAGGCGAAGAAAATGTAGCAGAGGATGCTACAGAAGATCGCTTGATAAAAGTTGTTTCAAAAATAGAAGCCAGAGCAAGGATAGAGGTACCTATGTATGAAGGCAATTTGGAAGTTGAAGAATTGTTAGATTGGGTACGTGCTATGGACAAATACTTCGATTACGAAGATATCGAAGAAGACAGGGTGGTGAAGCATGCAATGACAAGACTAAAAGGTCATGCAGCATTATGGTGGGATGAACTGCAAGCCAAACGTAGGAGAAATGGTAAGCAGAAAATTAAAAACTGGGATAGGATGGTAGCTAAGCTGAAGGCCAAATTTATCCTAAAGGATTACCAAATCAATCTTTACAAAAGATTGCAGAACCTGAAACAGAGAAGTTTATCAGTGAAGGAGTACACTAAATAATTTTACCGACTGAACATTAGGGCTGGGCAGAAAGAGAATGAATATGAGAAGACAGCCAGATACATCAATGGGATAAGATATGAAATACAAGAGGAGATTAGCATGATGTCGGTTAATAAATTCAAGGATGCCTATCAAGAAGCCTTGAAAGATGAGGAAAAAAATGGCCAAGAAGTAAAGCCAATGAAGTAAAGGAGGAAATTCAAGCAGAGGCAAGGGAACCAGTAGAGAGAAGTTCCATAAGTCAAAGCCTGAAGCTAACAAATATCATAGTCACCATGAGAAGGGTGGAAGTTCCAAAGAAGGAAGAAGTTATTTTTCCAGAGGTATAGGAAGAGGAAGAGCCATAGGAGGTGTAGATAAATGTTATACCTGTGGAAAAGAAGGACATAAATCTTGGGAATGTCCCGACAGAAAGAGAGAGAAAGGTGGAGAAGCACACATTGATGAAGCACAGAAACATGTGGAAGCAGAAGCAACAGAAGGAGGAAGAAACCTCATGGTGAGGAAAATTCTTCTTAAACCAGAAAAGGAACCAAAGGGACAAGTTCAACGAACAAGCTTGTTTAGAACTGCTTGCAAGTCGAAAAACAGAGTTTGCAAGGTGATCATAGATAGTGGGATCACTAACAATCTACTATCCGCGGAGATGGTGGAGAAGCTGGAATTGAAGGCAACTACACATCCAAATCCATACAAAGTATCGTGGTTGCAGAAAGGGCATCAGGTCATGGTAAGTCAACAATGCCAAGTTGAATTTAAAATAGGAGGTTACAAAGATGAAATATTGTGTGATGTAATTCCTATGGATGTCTGTCATATTTTATTGGGGAGACCGTGGCAGTATGACTGAAAGGTTATTCATGATGGAAGAAAGAATACCTATACCCTAGAAAATAATGGTAGGACACATATGTTATTACCCATAGAAGACAAAGAGAAAAAGAGAGAAGTTAGTTCAAGCATACTTCTCATGAGTGGGAAGGAGCTCTTGAATGAATTCAAGAAGGAGAAGTGTTACACATTATTTTTGTCATCCCTATGACCGTTAATGATGTAAACCTATATGTTTCCTTCAGAGAGGTCAGTGGCCTGAGTTCCTGAAGAGAGAAGGGAGAAGAACTTTTCCTGAGAAAAGAAGTTGCATTTTCCTGTGTAAAAACCTTATAAAAAAAGGAAGTTCGCACGCTGCCTATGTATTAGGGTGAGAGAATGCTTGATTCTCGCAGGCTGCATCATAGCTAGGGTGCTAAAAGTTTGCAATTTTCACTATAAGCAGGGTGCAAGAATTCTTACACGTGGGAAAAACAAGCGTTTTCTTGAATCTTCTAGAAGGAGAAACTTCCATGGTGAGGTGGCATCCGAATGGTTTGGATCTTACTCACTTTCATGATTTAGTGGGATCATCCTAACCTCCTCACCTTATCCTCTTCAACTTATAAAAGGAGAGGAGTTCTCATGGAGAAAGTTAGCTTTGGTTAGCTTTGGAGCTTTTGGGATTAGCTTGGATTGGATTGAGCTTTGGAGATTTTTTAGCTTGGCTAGATGAGCCACTTTGTCAAGATAGATTGTGAATATTATCAGATCTGTGCTCTCAGAATTCTTGGAGTGAAAGTGTGTGGGGAATGAAGGATAGTTGGAAGGGACCTTACGACATCAAGGCCATGGTTGT
>ML794408.1:738144-751295 GCA_009831015.1 Picea engelmannii | reverse complement strand
ATCTCTCTTTCACATTTAATATGATACAGTAATATGATTCTTTCCTATAAAGCTTGTTGTGTTTTATTGTATGATTCCTTGATCACATACATAGGTTTATATTGAGTTTATGTTATTACTATCACTTTGGTTGGTTGTGTTCTCTTACAGGTTCATCATTGTATGAGCATTGGAATGGAGCTAGGATGGTGATGGCGAGAGGAAGCGACATTTAAACGGTATGTCACTCATCCCTCTTTAGTTAGTAAATTCAATATCTAAAACTTAAGGAAAGTGTTATGTTCTGGTGTGTTTTGTTCTAGATCCAGATGGATCTAGGGAGATCAGTTAGTGTCCACACCTACCGATTAGTCCGATAACAAGAAGGAAATTCAATTTGTTGTAGTGAGGAAGCCTAGAGTTATCCTTACGAATACTTATGTAGAAGACTTGCCTATAGAAATCCAGGAACTATTAGAAAACTTTGTTGATATAGTCATGGATGAGTTACCACACTCATTGCCACCCATTAGGAGTATAAGCCATCATATTGAACTTATTCCAGGAGCTAGTTTACCAAACAAAGCAGCTTATAGGTTGACACCTAGAGAGAGTGAGGAAGTCAAAAATCAAGTCCAGGAGTTGTTGGATAAAGGGTTAGTCAGGGAAAGCCTAAGCCCATGTGTACTACCGATTGTATTAATCCCAAAGAAAGATGGAGGATGGAGGATGTGTACAGATTCTCGAGCCATCAACAAGATAACCATTAGATACAGATTCCCTTTACCAAGGATGGATGATTTGATGGATTGTTTGAGTGGAGAAAGCTATTTTTCCAAGATAGACTTGAAGAGAAGATATCATCAAATAAGGATGAGAGAGGGAGATGAATGGAAAACAGCATTCAAGACAAATGAAGGATTGTTTGAATGGTTGGTCATGTCGTTTGGGTTGACAAATGCACCAAGCACATTTTTGAGATTAATGAGTGAAGTGTTGAAAGACTTCATAGTAAAATTTGTCATAGTGTATCTGGATGACATAATAATCTTCAAGAAGACAAAGGAAGAACACTTAATACATTTGATATCAGTGATGGAAAGGTTGCAGCAAGAGAAATTGTTGATAAATCTGAAGAAGAGTTCTTTTATGAAGAAGGAGCTCATATATTTGGGTTTCGTAATTTCTTCAAATGAATTGAAGATGGACCTAGAAAAAGTGAGAGCGATCAGAGAGTGGCCGTCGTTGAGAAGTATATGCACACCCATGCTAGACATTGTGAAGAAGAAACACAAGTCCTTCAGTTGGACAGAGGAAGCTGAAAAAAGTTTCAAAGTGTTGAAAGGGAAAATCACAGAACAACCAATTCTGGTCTTACCAAATTTTGGAAAAACATTTCAGGTGAGATGCGACACAAGTGGATTAGCTATTGGAGTAGTCTTGAATCAAGACAACAGGCCAGTTGCTTATTTCAGTGAGAAACTGAATGACGCCAAGCAAAAGTATTCCACGTATGATAAGGAATTTGATGCAGTGATTCAAGCTTTGAAAAAATGGAGGCACTATCTAATTCCTAAATAATTTGTCTTGTACAGTGATAATCAAACTTTTCAATTTATTACTAGACAAGAAAAGTTGAATCAGAAACATGCAAAATGGGTAGAATTCATGCAGAATTTTACTTTTGTTATTAAACACATTGTTGGAACTGCTAACAAAGTCGCAGATGCTTTAAACAGAAGGAGTTTGATTGTACATGAATTCCAGGTGGAGACCTTGGGGTTTGAACACCTCAAGGAGATGTATAAAGAAGATGTAGATTTTAAGGAAGCTTATGAGGCATGCAAGAATCCCTTATTGGGAGACAGAAGCCCATGGACTGAATATTTGATTCAGGATGGATTATTGTTCAAAGGGAGCCAATTATGCATTCTGAAATGCTCAATGAAAGACAACCTACTGAAAGAGAAACACAGTGGATGGTTTAGCTGGACACTTTGGTCATGATAAGACATTTGCACAGCTAAGAAATTCGTATTATTGGCCAAGCATGAGAGAAGAAGTGAAAAAGTTTGTGAACAAATGCATAATTTGTCAGTATGCAAAAGGAAGACAACAAAACATTGGTTTGTATTAGCCATTACCAATTCCAGAAAGGTTGTGGGATGCAATCAGTGTGGATTTTGTTTTGGGATTGCCTAGAACTCAAAAAGGGAGTGATTCCATATTTTTTGTGGTGGACAGATTCTCAAAAATGGCACATTTCATACCATGCCAGAAGACAAGCGATGTCACACACATCACCAATTTGTTTTTCAGGGAAGTAGTAAGACTACATGGATTGCCTAGGAGCATAGTTTCAGACAGGAAATTTGTAGGACACTTTTTGAGGACTCTATGGAAGAGGTTGGGGATGAAATTATCCTTTAGTTCAGCATATCACCCTCAGACATATGGACAGACAAAAGTAGTAAACATAAGTCTCGAAAACTTGTTGAGAAGTTTAGTCACTGAGAAAGGTCGACAATGGGATCAGATTCTGGCACAGGCAGAATTTGCATTCAACAATTCAGTGAATAGGAGCACAGGAAAAAGTCCATTTGAAATTGTGTATGGTATATAGCCAAGAGGGATTACAGAGTTGAGAGATTTGAATCAAGATGAGTTCAGAAGTGCTGGAGCAAAGGATTTTGCAACAGAAATGAAGAAACTCCATGACAGAGTCAGGGAATACCTACAGGACAGCAGTCAAAAATACAAGAGCAGAGTTGATCAAAAGAGAAGAGAAGTTCAATTCAAAGTTGGATATGAAGTTTTAGCTCATTTGAGAAAAGAGAGGTTTCCAAGGGGAACGTTAACAAATTGAAGATGAAGAAGATATGACCATGCAGGATTCTCAGAAAATTCACAGCTAATGCTTATGAGATTGAGTTGCCAGACAATGTTGGGATATCACCGATATTCAATGTTGCATACCTATATCCTTACAAGAGAGATGAAGCAGGAGAATAAGATGAGAAGAAATAAATTTAGTAGGAAGACAAATTGACCACAGCGCACGCATGGAGGCAAACGGATGACATCTCAGCAATGAAAGAACTTCAAATCGAGCATTTAACAAAGAATTTAATTGGTTGTTGAGATATTTCTATAACAACATATTAAAATGTAACTTGTTTGTAAAGTCTTGAAGGACTGTAAGAAATTGCAGATATGGAGTGTCGACTCTATCTGGCAATAACTAGTAGTTATTGTAATAGGACAGAGTAGGTAATAGCTTTGAATTTGAAATGATAGACTTTAGAACAGGACGAGAGAGCTCGTGGAGCGATCCTTAGATAGTTTTTTAGTATTGCATTGTGATAGATTAGAACATATAGACAGAATAGAGAAATCATTAAAATAGAGTAGAGGAGCAGAAACACTATGTATTTTGTTTTTCATGAATGAATAGAACAGACAGAAATTGTCCCAAATCCTTGGATTGTGTTCATTTCATGTGTGATTGAATGAATGTTATTCTGTGTGTATGATTTATTACAGTTCGTTCATGTATGATTTTTTGAGATATTAACTGTATGAGTTCATGATGAAGCTGGTTGAGTTTCAATCGCTTCTCTTATGATACTTGTATGCAAGGTGTGCATCTCAAACGCAAGGAGTGTGTCAATTGAGTCTCGAATTGACTTAGAGAATTTTAGAGAGAACCAAAGAAACTCAGACCAGGTGCAAGGTGTGCACAATGTCAAGAAACAAGCAAGCTTCAAAGAACCAGTGCAGAAGAACGCCAGGTGGGTGAGAAGCATTTTCTATTAAAGAAAATCCTTCGAACTGAGTTATTCAAAATCCTGAGAAAGCAAGTTGTGCGTGGGAGATCAAAATCCCTTCAAGGATAGAAGCTCAGAAGAGATAACACTTTTCACGAAGTGTTGACGAATTCCTAGAGATGGATTCATCGAGAGAACAAAGGTTTGGAACCCTTGAAAGTGGATAAATCTTCCAAGGCAGGGAGATATCAGAAACTTAGGAGGAAGAATGATCATGATCGTTGGATCATAGGGAAGAAGATTGACAATCGTTAGATCAGAAGGAGGTGAATGAGTTTTAGCACTTCGCGTACAGGGGAGAGAGAAGTTATTGGAGTTGAAGCTTGAGATTCCCAAAGTCCGGAACCCTGGAATAGAATATCAACCATCAGATCAGTGGGATAGATCTAAGCTGTTAGATTACTGAGAGCAAAGGCCAAGCATCAGATCACTAGGAGGAATCACAACCATTGGTTGTTGTAAGCTCAGGAGGGAGAGCGACCTAAAACTTCAGATTTCTGAAGTTCGGAGTGCTGGAACGCCGAGGTGGAATCTCATTTGTTCGATTGATCAAGTGTGAGCCGTCAGATATCGCGAGCACATAAGGAGGCAAGTTCAAGTCTTGGAACTTCCGGAACACGGAGGGCAAGAGAGCCGGAGCATATCAGGACCGTTGAAACTAGGAGGGTACCTGTCAGGAGCTCGAAAGATCTAGAGGAAGACAGAAGTTGAGACTTGAAACATGTGAAGCACGAAGATTCGAAGAGTCGTGAGTCATTGATATGTGAGGAGAAATTTGTCAACAAATCTCGTACTCCAGGGGAAAATCCGAAGTGAACCTTCATTTTGAGAAGTGGATATCACGAAACGTGAAGCCCTGAAATCATCGGGATCGTCCATCGTCAGAAGACAGGTGGCAGTTGATCATCATTTCTCTGACCCACAGAGCGGAAAAGTCAAAGGATAAATTTTTGAGAATCCACGAAAAGTGAATTCACAAAATCATTCCAGTCGTTGGATCTGGAGTGACAGGTGGTAGGGATCCATGCACATCGGAGATTTGAGCATTGGGGGAATCTGAACGGATGGTGGAAATTCTCGGAGGGAGGAACATCGATACTCGTGGACCGTTAGATCCAATGGAGTTGCAGGGAGGACAAAGGAGAGATCCTTTCAACACTCGCAAGCTTAGGAGGGATAGCAGTCGTTATATCTAGAGGAGCATGAGCTGTTGATTTGGGCGTTCTAAAATTTCGGTATTTCGAGAGTCAGGAGTGTGGAGGAACCAACTACCCGGAAGTCCTGATACGCGAAACCCCGATGCGATCAAAGGATGGGCCCCGGGTCATGGCAAATGGTCACATGAGTGGAGATAATGAAAGGAGATAACATTCACTAATCCCTTTTCAAAATTTCAGGAATTGGAGGAGTCAGGGTTGGCTCACTCACAAAACTTGACACGCAAAATCGCGATGCACCATTTGTATAGGTGTGTGGTCATGACTCGTGGTCGTGTGGAGGTGAAGCTCACGTCTGGTGCTTGTACGCACGAGCTAAGTTTTGCATTTGGACCTATGGATTTGTTAGTAGAGGTTCCAGCAGGGACCCGAAAGAGTTGCTTCAGCTCAAAGAATTAGAACGATCTAGTGACCAGGAGGTCAGTGGACCCTGCCGAGGTAGGGGGTTTGCATTAGAATGGAAGCACAAGATACGGAAGGTAAACACATGGGTGTAGGTCGAGTATAAATAATGAGTTCAGCCTGTTGAAGGGCATCCCTCCTGTAATGCTTCCTCGAAGGACTTTTCCAAACTGCCTACGACGCCAGTGACATTGAGCCATACCATACTATGTTTATCTTTGGTTTTTTCTCCATTGTTATATCTATTTATTCCCTCAAACAATGCCTAAATTTAAATTGAGCAAAGTTTTAATTCGTTGGGTATTCTCCAGGCAATTCGTTGAGGTCATAAAAAGGAAAAACACAAAGAAGGAGGGTAGCTAAATCATTGGGAAAGTTTATGAAGTGCCTTTTGTAGAGGAGATCAAGAGAAGACGTTGAGGTACACCTTTTAAAAATCGTTGAGAGGATATACCTCGAAGGACACAGTTTATACAAATGTTGAGGAAACGCAGAGGCAAAATGGTTCTAAGTTGGGCACAATTAAAGAAAACGCAGAGGGGAAATAGTTGGGAATGCAGAGGATACTCCCCAAAAGCAAATCGTTGAGGTTAACCTTGTTGGGTGAAAGGATTAAAATCTTGGCATGTATACCTGCAAAATATAGGTTGGTAACTTTAACATTTGCAACAATCGGCATATGTCATATATGCCCAAGAATTTAATTATTATTTTCAACAACCAATGCCCATTCCAAAATGCAGTCATAATGACGTCAGACTTCAACACAATGCAAACGAAACCATAAGATCGAGATGGCACAGTTAAGGAAACAAAAATTGGTAAAGAAACATACTAGAAAGGAAGGCCAAAGTTCATACAGGAAATGCACTTAAACCTGCATAAAATCATAAACTTCATATATCCAATACATAAGTAGGCACTAAGAAAGTCAATGTAAATTTTCTTCTCCAGAATGATTTCTCTTGGAATGTGAAATATCATTGTAGCATCATAATGCTCAAGGAACATCACCTTCCCAGAAAAACAATCTAAAACATTTTCAAATGTTATGCTCAGAATGAATCATGAATGGAAACATCCAAAGGAATCAATATGCTTTTTATTTAAATCTGCCAACAAACATGTGATTTGTCGTGTGATTGAAGTTGAAGTAACCGTGTGTTTTTATTTGGAGTTCAATTTTTGTTGTTGCCATTTAAAACTTAGTTCTTAGAGAGACATTTAGTGATGTAGAAGATCCCTTTCGAATTAATCCAAAAAGGTTTATAACTTCACCTACACATCAGTCACCTACACAACAGTGACCAAAACCGATTTTATGTCCCCAACTATGAGGAGAGATGTCCTCTCAGCTTGGAAGGGTTTCAGGTTTTTTTGCCCAAAAATGATATAAAATCAAGGGTTCAAGCGCTATCGAAAAGCTCATCAATCTAGGAAATGTTAACAACTTCAAGATCTCCTCTGCCTTCTCGTGGCTATTAGAATTTAAAAATGCATTTCATAATGAGACAAACTATAATAATATATTTTTCTTGTCTTCACGTTGTTGTCATTTTAATTTGCAATTCATGATAATTAAAATATATATATAACATTTTTTCCAAACATATTCAGTGTCCAAATCTATCAATCTTTTATACAAAGAAATAACCATAAATATCATAATCGACGACGATGATGGCATGGTGATGACCTTTGGCAACCAGTATTCCTTCAGTATTCCTGCTTGCTAAGCGACGAGACTTCACCGGTACCTCCCAACAAACTCTAGGGGTACTCTTCTTCCCCCTTATCCCCCTGATCCGCAAAGGGGCCACACACAAACACAACTAGAATCCTCTAGCTCCCATCTCACCTCGCAAGGTAGAGCCACCACTCTCTCTCTCAATTTGGGTATCCAAACTCTCACAAGTAAAACCAGGCAGAATTTCTGCAACATAACCTTACTCATAACCAGTGTCCCCCTTCCTCCTCTTAGCCATTTGTTTTATAGAATCTCCTTAGTGACAACTTGTCATTTTCAGATTTAATTTGTTTTTTTAATTTAATTAGGAATTATTCCCCCCATACACTTGTCACCCTCTCCCTTAGTTGCACCAATAAATCTACAATTTAATTAAATTAAATGTCAATTTCCCTCACCCATCCTAAAATCACTCCTAGTTGTCCCTTTATTCCTTTTATTTCTCATTTAATGACTGGCGCCTTTTTAAAACTGAGTTGAGTTAAAATAGGAATGTTCTCTAGTTAGACTAGACTCTAGATACCTTTCTATGCTTACTCATATTTTATGTTTTATTCCTTTCTCATTTTAAATTCTAATTTGGTATTTACTTGCACAAGTGTATTAATCACTCCTTTGGATTTATTTTTATTTTCATTGATTCTTAAATTGATTTATTTCATCCCCTCATTATTTAATTTAAAATTTTAGTTTTTAGTCTTCTCACTAACTTAGACTTAGGCTTAGTTAAATCTTTATTTGCAAATTCCTAGACCCTTAGGGATTATGATTAATAGATTCATTCTTTAATTAATTAATTAATCAATTAATTAATTCGGCAGTGCTCAAGATTTTACAAGGTTTAACATTCACTCAAAGTTCTCTAGGCCACCTAGATTCTTGTCTCATTTTTTTTTTAATTCCACGACATGCCCTTCAAGACGCACTATGTGCTCCAAGGGTGCCACTTGCCTTTGATTCAATTTTAAATTTTGTGGTATACCCTTCAAGACACACTCCATGCTCTAAGGGTGCCACTCATCTTTGACTGGTTTATGTAGTTTTCCAACCCTTGGAGTCAATACTCCATTCAGGCAACCTTGTGAGAGACTAAGGGCCTCTAAGGAATAAGGACCCTACCTTATTGCATGCCCCTTAGAATATTTGTGAGAGACTGCCTTAGTCTTCGCTCACGACATCGTGGAAATATCGAACTAGGTAATCATTAACCTACAATTCGAACCATGGTGAGAGTGCTAGTAGGCTATAACAGGGGTGTTGCCACACCTCTCCCTCAATATTTGGTTTCTATGAATGGCCCCTATACTCCTTATGTGAGTCATATTAGCAAGCAATCGTCATCTTGCATCCATTCACGAAACATTGTCAATGATCCATAACATCATAATATACCCGATCATATGTCACATATGGATAAATAAAATACTCAAACCAATACAATCCACTCCCTGACTCGATCCGGAGTCCAAGGAGGTCTATCGATGCCATCGGCATCCTTAATCTGGCAAGTGTCCTGCACACCCAGGGGACACTCGTCAATAGCATCTGTCAATACATAGATATCAAATAACATAACATCATAATCCATCAACATCATCATAAGAATCCATAAGCGAACAAACAACCATACACTAAAACCAGATCACTTGCATGCAAGTGTCCTCAAAGAATAAGTCAATAACATGTGCTTGCAAGAGTGGGATGTTACACCAACTCCCTTGTGAAACAAGATTTAACCTGTAGAGGTTTGCAATCCTCCTGAGCTCCTCCCTACCACCCTGACTGCATAAAATGTTTATAGTTTCTTTCTTGGACTTTGCTCGTGATGTAGACTGTAAAGACACTTTCCTTCTTACCATTTTTCATTGTTTATATAGTCTCTCAAGAGGTATATGATATTGAAACAATGTGTCTTTTTTTCAAAGAGAAAATGATCCAATGTGTCTTTTTAATAATAAAACATTTCAGTCCTTCATTTTATTAACACAAATGATGACTTTTTTGTTTATTAATTGATTTTAATTTAAAAAGGTGTCCAAATCAGAAAATTATTTTCGTATGAATATTCCCGAGCAAAGGAAACTAATTTTAAAAGTCTACAGCATGGGTTTTATGCAGAACATGCTCAATTATCCGAAACATGCATTGTTTCCCCAAAAATATGTGTGAGGTGGACAGTAAATGAGGTTCTATGAAGGCAACTTGCCCAGATGTATTGTTGCAGCCAGCTTCTAAACTTGCCAAATGAAGCATCCACTTCAGCAACACATATTTGGTCACAGATCCACATTCCTCCTTTATCAGCAAGCTAACAGAGTGGACTCAAAAATTATAAGAGTGTATTTTAAATGACGTCTTCGCTTCCACATTTGTGTTGACTCTAATCAAATTTTCACGTCCAATCATGTAGCGTGGATTTGCACCACTCATCATGTAGCATGGAGTTGTAGCGAGTTGCAGCATTGATCTTGTAGAATTGGAGTTGCAGCATGGGAATTGCAATGAGTTGCGGCACTAATCATGTAGCATGGAATTGCATCGCATTGCAGCACTAATCTTGTAGCATGGATTTGCAATGAGTTGCAGCACTTAATCTTGTAGCATGATCTGACAATTTCTGAGACTTTGATCTAGTGATCTAACGATCACAATGAGATCTCTGATGATTTTTCTCACACCTTCTTGGAGGTAATTCTCATAAAAGATCATATATTCCTTGAGAGACGATATTTTGGTCTTGATTTCATTCAATTGAGAATGGATGACAATGATCTATAACTTTTATAAGAAGATTCTTCAAGGACTAAGTCATGAAGGATTTGTGAAGCATCCCCTTTGCTGAGATTTTTATACCAGATCGTTGTGCTATAGTGGGAAAACCCCCTACGGACTACACTAGGGTTATAAAGTGCAGGCAAAGCTAACCATCTAAAGTCTCCTACTTTTAACACTATCCCAACATTACCCCACAATCATGCATAAAATACAAAGTATAGGGATCTGGTAGGCTTACCCTAAACCCCGTGCCCGGTGTCGATCCCTTTGCCTTCCATTGTTTCTCAACTGCAGATCTCCTCCCAAGGCCAACCTACATTCACCAAAAGACAAACAAGAAACTACAAGCATGCATTATATATATTGATTAGTGGGTTAGATATCATAACAAAATATAAATAAATTATAAATATTGAAGACATCATTTGGCGGGACGGAAAAAGTGATTCTTTATATTAATCTCACAGAGTTACTTACAATATGAGACCGACAACTGCTCCTCGAACTCGGTCCTAGGCTCCTCTTCAACAAGCTCCAACTGCTTCCATGTATCTTTCTCCTCTTCAGTTCTCTCTAGGTAAATGGCAAAGGTTTGCAATGGAGGAAAAAGGGGCTGGAAGAAGGAATTCTGGCTCAAACTCACAATGTGGTTGCAAATAATTAGGGCAAGGGGTGTTACACATCAAAATTGCTCAGATGGATAAGTGTCGCATTGTCCCTATCAATCGTCGTAAGTGTCGCATCTTCCCTATATCTTTCGCAAGTGTCGCAAGTTGATCGCTAGTGTCGCAAACAATGTTCAGACATGATGCCATGATAATGACACTAGGGAGGCACTTATAACATCTCACATGACTGATTTGAAGGAAGAGAACTGGTTTGCTAGGATCAAATGACTCTTGACACCTGAAAGGAGACCTAAAACAGAGGTTTGGAGGGGGAACGCTCCCCTGTTTCAGCTGCAGAAGTGCTGGCGCTTCCCTATCATGATTCAGGGAGCATTATAACGCCCCTCAGACCCTTTTGGAGGAGCGCTGCTCACCTTAAGAGAGCTGGCGCTTCCCCAAGGCTTGCCAAGGAGCGCTACAACGCTCTAAGACCCCTTCTGAAGGAGCGCTCCCTAATCTGGGTCAGTTGTTAGCCCGTTGAGAGGAATAAGGGGAGGAACATTCAAGATTAGGAGACTGTTGTGCTCGAATTCTTGTTCTCATCAACAGATCCCTGATCTATGGAGAAGGTTCCCAACTGGTTCTAAACATAACTCAAGAGGTTAGGCTCCTCCCAACCTATATAAACAGGCTCTATGATGGTGGAAAGGGGAGAGGAAGAATTGAACATGTGAAACTTATGATCTTGGAGGAAATTTATAGTCAGCGAAAGGAGAGTGATCAGTGAAGATGTTGTTATCCAGGTTGTGGATCTTTCAGGCAAGGGTTAGACGAAGAGGACTTGATGAAGCTGTCACATTCGCATCTACGATTGTAAGTATTGTTGTCGTTATTCTCATTAATATGACACGCTTGGCCTGTTTCTTTCTAGTTCGTGTTTGATGTTACATGAACTTGTCATTTATTGATAGATCTGTTTTCAAGCTAATGTCAATAGAGTATGAAGTGGTCGTATCTTGTTTTGTCCACAGACCTCAACGAGGAGCAAAGGGTTGGAGCGCAACTCAGAGCGTGCAGGGACAAACGTCGATTAAAAGGTACTTATGTTATCCTCCCTTCTCATGCATTAGTTTAGATAGATTTGAAAGGAAGTCAGTGTCCACGTTAAGCATTTTTCTGTCTAGGGTTAAGGTCAAGCCTTAGAGGTGATCTACCTATCCGCAGGGAGATTTTCCTACAACAGAAACTGGCGACTCCACTGGGGAGATAGCCTCGAATCGAAACCTCTTGTTTGGATTTTTCTCCTCATTGACCTTGTTCTGCCCCTTGATTGTTTAAAACCTGGTTCACCCCTCTTTGATTAGTTTCATGAGCTGATTGGCTCCTTACCTTGTCACATTCAGCATATTTGTCAAGCTTAGATCTCAATTTTTGAAATTTTTTGACATTTCTGGGACTTTTAGACCTTGGCGCCCCTGGCATAGTGTTAACAGAGCGCCAGCGCTCCTAATAGCCTTACACATAGCACTATAACGCTCTTTTCCCTTGGCAACAGAGCGCCAGCCTCCTTTTGGCCCAAAAACCCTCCACAATTGCATTTTTCAAGGTTTGCCTCTGTGGCTCTTCTGCTGAATGATCTTGTGAGTCAATTTTTCTTCCTTTTTAGCTTTGACATCTATCTTTTTGAAGAATAAACACCTTGTTGATTGGATCTTGTAGCCTTCTTCACCATTTTTCATTAAGTATTCCTATTGAGTGAAGCTTGGAACCTATGCATTGTTTTTCTCTTCTCTTCAGTTGAGAAAAACCCTGGTGAAGGCCATCAAAGGTCTACAGACCTCTGTATCTTGTTCTCAGTTGAGGTCATTTGTTCTTCAAACTTTGCTTTTGGGTGTGAAGTTTGCTTTTTCTTTAATTGTCTCTTTCGTTTTTCATTTTGATTGCTGCGAAGGGTGTATTGTTTGTGTGACTCTTGCTTATGCTAGTTTGGTTCTCATTCATACCAAAAAGATAATTAGCAAAGATAAGCATTGTGTTGTATTGATCGTCATCCATACACAAACAATAAAAGATATCTGCATGATTGATTGAGTATATTAGAAGGCATTTAAAAGTTTTTGCATTACATCAGGATTTGATTGAGAAAAGGATTGTTTGAGGGCATTCTGTAGTTGTGCTTGTTAGTGAAAGAACTCTCTCTCTCCCTTAGATAGACATTCATCAAAAGGAAATGACTGCTTATCATGTTTGATGCATTATTTGGGTCTGAGTCATAATTCCATTTGTTCCACTTCCATACACCTCTTTGCGTAAAGAACAACCATAAAAATCAACGCTAATTAAAATTTATCTAGAACTTTTTCTTTGCTAGAATCCTCCACCAACAGTAGAATAGGTGTAGTACTTTGGATTAGGTTGTGAGCATAACTCTCCAAAGTTGTCAAAATGAACACTAGCATCCTGAGTTAGGGAGAGTAAATCCAGTTATCGTATAAGTCTGCCTGGGATCCCCCTCTCACACAGGGGTTACGCACGAGGTTGCATTCGGGTAAGCTACGGGGACTAACCCTCCGTGGTTTAACTGATTATGGTGGTC
>ML794408.1:702455-729423 GCA_009831015.1 Picea engelmannii | reverse complement strand
ATGGCATGACTAAAATGTTTGCATTACATCAAAAAGTCTGTAAGAGAGCAAAATATTGGGTCCATCTGCCCATACAACATCGCCAGACAAGGTATACAAAAAACATGGTCACAGGAGACTCTAATCTCCCCGTGCCGCATTATGTTGTGAGTAACATAATATTGCACGTACTACATGCCTCAACAGAAAATTGATATTCTCTGGCACCCCTACAATGTGTCGTTGCAGATGCAAAGGCACGTCCCCCCTCCGCAGAGGAGGGATACCCATCGTAAGGCCCTGGAGGTTCCTCTCAACCTCCCGGAGGCCCGCCACCAGGACTACTGGGTCTGCCACAACTGGGGTGCCGCCATGACGTCCTGGCACTGGTATATCTGCTAGGCGCACTGCTCCCTTGTCTGCATGTTGAAAACGAAACATCTATTAAAACTCTCTTACATACCCAAAAAAATACATATACATCAAAAACTTTAAAAAAAAAAAACTTGACAAGGAATGGCTTAGTCTCTTACCTGACTCGTCCCAATCTTCCCCCTCGGGAAAAATCAAGTCCATACTCCCACGGAAGTCCACATCGGCATACGGGAAGTCCTCGATCCAGAGGTACTGCCGCCTCAACCAGGCAAAGAAATCACCAGTAAAGCAGAACTCTGACTCCGAAACTAACCTCGGGCATAGGCTAGTCCACCTCTCCATCCGAGGCTCATCCACTGGTCGTACTGCCAGTGCGATCTGAGGCTGCATCTGAGGGATGCACTCCAAGAAAAATGAGACTAAGAACGAGCCATAACCGAACTGTTTCTGACCATTCCTGCATCGTGAGATCTGTTCCTTCACATTCCGAAGGAACGCCGCACTCCAATTGAACAGTGTTGGTTCTAAACACTGAACAGCATAGGCCACCTGTGATCTCGAGGCCAAATGAGCACTAGTGCTACCAGTCATGCTAGTGATAGAAAATAATATCGATCGAAGAGGCAGATCTCGTATATCCTTGATAGGGATCCTGCCCCCTACTAATCTTGCTCCCGGAATACAGTGACGTGCCAGATACACGTCCACCTGCTCAGGGAATGCCCTCTGCCCTGTAAAAGCTATGGGGACCCCTCTTTTCGAGAGGCCGATCAGAAAGTACACATCTTCCAACTCGATGGTAAGGAGTTGTGTGCCAATACGGAATCCCTGTTCCGTAACGTCCCAAAGGCCAATCATGTGCTCAAGCAGTAGAACCTCTCTTTTCATTTTTTGCAATTTGAAAAACTTGAGCAAGCCATGGGCCCTTTGAGGGGAATTTCCATGGGTTTATTTTGCTAAAATGGTCAGTCTAATCAAGTGAAAAGGTGTAGACATCACAACTACCCTTCCCCAATACATTTTTGCGAAAGAATCCCCCCATTTCATTAACTTTTAAAAGGAGGCCGATTTGTTTCAAAATGGACGACCTAGGGCTTTGTGTTTTAAATTAATTATGCCATGAAAATCAACTTGAAAATAGGCAATTGAAAGAGTAAAGGATGAACACCTACCTGGTTCGAACGGTGGGCAAAATGGTCGATCGTAGCTCTGGCACCAAGAAAAACAAGATTTGCTCCAATCGAGATTCTCCAACACTCTACAAATCCTTGCAAATGAAATGGTAAATGAGTTTTTGAATCAATTGATATTTATAAAATTTCATTTTTTATAAGCTATGGTCATTTTGGGTTTCTCTAATGGTGCAAATGACTTCACTAATATCTAGTTTGTCGCTTCTGGCATTGCAGGATTCTTGGCAGTTCTAATGAATCATTCACCTTGTCGTATCCATGAGCATAGTCTTAGTTCGTTCTCAAGCTCGATAATATGAGAACGTAACCGGGTAAAATTTTATCTCTTTTTCAGACCCGTACGAATACGATCAGACGAAAAAGGAACCCCCCTAGAGTCTCCTTTAAACCCTTTTCAGACTCTCTAAATATGAAAAGATTGTCGAGTGATCTTGCTTTCCTTCACACTCATTAAAAGGCCAGAAAGAGCGTCCTTCGAGCGATAGTTTAACCCTTTTTCGGTCTCATTGGACTACTGTACGAAAAAGGAACTGAGAGAGTTCTCTTTTAAGTGTTTTTCCAAACTCTATAATCCCGAAAAACCTTCGATTTTTCTGTCTTTGGACTCGTTAAAGCATACATCAACAGACCCATATGGGAACGAACCCTTACTTCTTCCGGTTCATTAAACAAAGTAAGAGGAACTTACCGAAGGTGAGTTATATCGAGCATGTGTTATCCTCCTCGAGCTCATTAAATCAAAAAGAGGTACTCATCTATCTGGATGGGGGAAAAATTGAAAGGAACAAGCCAAGCTGTCTCTTGAGAACATCATCTAGAACTCCTTAGAGTCGCCCTTGAACACGGCACTTTGTCCCTTTGCATACATCATAATCCGCTGAACCTCTACACTGAGCCAATCCTTTGAGTTTCCTTTCACTCCTTTGAGTCACCTGACGCAAGTCATGGTACCCACTGCATAGTTTTGGTCCATGTCATGTTTTGCTGCCATGCCTCAGTGTTCAAGGGAAGTATCCGCCTCAAGAGTCAACCATCCCAAATATCTTGTCTCACAACCCGTGTCAGTCCATGTTCTTTTGATCTACCAATTACACCTCTATGTATGTTTCGTGTCGTTGATGGGGGATACATCAAGGCCCTCCCTCGATGAGGCTGTTCCTGTCGACTTCAACACATTATCCAGGAATTAGGCTTAGAAACCATTTAGTACTTTGGGACCCGCATGCCTCAATGGCGGGCCTCCTCACATTCGACAGTGGGTTTACATCATTGACCTCTGATCGAATGATTCCACGAATGTTCGACTTCATCTCATCTATTCACGTTCGGTGGAATGTACTAAGGTACCTTGGGAATCATTGACATTAATGGTGATCTCCCTCGCACTTGTTAACGGTTTACCTCATTGACTGGTAATCAAGTGGTTTCTGCCATGTTCGACACCAAGACATCTATTCACATGGTTAGATTCGTGCCATATTGGGATTGGTAAGAAGACCCTGGGTTGAGTAATTCACTTTGATATATGTCTCACCCAGGTTGTGAAAGAGTTCTGGACTAAGAACACATATATTGTTACATAGATCCACTTTGTATTGGTCGTGGCTATGTCTTATCATCTCGTAGATCCACTGTGTATTCTTCGTGGCTACGATCAGTCTGAGTCATCAAAGTATAGATCCACATTGTATCTTCGGTGGCTATACCCTTTTATCAATACAATTATGGATCCGCAGTGTAAACTATGGTGGTCATATCTTGAATCTTGAACATCCAAGCATAGGTATGCCTGCCTTGGGTTTTGAAACATGTCATGATATTTGTTGGATGTTTGTGTGTAGCTTTTGTCGGGTTCTCTGAGTCTATACCCTTGCTTGAAAGTCTACAAAGCATTTCATTCATCACTTTGCATCTTTTGACTTCATACTTTGGGGGGCATTCTGTTACACGTCAAAATTGCTCAGATGGATAAGTGTCACATTGTCCCTATCAATCGTCGTAAGTGTCGCATCTTCCCTACAGATTTCGCAAGTGTCGCAAGTTGATCGCTAGTGTCACAAACAATGTTCAGACATGATGCCATGATAACGACACTAGGGAGGCACTTATAACATCTCACATGACTGATTTGAAGGAAGAGAACTGGTTTGCTGGGATCAAATGACTCTTGACACCTGAAAGGAGCCCTAAAACAGAGGTTTGGAGGGGGAACGCTCCCCTATTTCAGCTGCAGAAGCGCTGGCATTTCCCTATCATGCTTCAGGGAGCATTATAACGCCCCTCAGACCCTTTTGGAGGAGCGTTGCTCACCTTAAGAGCACTGTCACTTCCCCAAGGCTTGCCAAGGAGCGCTACAACGCTCTAAGACCCCTTCTGAAGGAGCGCTCCCTAATCTGGGTCAGTTGTTAGCCCGTTGAGAGTAATAAGGGGAGGAACATTCGAGATTAGGATATTGTTGTGCTCAAATTCTTGTTCTCATCAACAGATCCCTGATCTATGGAGAAGGTTCCCAACTGGTTCTAAACATAACTCAAGAGGTTAGGCTCCTCCCAACCTATATAAACAGGCTCTATGATGGTGGAAAGGGGAGAGGAAGAATTGAACATGTGAAACTTATGATCTTGGAGGAAACTTACAGTCAGCCAAAGGAGAGTGATCAGTGAAGTTGTTGTTATCCAGGTTGTGGATCTTTTAGGCAAGGGTTAGACGAAGAGGACTTGACGAAGCTGTCGCATTCGCATCTACGATTGTAAGTACTGTTGTCGTTATTCTCATTAATATGACATGTTTGGCATGTTTCTTTCTAGTTCATGTCTGATGTTACATGAACTTGTCATTTATTGATAGATCTGTTTTCAAGCTAATGTCAATAGAGTAGGAAGTGGTCGTATCTTGTTTTGTCCACAGACCTCAACGAGGAGCAAAGGGTTGGAGCGCAACTCGGAGCGTGAAGGGACAAACGTCGATTAAAAGGTACTTTTGTTATCCTCCTTTCTCATGCATTCGTTTAGATAGATTTGAAAGGAAGTCAGTGTCCACGTTAAGCATTTTTCTGTCTAGGGTTAAGGTCAAGCCTTAGAGGTGATCTACCTGTCCACAGGGAGATTTTCCTACAACAAGGGGGAGTATTGAAATGGGTAGAGTTTCTTTGCTCTCATGCTTCTTGTAGGAATGGGACCCCAACACCTTCTTTTATATGCCAAAAATATAGTTATTTGGTTGGGTGACCGACTATGGGTGGTCAATTGGTTACGAAACTACCCAAAAGCCCGGATCCCCTTGCAACTTTTTATTTTTTGCAATTTTTGTGAGTATACAAGGGTTGTAATGGTGCATATTGTGTATGTACGCGAGTTGTAATGGTGAAACAAGCATACATAAGCAGGTAGTAGTGGTGCAGGGCATGTACATCTTCAAAAATATGGTTTTTTAGAAGAGTTATTCAGTGATGGCTTGGAAAAAACGGCAAGTATGATGGCCTGATGCCAGGTATGCATGTATGGTGCAATTTAGGGTTATAACAGATCCACATTCCTCCTTTTTCAGCAAGCTAATAGAGTGGACTCAAAAATTATAAGTGTATTTTAAATGGCATCTTCGCTTCCACATCTGTGTTGACTCTGGTCAAATTTTCACGTCCAATCATGTAGCATGGATTTGCAGCACTCATCCTGTAGCGTGGAGTTGCAGCGAGTTGCAGCATTGATCTTGTAGCATGGAGTTGCATCATGGGAATTGCAACGAGTTGTGGCACTAATATTGTAGCATGGAATTGCATCGCATTTCAGCACTAATCTTGTATCATGGATTTGCAACGAGTTGCGGCACTTAATCTTGTAGCATGATCCGACAATTTCTGAGACTTTGATCTAGTGATCTAATGATCACAATGAGATCTCTGATGATTTTTCTCACACATTCTTGGAGGAAATTCTCATAAAAGATCTTATATGCCTTGAGAGACGATATTTTGGTCTTGATTTCATTCACTTGAGAATGGATGACAATGATCTATAACTTTTATAAGTAGATTCTTCAAGGACTAAGTAATGAAGGATTTGTGAAGCATCCCCCTTGCTGATATTTTTATACCAGATCGTTGACACCTGTTGTATTCTATTGAAGCACCAGATTTGACCCTTTCTTCTTGTATTTAGAGCACAGTAACTTCTTTTTAAGGTTCCATTGTAAAGGTCTTCCAATGATATCTTCATGGAGTGAACAAGCCCTCCACTTCTATTTGATTGATTCTAATGTGAATGGATTCCAGTAACATAATTCAACATAAACTTTTTCTATGATACTAATATAAATACATAAACATTAATCAAGTTCTCGGTGACCATATTTATCCTCTTTCCATCAATTCCAACAACATACACTATGTCCAATATTGACCATATTGATTTCCTTTGACATTAATTCCAACACCATATCCAACACATTTATCCATTATTAACCATCTATCATGAAAAATAATGAAATGGATGATCAGATAGGTCAATTTTCATTAAATTACATCTCTGGTTCCAAAAATTATGATAATAACTCTCATGAATTGGCTCCAAGCATTATGATAATCACTTTCATGACTTGGCTCCAAGCATTATCATAATCACTTTCATGACTTCGTGAAGCTCTAGATGGAATCATCATGTTCTTCAAATCTTTTACATCATACTAATCACCCAACATTATTCACCACGAATGATATCACTACTACCCTAATCCTTTCAATTAGGTGTCATTCAACATACTGTCTTCACTTTCTTATGTTCCACCCTAATATCTTGATAGGTATCGCCATCCT
Organism: Picea engelmannii; assembly: GCA_009831015.1. Taxonomy (NCBI): domain Eukaryota; kingdom Viridiplantae; phylum Streptophyta; class Pinopsida; order Pinales; family Pinaceae; genus Picea; species Picea engelmannii. The sequence continues at coordinate 723,066 of ML794408.1, read as the reverse complement.
TTGGTAATTGCACTAGATTTATGATTTCACATCATGTTGAACATACCAATCTAGGTTAGAGTAGGAGTTGAATAAATCAATTTTCTTTATTGTCTTCTTGCTTTAATTAGTAGAAAAATTTTCCTACTCACCTTAAAGATTGATTTCACTAAATTGTCCTTGAATCTACTAGCTTGTCTAGATTAGTTTTTTCATTTAATTTATATTTATTCATTTGTTAGCATAGTTAGTTCTCATAACATATATTAGCATCTTATTGTATTTCTTTGTATGCTTTTGAATCATGGAGCGTAGCTTTTCTATGCTCCAACATGATTGGCCAATTCTTTTCTTTTGCTCTAATGTGAAAAGACTATGCAAAACTACCACTCCTCGTGAAGTATTTTATATGGGTTGTCTAGTCTCCCAACTCAATAAATAGATTCCTCATCCAACATAAAGTTCCTTTTAAAGTAGTACCTATGGTAAGAAGAGGTTACCCAAGCAGCTTGGACTATCAATTTGACTCCTTATTATAGAATAATCAGTGTCACTTTTCAAATTGTGTACCTTGAAATGCCTATGTATTAATGATTTCAACTATATTATAAAAGATACACTATGATCATAATTTTGTTGTGAAAACACTGTGTTTAGCTCTACATAAAATCGGGGTAGTTTTTAAGACATTTTGTAGGTAGAATTCAAAATTTTCACAACAATGAGGAATGCATTATGATATTATAATTTTTTCACATTGCACTCACAATGGGGAATGGTTCAGTTGAATGAGAAAAAAATTTGATGCTCAAGGAAAACAACACCAATGATAAACGTTGGAGAGAAAGGAACCACAGATACTTTGGAACATTCAAGAATCCAATAGACTTAACATCAAGCTCAGGGAGTATGTACAATTAAGAATCAAGATATTCTACTCTAAATAGAAGTGAGGTACATGAATGGAAATGTTCATTTTAATGATAGAAAGGAGATGCCATTTTGTGAGCCAATGATGCAGTTGTGTCTCATCTAGTTTTGAATTCCTCAAGGAAACTTCTTCCATTACCTCTACAAAGATGAGCCATTTCTATGCATGATTATTCAAATTGTGGCATTTACATATGACTTTTACTTGTTCAGTATTCTATTGGTGAATCTTGTGAAATATTGAGTAGACTTTTCTTTGAGTGTTTTATCTTACTAGCAACTTATCTACATGCATAGAAGTGGTGATTATTTCATAAGGAAAGTTTCTTTTGATTATTATGATTCGTTTACTTACCACTTCCTTTAAAACCAAACCAATTTTGGGTTTTATTTTGAAAAATTATATTTTCTTGAATCATGGTATGTGTGTTTAATAATGATATTTTGGATCCATGCTTGCAGTTAAAATTTTTATATTTTAACATGTCTCTCACAAGAACATCATTGTACACAAAATATAAGCTAAGGAATTATGGTGTTAACGCTTAATTAAGAGCTTTGAGGAATGAAGGTCTTATTTTGGATCAAATGTACAAGAAGATGTAATGTAAGTGGTTGGACCATGAACACTCTAAACGATAGGTCATGATCGTCATTTCACCCTAGTTTGGCAAATGAAATTAATGTGTTGCAGAACCACTTATACACATTAAAAGAGACAATCATAATAAGGGTGAAAAGTTGAAAGTGTATGGGATAGAAAATTAAATGGGGGTTACTTTAGTAGCCAAGCACATCAAATCATTAACTAGAATCCCAATAGCAAGGTAGTCATCCCCTGCAAGATTTCCCCATCCACAATGTTCTAAAGCATATCTCAAAATTACCAAAACAAAAAAAAACAAAAAAGGATTCAGAAAGGATGATGAGTTTGTATGAGGGACATGCAAACATCTTCACCAGGGCTATGGATAATCATTGGTAATGGAGAAATGTCTATGTTTCCATGGTGACACCATTATGACTATGGACACTCACAGATAGTGGAACAACACCTAAGGGATAAAATATATGTGCCTGATGAAAATCATTTTAATCGAAAACCTATCATGCCCTATGACCAAGACTTCAATGTGGATTATCAATTCATGTTTTATGGAAATGAATCTCATTACATTTTTCTCCTTCAGTGTAGTAGATGAATTTTTCTAAGTTGGTGTGAAAGTATGATCATTGACTCCCTCATAAGGAAAAGTTCACAAGGACCCACTTCATATATGATGCCCATACACCTTGAACAAATAATAAAATATTATTTTCACTTCATGCTCATAGCACTACAAAATGCATAAGAGATTATAGCTTCACCTAGTGTGTCACCATTTGTTGAGGCCTCAAGAACCCCCCAAATTTTGATCAAGGCTTGTTAAGTGAACTTCACTCCCCATTAACCTTATTATTTTAATTTAAATTGACAATGGTACACTGCTAATTGAAAATTCTTTGACCAAATGTTTCTTTCAGTATTCTATTATCTTATGTAATTACATAAACATCGTGATTCATTATTAGATTGATTTTATTACAATTTTTCTTTACAAGAATTCATCGCATTGTATGCATTCTAATTGAGAATGTTTTGTACCATGTGGATTTGATATGTCCCTTACCTGATTAAAGTGATATGTAGTTGTATGTAGGGTTCTTAAAGCTATTTTGCATCATTTCCCAGACTGCAATTGAATTAGAAATAGAATTATCACTTTTGCTAGGTCTTGGTTTTAGAGTGTGTTAGAGACTAATGATCTCATTTCCTAAATTAAAATATTTTGGCTACTCATAAATTTTATAAACGTCATTCAATATATTAAAAACCTATATAACCAAGAAGTAAGACGAGTTGACATAATTAAATTTGAGTAAATTAACATGCCTAACGGGGCCTGGACTTTATTAAAAAAAAAATGTATTTGTGCATAATTATAGGTACGGTCAAGTTAACATTTTGACTCCTAAAAAAGATTGATTATAGGTTTTTTGCGATTACAAATCCAAAGTAACTGACAGTTTCTGGACCCAAGGTCTAGCGGTGTAGAAACATGCAATTGTGATTCCCATTGAATTGAGTTACTAGACTTCACCTATTATGAAAGCTATCAAGAGGGTGTTGAAGAGAGTTGTGTGACCAGTTGTTGGAAATCCCTCACTGTCCTCTTCATACTTGTTATTGGGAAAATCTCCCTACAGACTAGCAAATAGAGTTCAAACTTTGCATGCAGATATGACCAAAAAGAAATTACTTTCTACCTTCACCCCTAGATTTAAATCCCCTTTTCTTAGTAAATGCATGGAAAGATCAACCTACCTTGTTCCCAGCATTTGATGTCGATCCTCCGTTATGCTTGATTCCTTGTTTGCAATACTCCTTCCAAAGCTGACCTGCATCCAAGACAAGCAACAACTATGCATGCATACTACTTATATACTAACGGTTTAGAAATCCAAACATAAACTAATAAAACCATAAAAAGTTCATGAATTAGGACGGGAAAAGCACTTTCTTTATTACTTTGAATGAGTCAACATACAAAAGTTGAGACCGGCCACCACTCCTTGAACCTGATCCTGGACTCCTCTTCTTCTGTCCTCCAACTTCTTTGATTTGAATCTCCTTTGGCATAAGGAAAGGCTAAAGGGTTGGGACAATGGGAATACGTAAATGGGCAGAGTTTCTTTGCTATATTTTTCCTCCTTCCAAATGGGACCCCTACCCCTTCTTTTATAGGCTAGAAAGAGCTAGGTATTTGGACGAACCCTCGGCCATGCATGGTCGGGAGTTTTAGTTAACTCACCCATAGATTTTTGTTCCGTCGGCAACTTTCCTTTTTTCATGCTTTTGTCGGTCCACGTGAGTTGTTTTGGGTCAGCCAGCGTGTACACGCGTGCAGTAATGGATTAGGGTGCGTGGGCCTTTATTCAAGAGGATTTTCAAAGAGTTGTTCAGCAGTGTTTTGGCAAAGAAGGGATATGAGTTGGCCTGATGCCAGGTAAACATGTGTGGTGCAATTTAGGGTTATAATAGATGCCCCCTAATGTGTGAGGTCAGAAGAGCATATGATGGCTGAAATAAATTACCAATCTTTACTGATGTGCCGAACGATTGAGCCCAAGAATCAGGAATCGGGAGGTGTCGTCTACAAAATAACAAATGTCTCACCGAGGCGGGCATACTCATGCTCTGGATAAAATAGAACCATGGCTACCAATCAAATACATTGTAGATCCATGTCAAATAACTATAAAGAGTAGCCGCAAACAATACACAACGGAGCTACATCTTGAAATCAGAAAGATATACATATAGAGTATCCATCTTCCAGAAGTTGATTTGGCCTGATGGCTGGAGATGAGATCTGCAGAGCTCGAGAAACAACTTCAAAATCTTCAAAACTCGGGTAGGAGTGTAATATGAGTGTACGACTACACTACCCAGAGGTCTTCGACGGCTCATCGGTCATGGAATTGATAATCTTGATGATCGGACTGAAGGCTTCAGTGATTTCGATCAAGGACTTGATTGGATGTTTAGGATGGTCGGGTATGCGGAAAAGAGACATATTGCAGAGGGGTCGACTCAGGCTTAGTGACAAACTTCCCTTGGAAAATAGCATGACAAATGATGAGACTCAGGCAGCATGTATGTTAATCATAAGTCTACGAAGCAGGAGGCAACGTAAACTCTCCATATGTTTGGAAGGATAACCAAATGGTGGAGGACACAACTCTATATAGCGAGAAAAGCTTCCTAAGGTCATACTACATCCCATAGTCTGATGAACAAATGGATAGATGTGATTTATCCAAGGGCAACTCATTACACTGCCAATAAAGAAAATACTTTTCCCTTCCTCTTTTTTGGGGTATATTTGATTTTTTTGTTCTTTTAAATAATTGTGGAAAAAGAATAAAGGAATATTATGTTACAAAGGAGGAACGAGTATTGCAAACATACAAGCTCAAGGCATAAGGACAACACTGATTTTCTAGTAAAATGATACTCAGGAAAAATCCTCCGGGGGCCAAGGGTGTTAAGACGCAGAAGCAAACTGTCACAAGGCTGGTGTATAAGGTATGCAAATGTGGTTAATAAAACACACAATGGTAACGTCTTTTGATGTAAGTTTAATGAGCCCAGAGTAGGTAAGCTCAGTGGTTTTTCATATTTAGAGAGTCTGAAAAAACATAAAAGGAGACTCCATTGTGGTACCTTTTTCGAAGATAGTCTAGCCGGTTCGAAAAAGGGGTAAACTGGCACCGACAAGACGTCTATTCAAAACCATTTTAATGAGTGTGATAAAGACAATATCACTCGGTCATTTTTTCACTTTTAAGGAGTCTGAAAAAATCTTAACTATGGACTCCGTCAGGAATGTTCTTCTGGACCATTTTAACGAGTGTGAAAGAATAAGGTCACTTGGCGATCTTTTCAATTTTAGGGAGTCTGAAAAGAGCTTAACTATGGACTTCGTGGGGGTTCCTTTTTCGTAATTTTAGTCCCTCGGGCCCGAAAAAGGGATAAAATTTTACCTGAGAGTACTCTTCTAAAGAACGGAAGTTCCATAGAGTATACCTTTGTTCGTACAGTTGACCATCCGGACCAAAAAAGGGGTAAACTAACACTAGACAGACGTGACTTCAAATTTCAGTTTAATGAGCGTGAAAGGCCACAAGATCACTTGACAATATTTTCATGTTTAGAGGGTCTGAAAAGGGTTTAAAAGAAGACCTGTTTAAGGAACGTTCTTCTGGACCAATTGAATGAGTGTGAAGAAACAAGGTCACTTGGAAATCTTTTCATCTTTAAGGAGTCTGAAAAGGGCTTAAAGAAGACTCCATAATGGTTACTTTTCTTAGTTAATCCGGACGAGATCGAAAAGCATAAATGCAGTCTCACCGGATGTTGCTTTTGGATCTCAAAGTGAGCTTGAAAAACAACAAAATTAGCTCATGATAGACTCTTTGTGGGTCGATGCCTGGCATCTCCTCGGGGGAGCTGTATGCTCCGACGAAAACATTGTCTATGACACCAGGGGTTCTAGAGATATTGATAGGTATTGTTTCAGCAATGGTTGCCATATTACCCTTAGCATAGATCTTGTGTGTAGCTAAGGGATTAGTACGACAAGACCTATCTCCAGTCATAGTCACGGTGAATTCTCCTACTTCGATTCGGCTTAACTCTGGGAGGAAATATGATCTGTGATGAATATCTTCCCAAGGTTTGTCTGGACTAGTCATTGCTTCGATTACTACTTCATCGGAGGGAAAGACTAAGTCTAACGAATCGGTGTTAGCGAGAGAACCATGAGCCCAAATAGGCTCTAGAAGTGGATCTAACTCTTGTGCAGGAATTGGATCAGTGTTAGCTTAAGCTTGCTGGACTAAAGAGTATGCTACTTCAGCAGTGGACAAGGGAATGGACATACCCGGGTGCCCTGCCTCATCCATCATGGCTAATGGGGAAGGAAGTATCCACGGATCATCGAAGTAAGTCATGCGGAATGACGAAACTTGAAAAATCTCAACCTTATGGTGATTAGATATAAATTTGATATCGTCGTGAGGAGGTCGGTAATCAAAGGTACCCATCAAGGATGGGCACAAACCAACTCCTACGTTGACGACACCTGGTTGAGGATTATCAATCATCAAGACCGTGGATGCCCCCAAAGCTGGGTCAGGTCTGGAGAAAGACAATTGATTAACAGTCACTATCCGACCCTCATGTGGAAACAACAAGACCTGGAAAACTGTAGCAACCATAGCTTGCATAGCATAATTCCAACTCCGTCCTAACAAGAGGTTATAATCGAGGGGAGCATCGACTACCTCTACTTCGACACACACGGTTTTCCCTCCTAACTGCACAGGGAAAGAAGGAACTATGCCATGTGGTCAGAACGAATGACCATCGAAAGAAGTGAGGAGAGTAGGTGATGGAGACAAAACGGGCTGGCCAATGGCCTTCCAACATGCCAATGACATAACGCATGTCGAGGCACCCTCATCAACCACCGTGCGGAAGATATTCCATGTAAACATTTTCGTGGGGTAAGCCACTACTATCTAAAACGCTATGTGGTAAGGCAGACGAGGTTTTAAGTCGGTTTTATCTAACATGATGGTACCCAGATTACAAGTCTCAGTAGAGCCCAAAGAGGTTAACAAGGCTTTTCTCTGAGAAGGGAAACTTTGGAGGACCTCCAAAGCAGACATCGCACAAGGGGTTTGTGATAAATCCTCCACCACAGAGTAGTTATGGGCGGCCCTTGCATTTGGGTTATGAGAACCTTTTTTAAATGCACCTTTCGGAATGCGTGTCATTGTTTCTCCCAATGACTTCTCAATCTGTAGAGGAAGAGATGGGAGGTCAGCTTCTTTACCCTTCTCAGAAGTGCTTGGTTTACTATAATCGTGCACTCTAGTCGATATGAAAGCAACACCCCTAACCATATATATGTCCGCAGATGAGGGGTTGTTCGGAGGCGGGCAGTTTTCTTGGTTGCCCCCTTCTGTACTTGTAGAGGCTTGAGTTAGATTTTGCCCATGTTGAAATGGATTAGTCAACACCACCTTCTATTGTTGCGTGACAAATTTTTGGGCCTCTGCAAGCCGAGGACATAGATGGGTTGGGTGGTCTTCCGCACACAAGTTGCATGGATACCTCTCCTTCCATTTTTCATTGTTGTCCCTGCCAGCATTATCGTTGGGTTTTTTATCCCCCTTACCCTTCTTTCGTTGTTTTTTCTTCCCTTCAGGCTGTTGGGTGGCCTTTGGGTTAGTCGACTGCACAGTGTGTACTTCTGACGTTTTGGTAGGGGGAGCATCCAAAGTAGTAGTTTGGCTGGCTGTTGTGTGTTGTATGGATAACTGCTTCAACTGCTTTGTCAATTGCTCAATAGGCTTGGTTTGTGCTGAACCGACAATACCATCGGCATGTGGTCCAGCTCTCTATCTAGTTTTATCCAGTATTGAACGTGGCACATCTGGAAAGATGTTGTATAACAAACCGGACTAAGAATAGATGAGCTCAAATTGTTGAGCCCTCATGATGGCATCTTCTTCAGAGAAAACTCCAGATGTCATGACGTCTTCGGATAACTGTGGGACCAAAGAATTAAGGAACCACTCAAGCAGGAATGATGGTGGGACTAGTACCTTGATTAAACTCTTCCGGCATCTCCACTCTCGGATGTGATCAGAGATATGGTTCGTTGTTGTCTATTTGAAATTGGTGAGCAGCTCTATACCAGCATCATATCTCACAGGTAATTGGAAATGCTTAAGGAAAGCCATCGCCAGTTTGCCAAAAGAAGAGTATCTTGAGTGATTGAGCTCAATGTACCATTTCGTGGCACTCCCAATGAGAGTACATTGAAACAATCGCAACTGTACGGAGTCATCTTTCAATGAGTTAGATGAGCACCAAAGATGGAAGGTAGTCACATGATCTCCTGGATCTTCATTAGGCTTGGATTCGAACTTTGGAATGTCCGAAGGCAACTTCGTTAGCATAGGAGGCCAACGCGGATCATGACAAATAAGGTCATTCAACAACCTCTTCAAATCTGGCAAGTGTAAAGTCACCAGGAACGGTAGTTTGGGTTGCTGCTGATAACTTGGGAAAAACAGACCTGGAGTTTGACTGGCACCAGGTTGCCAGGAAAAGTTTGGTTGTTGGCCCAGATTCTGGTAGAAACCAGGGCCCTAGCCAGCGTAAGGATTTTGCATATGTGGAGACATCATTGATTGATTTCCCAAATAGGACATAGATTGTTGGGCATGCATTGTATTCGGAGGACTTTGGGAAGGATTACCCCATGTTGGTCCCGTGGGGATAGGCATAGTAGTTTGTTCGAGGTTCCATTGATTGTGGAAAGAATTACCCCAGATCGGCATTTTGGAGGAGCGAACGGATCCTTGTCCTGAATTCCAAGGTTCTGCTAGGTTTTCCCCCTGTGCAGGAATAGTACCCTGCACAGGAGTAGAGTGTCCAAAAATGGGGTTGCCCCCAGTCGGGAAAATGGCTGACAAGAAGGTGTTGTTACCAAACATTTCGTTCCAAGAAAATGGTGTCGAACCTACCGGCATACTATGCGAAGGTGGTCCTTGACTCCCCGCTCCAAATGAACTATTGTGTGTAGGTTGCCCAGTGGATTGTTGATGTGAGCCACCGAGTGAAGGGGACGAAGGAGGGATATGACCTCCTCGGTAAGGAAAAGCATTAAAAGGGACAGGAGTGCCCCCCATGTGACCTTGCAGAGGAGCGCTAGAGCTCCCTGCCCCCAGACCCAAAGTCTGTAAAGTGGAGTAGGAAAGCATAGGACTTGTACCCAAACTAGGCATCCCATATGAGAATGGAGGGCCTGTCACACTTGGTGTGAAAGGGGTTGTGGCCGCCGCCAAAGACAGGTTCGGACCATTGTGCGAAGTAGTTGCAGTCGAGACCATGGTGGCTCGGACCGACGACGGTGGGTTAGGAGATGAAAGCTCTCCTGTGGTGACAACCGTGGTGGGAACTGAAGAATTCCCAGAAGGAGTAACAACGTTTGTTTCCATTGTTGTGTGCGACACTGTCTGGCACTCGTGAAATTGAATTGGTACAATAAAAGGTGCCAAGAAATCAATGGTTGGGGTTTCAACCGGGCCAAGAGCGATTACTTCAAGGTCCAAAATGGTCGATTCCTCCAGGGTTTGTTCAGGCACAATGGTTTGTAACCCGGTCGCTTCAAAAGACCCTTGTTGGTCTAGCTTCCGCCTTAATGGTGGCGGGGGTGGCTCCAGTGTAACCGGTGGCAGGCCAAGAAGCCTTCGTGACCAGCGGAGCTCAGGATCCTCCACTGTGTGAGAAGATCCAAGACACTCTAAGGTAGTCTAAATTCTCAAAAGTAACACCCACTACAAAAGAATCCCTAGAAGATAAGACAAGCAAACACTAAATTAATTGGAAGAACAGTTACAACAACCAACACTAGAGCAACTTACCGGTGCAAGTGAAACTTGAACACGGAAGAACCCTTCAGGTATACTCTACAAAGCATGGTCCGATGTCTGTCCTAGGTACCATGGTATACCCCCGTAGTCACTTGTGTATGTCCCTAACAAATATTGGCAACTAGGTTGCCAGCACGCGAACAATCACCAGGCGGGTACAGTGGAAAGTCAGGTAGACCACAATGAGCAGGGTATCAAGCCCAAAACCTATCAAGAGTATTGAGAGAAAATAGTACGAAAGACAACTGAGGACCTCGAATGGATTCGAGACCCATGAAGCCACGTGGAAAATGCAAACGACAGAATCCCAAAACAAGCCCTCTATATGTGTTCTCCACTACAATTGGTCCGGCTTTAGAGGGGTTATCTCTGCTACCTTTCCGCACACAACCTCATGTTTATCCCCTGTGTTAGAGGGGGGTCCCAGATAACTTCCATGAAACTAGACTTAGACACTCCCTATCTCAGACTCCAATGTTTGATTTTAAATGGCCTTGAAGAGTTTCCTCTCCAACCTAATCCAAGGCCCTAGTCCTGAACTAGCTTGTGAACCCTACAAACATAAAATTCTAGTAGATTTTAAATTTAGTGTTAATTTTATGGCTTTGTCTTACGTCAAGGGGTATGAGGGTGAAACTGATGATGTGTAAAAGACGAAAGCAAAAAAGGAATAAAAAAGATGGAAACAAAACTTTTACTAAATGTAAAATTTCAACAACTTTTCAAAAGAAATATTTTTTAACTTTTCTAAGATTTTGGATAGCAAACTCAAAGGAATTTCACTCGACTAAGAGCTACTTATGATCTAAGTAAACTGCAAAAACTTATGAAATAAAAGACTTTTCTCTGGCTTAATAATGCAGAAACACACTTTTCAACCAAACAAGAAAATGAAAAGAATTTATTTTTTTTATTTAAATGCTAGTAAAGCAAGAAAGGAAAAATATCGACAAGCAAAAAACCAAGAAAAAAAATTCTGGCCTAGATCACAGATCGCAAAGAATCAGGTCAAAAATCACACACTAGCAATTCTAAAAACAATGACTCTCACACTTGTCTAAAAACCTTTAAAATTCTTTTTTTATTTTTATGAGAAAAAGTAAGCTAAGAGTAAAATTAATCCTAAGCTACTGACTGTTCAAACAGAGATTCAAACCCCTGAGAGGAATACTTCTTATCAAGGGAGAGGATGACTGCCTTACCCTTAACAAAAAGTAGCATGTACAAGCACGCAACTATTACTCAAATAGTACACGTGTGAACGCGTGTTTAACAGAGACAGAGGGCGTGTACACATGGGCTGACCTTGTACAGGCCGCGTGTATATCTAAACTCTGAGAAAAAATGAAAACAGACAAACCAAACCAGGAAGAGACCACTGATATTGATAACCAGGATCTCTTGAAGGCTTGGATACTCTTTCTAACAGAAAAACAAATAATGTAAGGAAAAAATGATAAAGCAAAAACAATCTGAGAGAGGACTGCTAGCAAACAAGACTTGGACAGAATTCAATAAAACCCCCTGAGAATGTGTGATTCGCACAGGGAAGAGGATGACTGCCTCTGAAGTCCTCTGAACTCTACACGCTACTGCTACCTCTACAGCTAGCGTTCACACGCGGGCTGTAAGAGGGTAGGGTGTGGGTACACAAGTGCAGACCTTGTGCAAGCCGCGTGTACCTCTGTGGGTCCCAAAAAACACAGTCAAGCAAAAGACAGGGAAAGCTAGTATGGAAAACCAGACTCCCTGCTAGCTCAGACCTTACAAAAACTAAAAAGAAAAGACAGGCAAGAAAAACTAGTCTTTAAACTACCCAAAAACTAAAGAAAATTCCAGGAACCCTAGAGAGTCTCCCCAGTATGGTCGCCAATTCTGTTGTTGGGAAAATCTCCCTATGGACTAGAAAATAGAGTTCAGACTTTGCATGCAGATATGACCGAAAAGAAATTACTTTCTACCTTCATCCCTAGATTTAAATCCCATTTTCTTAGTAAATGCATGGAAAGATCAACCTACCTCATTCCCGGCGTTTGATGTCGATCCTCCGTTGTGATTGATTCCTTGTTTGCAATACTCCTTCCAAAGCTAACCTACATCCAAGACAAGCAACAACTATGCATGCATACTACTTATATACTAACGGGTTAGAAATCCAAACATAAACTAATCAAAGCATAAAAAGTTCATGAATTGGGACAGGAAAAGCACTTTCTTTATTACTTTAAATGAGTCAACTTACAAAAGTTGAGACTGGCCACCGCTCCTTGAACCTGATCCTGGGCTCCTCTTCTTCTATCCTCCAACTGCTTTGCTTTGAATATCCTTTGGCATAAGGAAAGGCTAAAGGGCTGGGACAATGGGAATACGTAAATGGGCAGAGTTTCTTTGCTATATTTTTCTTCCTTCCAAATGGGACCCCTACCCCTTCTTTTATAGGCTAGAAGGAGCTAGGTATTTGGATGAACCCTCAGCCATGCATGGCTGGGAGTTTCAGTTAACTCACCCATAGCTTTTTGTTCCGTCAGCAACTTTCCTTTTTTCATGCTTTTGTCGGTCCACACGATCTATTTTGGTTTAGCTAGCATGTACACGCGTGCAGTAATGGATTAGGGCGTGTGGGCCTTTATTCAAGAGGATTTTCAAAGAGTTGTTCAGTAGTGTTTTGGCAAAGAAGGGATATGAGTTGACCTGATGCCAGGTAAGCATGTGTGGTGCAATTTAGGGTTATAACAATACTGCAATAGAAAATTCTTCAATCAAAGGTTAGATGAGCACATCGTGGGTTTATTAATTTGGGAATTAAGTAAGCTACGCCAATTCTCGGACAATACTCCAATGACACTTTTTTCAACTCTGGTGGTCACAATCTGTAATGTATACAATATCCCCAATGGGTGTAAGTTTTAAACTTATGAAGTAAAACTATGCATACAGGTTATTAAGGAAAACAAAAATTAATCAATGGTTCATACACATAGTACACAGAGATTTACATTGGAAACCCTTAACCGAGAGAAAACCAGCCTTCCTTGGTGTTGCACCTCTCAAATATTCATAGTATTAATTTCACCATTCACAATACAATATATACAATATTTTAGGTATTTTTATGCTACCAAAACCCTAATACCTTAATCTAGGATTAATTTAGAAAACTGCTAAAAAAGTGAAACCTGCTAAAATAGTGAAAACATGCAAAGAATATAACACATACCCAACAATGGTGATGGGATCATCAAATCTGAAATAGCCCCACACACATGAAAAGAATATAACATACCCAACAATGGGTTCATGGACCATGCATTGGTTACAATGTTTGACTTGTTCAAAATATGTGCACCTGAAAAACACTTCAAAAGTTACGTGCTTGGTAAACATTCCAAAGACTCTGTGTCGATAGACTTCAAAAGATGTGCACTCGGAAAATGTTTCAAAGAGAACACACTTAGAAAAATTCTCAAAGGATGTGAACTGAACCTTTGGAAGGATGTGATATAGAAATTTGAACAAGATGCATTACATATCAGTTGTTAAATAAGAGGCCATGATAGAACCTTGAAGAGGATGAAATCAAACTTTAAGAAGGTTGCAGTCAAAATTTGAGAAAGCCACAATACCATTTTTTTAGGCCAAGAGGGAACAATTGATAGATCATGCTAAAGAACATTTCATTTCTTGCGTTTATGACAGTTTTAATCTCTCTTCCCCATTTCTATTTTTGATCTGGACTCGAAACAATTCTAGGTAATCTCTAGGATGGTGGTGTGGATAAAATGACATTTTTTATTCTTCTTTTTTTAAATTATGTTTATCCTCAAGCTATTGTAGAAATATTCGAGAAAAGGGTAATCCAAGGGCATTTGTTTCATATTCTACGATTATTTCACTGGATAATTTTAACAGGTATCCTTGGGAAATGATTGACAAGAACTATGAGAATGTTATGTTACAATGTGCCAACCTAACTAGTGTATAAATAGAAATACTAAGAATCTCAATTCTGAATGGTGTTCTAAAATTAAAAATATCTATAAGCATGATAGTAGATATATTCAATAATCACTTGACAATTCAACATGAAACCTCTTATTATAGCATCTTTTTCCACTTTAGTAGTTGATATGCATGTGATTGGCCTTTACCCCTTCATATCCCCCTTGTTGTTGCATGGGATCTCCCAAAACGCTACAAAAATTTCCTTCCAATCAATCCACATGCTTCTCTTACACAGTATAGGTTTGATTACTCACCCATTTCCTTCAAGGAAGGTGCAACTACATCTCAATGAGCCAAAAAATATATAAAAAATGCAAAAACTATGTGCTCCTGAGCGAGGTTTACAGGAAAACTAACACAATAAATCCCTAAAACTTGTAGAAAAACAATCTTAGTCATCTTGAAATGTTACGAAAAGATACTTATGGGAGGAAGGAAGGTACAAGCATTGTTATTATGCCAGATTAATTGTTGACATGTAATCCTTGGGATTGTGTTATTGTAGCATTATTGTAAATATGAAGAGTCGTAGGTGATGGAAGAGTCGCATGTTAGGGAAAACCAACAGTCATATACATTGTATTTATGAACTTGTCATGTTAACGAAAAACACAAGTGTGGAGTTACACATTGTGCCATACCTGGTCTGTTAATGGTATAGTTGCATTCAATCGAGAGATGCATTGCTTCTTGACATAGGTATAACCTCCCACATGACATTTTGAAGAGAATTCTTTGAATACTTCGATGAAAATGTATATGGCATAATGTATTTTGCAGATAGATCAAGTCTCAAACCTTTGGGAATGAGCACCATCAAGATTAAGTTGCCTGGACTCACGGATTTTCTTCTACATAATGTACTCTATCTTCTTGAGTTGTAAAGGAAAATGTTGTTCCTTGTGGACATCCAATAGCAAGACCACGGTGTTCATATGTTCGGTAGAAAAGTTGAAATAAGGAATTTTTCTGACAACATGGTTTTCATGACCAGAATGGAAGATGGAAGACTATTGAAGTTGAAAGTGACATCTTCCCATACAAAAAATGGTGCATACCTCTCTCATCATGGTGAAGGTATAATGCCATATAGTCTTTTGTGGCATGCTAGATTTGTCCATATTGATTATTATAGTCTTGGTTTGTTGAGAAAGAATGGTGTTTCCGGTTTGCCTACTATTCCTAGTAAATTTAAGTAATGTGATGCTTGTATCCTTGGAAATCATTGAAAACAACTATTTCATGATTCTACTTCCAGACAATGTAGAAAACTTGAATTGAATCATTATGATTTATGTGGCTCTATGCATGTTCCTTCTACAAATGGCAATAAATATATCATGTATTTTATTGATGACTACACCAAGATGTATTGGGTGTACTTGTTGAAAGATAAATCACAAGCTTTTGAAAATTTTAAAAATTTTCATGTATGGATTCAAAATGAAAATCAGTCTCGCATTAGCTCTCTTTGTGATGATAATGGAAAAGAATATAAATCTAATGAATTTGAAAGCTACCTTCGCCAACATGGGATCAAGCATCAAACCACATTTCCATACAATACTCAAGAGAACAATGTAGTTGAACGAATGAACAAGACACTCCTAAATATGGTTCATTCCATGATGTTTCTCAAGAATGTACAATTGATGTTTTGGGATGATGCATTTCTATGTGTAGTTTATGTGAAAAACAGGTTTCCTTGTCTCATGCTCTTCAAAACAAGACTCCTTATGAAATGTGGTATAGTCGCATTCCTTCAATGAGGCATCTCAGGGTCTTTGGTTCCACCTAATATGCCTTGATTCCTAAAGAGCAAAGAAGCAAGCTTTATGCAAGGAGTCAGAAATTCATCTTTGTGGGGTACTCAAATACCACCAAGGGATACTTTCTCTACAATAAGACAAAAAAGGAATTTATCCTTTCGAGAGATGTAATCTTTCTTGAATCCTTTACGAATGATGAAACCATTGAGAGGCATATTAACCATCTAGACATACTCACTCAAGTAAAGACATATCATGAATTTGATGATGATATTCCAAATATTGAAGGGGGAATCCCTATCTTGGGTCAATCTATGGAATATAATTTTGAGGCACCATCTCCCCCACATGAAGAAGTTCCATCCACTTCATCAGAACCTGAAGTTCATTTATGATGTCATCAAGAGGATTGAAAATATGAGTCTTGATGAGAATTCAGCACCATCTCAATTAGTTGAGCAACCTAGACCATCTCAGAAAGGTGCACCAAGAAATGGCTCACAAAAACACTTGAAAGTATTCATCCTAATTAGGTCAGAAAGACAGGAACCAAAATTTCCTCAAGACAAGATGGAGGTAATGTAAATAATTCAAACTCAGGTGATGTAGATGACATAGATGTTTCATATGATTGTGAGTTGAATTTATCTACTAACCTTGAACTGACTTCCTTTGAAGAAGCCACTTCTCATGATGAATGGAAAGAAGCCATGCAGAAGGAATATGATTCTCTCTTCAAGAATGGGACATGGAAGTTGGTGGATCCTCCATTTGGAACCAAACTAATCGGCTACAAGTGGGTATTCAAGAACAAGTACAAATCAGATGGCTCACTTGACAAGCATAAAGCAAGGATTGTGGCAAAAGGTTTTGTATATACAGAAGTTATTGATTATGAGGAGAATTTTCCCCCCACTGCAAAATGGGCTACCATCCATACTATATTTTCCATGGTAGCACAAAATGGATGGAAAAGTCATCAAATGTATGTGAATACTTATTTCTTGAATGGAGACTTGAAACAGAATGTTTTCATTTCTTAGCCAAAAGGATTTGTTGTGAAGGTACGGGAATAGAAGGTATGCAAGATCATCAAATTCTTATATGGCCTAAAAAAAGCACCATGAGCCTGGTATGAAAAGTTAATTGAGAATCTTCTGAAATTGAATTTCAAGCATTTCAATCTTGACGATACAACTTTGTTTGTCAAGAAACTTGTCAAAATTGTTGTATATCTTGTAGTATATGTAGATGATATGTTGATAATAGGGAGCAATGAAAACTGCATTGCATCCATAAAGAAAGAGTTGAAGAAAGGCTTCAAGATGACATATTTGGGACATCTTCACTACTATTTGGGCATCGAGGTGATTCAAAATCCAAAGTACATATTCATCTCCTAGAAGAAGTACATTGGAGAAAATTTGAACAAGTTTGGCATGGTTGAGTGTAATCTTGTTTCTAATCCAATGGAACATAATTTGAAACTCACATCAAAATAAGGGAATGAATCTGAGGATGCAACCAAGTACAAAAATCTTGTGGGAAGTCTTATATATCTTACTACCACCAGACCAGACATTTCATTTGGATACTTTTTAGGTTCATACAAAGCCTTGTGAAAGACATTGGTCTACTACAAAAAGAGTTCTAAAGCACTTGAAGGGGACTCAAGATTTTGGACTCAGGTACTCTAAGGTGGATGACTTCAACCTGATTAGATATTATGGTTCATACTTTGTTGGGGATAAGGAAAATGGAGTTTCAACTTTAGGATATCTCATGAGTCTTGGATTGGCAGTTGTATCCTGGAGATCACACAAATAGTCAGTTCCAATAGATTCCACAATAGAGGCAGAATATGTGGTAGTTGCAGAAGCGATGCTCAGGAAAATACTTGAAGACTTGCAGGAGAAACAAGTAATTTTTACTCCTCTTCTAGTTGAAAATAATTATGCAATCAAGTTGGCCAAGAATAATTGATTCCATGATAGAACTAAGAACATAAATACAAAGTATCACCTAGTTCGATATCAAGTAGAGGCCAAAACTATTCACTTGAGACATTGTTCCACAAATGAGAAAATTGTGAACATATTCACAGAGTTCTTGGAAGAGAACTTTTTGAAAAGTTTATAATGATGCTTGGACTCATAAACACCCCTTTGAATTAAGGAGGGGGGGGGGGGATGTTGGACAAGTAATCCTTGGGATTTCATTATTGTAAATATTAAGTCATAGGTGATAGGAAGAGTCACCCATTAGGGAATACCAACAATCATATCATGTTAATGAAAAACACAAGTGTGGAGTTACACATTCTGCCATACCTGGCTTGTCAGTGATCATCTAGCCCCTAGAATCCAAGCCATTATTCTCAAGGTTTTTATGATATGCATTTCCCAAGAAACCTCTTGTTTCTCGAATTTCATTTCCCTTTCACATCAGCAAGGCATAATATCCCTTGATCTTCCTCTTATCAGCAAGGAGAAGAATGTTGGAGGTGTTGTAGTCCTGAGTGGCCCATGATTAGAGGAATCCAAAAGGTGGTTACAGACAATGTCAACAACAAAATTAGGTACAAGCTTTTGTATTTATATTCTAATTAATGAAATGAATATCTCTTGTCTTTCCCTCCCCTAAATCTTGAGTTGTTTATGTTGAATTCAATCTCCTTTCAATGTTTATCTAAGGAACTATTTTCCTGATTAAGTTAGCTAGGGTAGTTATTTTGTATTAATTTAATTTTTTCCAAACAGTATTGAGGAAGGTTTCTTGTCTCCACGTGTATAGGTCTAAAATATAAGCAAGAGTGAGAGAAGTTGGAGAAAAGACGACCGACAAGGGTCATCTCCAACCAGTAATTGAAACCAGGTGAGTCCTCTTGTAACTACTTGGTAGTTATTTAGAATATCATAGGCTACTTTTGGGGAAGAATTGTAATGTTCTTTGAATATTCTTTGTTATAGTTCAACCCTATCTATAGGAAAATTTATTTCCGCGACAAAATTGGTTACTCCATTGGGGACAAATCCTTGAGTTGTTCTCAATAGGGTATGCTTAATTTCGTTACTAGCTTAGGTTTAGATTGTTTCTATCAATTTGTAGTCTCCATTGTTTGCTTGTAAGGTCATAGGTCAGTCTGTAGAGTTTTTTTATGGTTTTCTGAGGATCTTTGGCCTCCTATGGGACACACTCGATATTTCCCTTCAACGAAAGAGTGAGCACTCGGTTGTTTCCCTCAAGAAAGGTGCAAGTATTTTTTAGTTTCCATCACATAAGGAACGAGTACCTCCTTGAAGTGAGTTTTTCCTCATTTTCAGCCCTTCTCCTCTTATTTGGTAGTTGCATTCTTGCTTATTTTCCTCCCAAAACCTATGTGAAGTAATTTTGCAATGGAATAGTGATTAATTTACTATTTTTTAGCTTCCATTATCATTGAAAAAGAAAAAACATTTTAAGTGTCTTTTCTTGTTTTGTTGTTTGTGTGTTTGAGATTAGGTTGTCTAGCTGCATTTTTCATTTTCTTGGTTCATTGAGTAGGGTCTGATAGTTTCTAGTCTTTGCAAGAAAAGGAAAATTTGCATTAGGAGTTTTCATATTGCATTGGATTTACTTTTTGAAGTTGTTCATGTTAAAACTACTTTCATTGAAGATTTAGTGCAATTTAGATGCCAATGTTCTTATTAGTTATTTATGTTCTAAATCTTTGAAACACCATTATTTGCACTTCCATAACCTTTAATTAATTAACAGATATTTAATAAGAACCCTTAAACTAAAAATAACTAGACTCTTTTATATGTAGAAGAAAAAAAAGTAGTCTAGGATTTAGGGCCTTGGAATAAGGTTGGAAAGTAAATTCTCCAAGGTCGCCAAAACTTGAAACTAGAGTTGATTAAAGAGTGTGAAAAACCCAGTAGTAGTAAGGAGTGATTTCCAAAAAAGAACCTATAACACATGTGTTAAGCACAAGGTTGCATTAGGGTAAGTGGAGATGGTATCCCCTCCTTCACTTGATTTGGTGTCCATTGAATTACAACTTATATGAGGGTTTCCAAAGTGCCAAGGTCCTATGGGTGACAACACTTTTAGAAGATTCATGCTTTGTTTCCCTTCCCATACGTGTGGTCTTGATCCACAATTGTTTCATCCGATCATTGATTTTGAATTGGTAACCTTAGTGGATTTTCCTAGGATTTCACATGGGTGACTACGAATGGGAAGTGCTCGTGGTACCTGTTAGGTATGTGTTATATTATTTGAAAAAATTATCCGATGTATCGTACACTGATATGGGAGAAAAGGGGGTCTGGGGGATGATTAGCACCCCCTATCTAGGAGAGAAACATTTTTAGTCTGTTTTTGGTGGTTTTTTGGCACATGGTTTTTGTCGATGATTTTTCTAATTCCAGTTAAGGAATTAGGGTTGTTGACTAATTTGGGTCAATGGATTAGGGGTTTAGATGCTGCAAAATCCTATATGTACATCGTATTGTAAACAATGAATATGATGAATAGAATATTAGAGGTGCGGCTCTAAACAGGTTGTTGGTTTTCCTGGTTTAGGTTTCCAGGGTAAAAATATTTTTGTAATGTGTGTGTGTGTGCCATTGTGTATTTTATGCTTTTTATTAAGAATATGTTTGCAGTAATTTATTATATAAGGTTAAAATCTACAGTACCTAAGGTAGATTCCTAATCAGTAATCTACTGATTGTTGGATTACTGAGAGGGGGTGTGAATCAGTAATAACGTAATTATAATCCTTTTTCTTCAAATGTTATATCAATGTAGAATTATTATCCAATAATGAGCAGTAATAAATAAACAATCACACACATGCACAGTACACCAGTGTTTTACGTGGAAACCCA
>ML794408.1:638574-693986 GCA_009831015.1 Picea engelmannii | reverse complement strand
TTTTGTGAAGTTTAAATGATTAAATAGGTTATTTAACATAATAGAGAAAATATTCAAAAAAATCTTTAACTTGTTAAAGCCCGTTAATCAAGGTTGTCTATGTATATTTTAACCTTGTACAATTATTTACTACAAACAGATTTTCAGTAAAAGAACAGAAATAATACAATGGCAAATACAAACATTACACAGAGATTTTTCCCCTAGAAACCCAAACCGGGAAAACCAGCATATTCTATATTCATTCATAGTGATACATTTTTCACAATACAATATACATATAGGAGCCAGCAGCATCCAAAACCCTAACCCAATGACCTGGATTAGTCAAAAACCCTAATTCCTTAACCAAAAATAGAAAACCATCGGCAAAAATCCATGTGCTGAAAAATTGCCCAACAATGGACACGAAAATCGAGGCGAAACGAAAAACGAGGCAAAGATGTGACATGTTTCCCGAGGAAAAAAATTCTCGTGGGCACTGCCCCTTGCATCCCCCTAAGTGGGGGCCTAGCGACCCCCCTCAAACCCCCTTGTGCACCCAGCACAACGTAGCAGGCACTATAGCTAGTCATGCAAAGAATATAGCATATACCCAACAGCCTAGACTTATAATTTGGAGGGTTTTGCCATACCAAATGGAGAAAAGTATAATTGGTCCTTTTCTTTTTGTATAACCCCTACTGCTTGACATTTGGTTTTAGGACATGTCAACAGAATTGGTGCTAAAAGGAGGGTCGATCATTGTATGGATGAGTTGGTCCCACATATTGAACAAACTCCCAATGAGCCTAAAAACATTGTTGAGTCTTCAAGCTACAAGCCTACTTCCTCTAGGGTATAAGGTACTAAGGAGTATCAATATATTCCATATGTTGTTCCAAATGAAGAGGTGAATTCCTTTCATCGAATAACTTGAGCATTTGCTAAGTAAATTGGTGCTTAATTAGTTGTTCCTTTATTACCTCAGTGAAAAATAACACCCAGAAATATTATACAAATTTCTAAAGGTACTTTAGTTCATACTGTAGAAGATTTGATTGATATTGCATTGGAAGAAATAATCTCTCCTCTTTATCAAATTCCTCCAACCCCAAATATTGCTAATTATGATTGTGATTATGAAAGAGAAAATATTTTTGAAAACCTAGAAGATAATTTTGAAAATTCTAAAAGTGATTCTGAAAATTCAAATACAAATTTTGAAAACTATAATATGGATGATAATCATAATAATCAATAGTAGCCTTGGTTAGCCCAAGATGAATTAGTTACACCTGGACAAGCTCATTGTTTACCTAAACATCCATAGAGGCTATTAAAAAATATGATCCAAATACATCAGGTCTTCCTGAAGATCATGTCAAACAATTTACATTGGCAATTAGATTGTTGACTATTCAGAATGCAGCTTTTGTATGCCAACTTTTCCCTTACACTTTGGAAAATAAGGCCTGGAAGTGTTATTTTACCCTACTGGTTGGTTCAATAACTAATTTGGTTTATTTTCAAAAAAAAATCTTGGATAAGTTTGGGGAGGAAACCACAACAGGAGCCTTGATGAAAAAATATTTTAATCAAATATTTACTACACTTCTTAATAAATTTAAAACTAATACTAAACATGTTGAAGAACTACAAGTAGATGTTTATGCTAATGCTCTACCAACACCCATATCTATGTTCATTAAAAGAGCAGGAAAATGTACTTTAGAATAAAACTTTAAAGAAGCTAAAAAGTTGAGTTTGAAATGCTAGGATGTAAAGAAAAATCAAATAAAAGGGATAACTCACAAGAAAATAAAGGTATCATACTAGAAAAACCACAAAACAAGGCAACTCCTAAAGGAAAAGAAATTGATTCAGTGGATATTGAAAACCTGCAATGGGTAACTAAAAGATTGACTAATGAGATAATTGACATCAAGAAGAATATTGGGAAGGTAATTCAAACTCTAGACCCTACAGACCATTCTTTAGAAGGCCAATGGATCTTAAACCATTTGAATTACCCTCTCCTTTGGCAAACCTAAATTTATACTTTAAGAGTTTGGCCATGGAAAAATTTTGTAATTATCATTAGGATAATCACTCAAAAAAAACATGCCCATGATGAATTGATGTAATGAGTTTAGTGGGAAAATGTTTTGTTGATGAGAGTGTACATACCAAAGAATTTGTAGAGAACACAGAGGGATTAATTGAGGATGAAGAAGAATAATCCACTAAAGAGACAACTATGATTCTTTGGAATATTCTTCTTGGGTTTAATCTGGTTGATGATGAAGAGACATAAGTAGAAATTTGTGCTTCAAATGATTATAATCTTAGAAGTAAAGGACATGTTCCTCAATGGTCATCTTCCACTCTTCAGAAGTCTAATTGTAAGAAAACTCATGTAGCAATAACAGGGCCTATAAATTCCAAAAGTGCTAGTAAACCCTCAATCAACTATCAGGAAATAGTTTCTATGGAATACAACATTGTAGAATATTGTTTTAAAAATAAAGGAAAATAATTCAGTTTTAGATTTATGCAAGATTTCACAAAAAAAATATTGGTGGATGCTTTAAAAGAAAATGATGCACCTATTGCAATTTCTTCAAGAATGTAGTCAAGGAAACAACTAATAATGTATAGAACACAAGTTTTAATGCTACCTTAATTGCTAAGAAACTAAAATCACAAACTCCAAATTTTTTGTTAAATTTTGAAAATTTTAACAAAAATGTACATAATTGTTTAGTGGATTGAGGTGCTTCTTAGAACATAATTCCCTGTTTTGTATGTAAGAAATTGAATGAAACCCCCTCAAGTCATATACCCATATCATTCAATTGGATATATCATAAGTCAAGGCAATAGGATAATTAAAATAAGTTTTGACTAGAATAGCCTCAAATTCTAAAGTCCATCGGATTATTGACATTGTGGTGGTAGACATCCCTAAAGCTTATGGCCTACTGTTGAGCAGATATTGGTCTACCAAGCTTCAAGGTTACTTTTCATCTGATTGGTCACATCTCTGGTTTCCTCAGAATGGACAATCAAATAAGATTGGAATTGGTCAAGAACGTTATATGAAACATACTATAACAGATCTTGAAACTACTAATGAACCATTAAATTATGATTTTCCTATTCTTGGAAATTATAATTTTGATTTTATTTTTGATATTTTGTTGTTGAAATATGTCTAGTACCTAAAAATTAATTACAAAAACTGTTTTTTGAATAATCATATTTTGATTTGTTTAATGTAAATACTGTAAATAAAAATAAGGATATATAAAAAAATAAAAAAAACACGCATAGTGATGTTTGGACTCTTTATTTTGATGGTTCTAAATCACAAGAAGGAGTAGGGGTTGGATGAGTAATTATTATCCCTGTGTAGTGGAAACGTTCGGTAATTTACTCAACATATGAGATTAAATAAAATATGTTATTGATAGAATGAATAAGAATGATAAATGATATATCAAATGAATGGACCCTGATTAAAAATATAATCTATGATATGCCTATTTGCCTCTTTATGAAGAGGTGTGTCTTTTTAGTTATTTATTTATTAATTAATTATAAATGTTTACTATTATATTTTATTATCCCTATCTTATTTTTATATACATAACATTTCCTTCATGCTCAAAATTGTTTTGTCCTCAAAGCAAGGATATTACTTTCAAAAGCTCTTCCAAGCCATTCGTTGGGATCATAGTGTTTTTTCATCATCTAGTAGTGTTGTGTAGTCCAATACAAGAAACACTAGAACCAAAAGCTTCAAATGACCGAAAAGATACTCGCAATGCACCTCTACTCCATGGAGAGCATTGTCCCCTAGCTACCTACGTGCTCATGCTAAGAGTTGATACACTCTTTCCAAAATTCACATACTTGTGCCAATTGTCAGTGAAGCTGCTAGTAGATCTTTGGTCTCTTCTACGGAAGTTGTTAGGCCATTCAAGCACCTCTTTATATCCAAGGTATCGGACATACTCATGTTGTGGAACCAAGCTTAATGTGATGGTAATGTCTTGAGAAAAAACATGTTGTTGGTTGAAAACATGAATTTCTTCCATGAGACTCCATGTCCGTAAGCCATTGTGTGTGTATCAAAGAATGCATATCCATACTTCCCAGCGTCAAAATTGTCTAGAGTGTAGCAATACATTTAAATGACCTTGAATCATCGATCCAGTGGTAGATGGTCTTCTTTGTTATCAAACATCTCTAAGATATATTTTTTGAGATTTTCAAGACGAGGTTGTAGTTTAATGAATGATTTCCTCTATTGCCAATCAATTTTAGCACCCTATTCATCTTTTCCAAAATCGTGAAGCTCTCTATAGAAATTCTTGTCAAGAAGTGTCTCAAGAGTGAACCTTGTTTTAAGGATCTTATATTCTATTTGGATGAAACAATATCCATCCCCACAGTATAACCATGTTAAAAATATTTCAGCAATCTTTTGGGACCATTGGATCTCCTTGTTATGATGTTTCTCTGTTAGTTTTAGGGTTGTGGGAGTACATATGAGAGGCATGTGATGTCCTAGTTGTTGGAACCTAAGGTTTTGAGGAAAGTTGTGCACGTGGGCCACAAATCAATATTTCACATGCGCCCATGAAGATACATTGTGCGATGGCAGGTGATCTAGAATCGTGGATGATTTATCCACTGTGGTTTGATTTATCCAGAGTGGATGATTTATCCACTGTATCAAGTAGAACAAGGAGAATTCTAGATGGAAGCTCTGAATTCATCTGATTCAACTAACTTACATGCCTAGGATTTTTTAACAGACTATCTATAACAAGCAAGAAGAGAGTTCCAGGTCTTGCTCTTGATATAGGTCTCGACCATTTTAAGGAAAATATGAAATCCCTATGGCTTTCTTTAACATTGATATCAATGTTGTCATTGGGTGATCATTTCACCCTTTTCTATTTCTTATCTATAACCTACACTTTCTCTCTCGTGATGGGAACATTCACTTTGAAATATCTATGGTTCTCTGGGTGTGAATTTGAAGTCGTTCGACCGACAATTTCATTCTACCTACCCACTATTATTTTCAATACATGCATTGTTCTCTTGATATATAACACACACAAGTGAAAATTTTCAATTGTATTTCCTTAGTTCAAGCTAAAACATGTCACATCGCAACATGTTCTAATTCTCACATTCATTTGACCCCTATTTTGAGTCGACTCGGTGATTGCTACATTTGTTGACTACATAATTCTTTGATGTGGTGCATTGCCATCAAATTATTTGAAAACATGTGGATTCGATGTTTTAACTCTATTATTTACTCTATTTATTTTTGGTGAAGTGTATAATGCAATTTTTGCAAATGAAAGATCCATGATTCTATTATGGTTGTAATTGCACCTCCTCTACTTAATTGTTAGCCAAACTCATACATCAGAGAATGTCATTTGTTAAGCAATTATTTGGTTTCGTGGGAGAAATATGTTTCAATATCTAACTTTGGTTGTTCATAATCTTAGTATGTACCACATTGCTATCCTCTACTAAGAATTACTTTATGGTTTGAATGATTTCTATACACAAAGGATTTCATTGCATTTTTTGTTCTAATGTGGAGGTGGTATTTTCTTGATGTGTGATTTGAGGAGTCAGTGATGTATATTGCATTCAACATATGAAACAATCCTATATCCACATCACGCATTCTCAGATCATTGGTCTGAGGCATATATTTTATTTAGGCAAGTTTGGAACCCTAGATTAATCCTTGGTTTGTGTTTATGGCCAACTCTATCCATGGATGAGTATTGTATTGTGTGGGAAATATTTGAAGTGTAGGAGATTGACCAATGATATACTTTACTATGGCTCAGGTTAATCATTTGGTTTTCCTATTGATAGCTCATCCCTTGATGATTTTTAGTGACCCTCCTTGTCCATGGTAATTGCACTAGCTTGTATTCTTTGTTGGTTATTTCAAATATGGTTTGGGTTATTACTTGCAGTGGTCTCTTGGTGGTGCATTCAGATCATTGCTATAGGTATGTTTGGCCACTATGCATTTTGGAAATAGGCCCTTGCTCTTACTTTATTTTGGAAAGAAATATTTATGGTGGTATGTGCACATTGTTTAAACCTTGGCACTAATGCTTTTATTTTATATATGCCTTTTGGTGCTTGATCTTTTCATTACTCTCTTGTTTCAAAATCATTCATTGGGTCTAAGTCTTATTTTCAAATGGGAATTGGTGGTATCGATTCCTTTACACCAACTTTGTTATATAGGTGGATGGAATGAAAAGGTTGATCCTTGTGCCTACTTGTTTTGTGAATAAATGAGTTTGTTTGTCCACTTTGATACTAAATCCAAGGAGTTTTCACATTTGGCACATTATTGTTGCCTCTATTTGAATCGGTTATGTGTTGTTGCTAGCATTGGCTATTTAAGAAATTGTAATTGGATACAAGAATCACGCATGTGACAATGTTGATTATGCTCTTGTTGGCATTGTTTGCCTCTTGGTGAGACTGTGAATTCTTGTCAATAGAAGAAGGTTTTTTGAAGTTGGTCATGTAACCCAATGGATATTAAATTTGTGTGTGTGCTTACAATTGTGTTTCTATGCAAAATTGTAGTGCACTTTGAGATTGCATGGTTATAGTTTTTAAGTTTTCTTAGGAAGTTGTTGGTTGGATTTTAGTGATTGTAATGGTTACTAGGTTGTCTTGCTTTGAGGACGTTGTTGGCACCCAATTTTTTGGGTAAATATCACGCACGTGCACAAATGAAGTTGTGCACGTCCATTCTAGTTCTGCGCACACTCAAGCAATTGCGTGAAGAGTAAAAGGAGACATGCACGCCAAACCAAGATTTGTGATGTGCGCTAGTCCATGTTTTGTGATGCACACCAGAAATCAAGAAGATAATGCATGCACACCAAAATCAAGAAAATAATATTCGAGAAATATCCCCAAATGATTACTGCAAACAACATGAGGGAACATGGAGCAAAAATAAAATGAGTTGGCAAAGTAGTTAATATTGCCCCAATTCTAGAAAGGCTACGTGGAATGCAGGCAGGTGACAGAAGCATGTGGGACTGGAAGTTGGAGGAATGAGTGGGGAAAAACTGAAAGAGACAGAGCGCTAGAGTCGAGAAGCAGATACAATGGAGTAATTACAATAGAAAGGGAGTTATATAGTTAGTTCATGAACCTTTGAATTGTTGTTGTGATAGTCATATGGATGCTATTGAGCTCACTCTAAGCCTATGTTTTGTGATGTCTCTAATTGTAGGTCTGAGTTTGTCCCAATTGTTGAGTCCAAAGAAAGTGCATGGCATGTTGTAATGTAACAGTGGGAAAATGCATAAGAAATAAAAGCTTCGTTGTTGTTAAAGAGTGATTTTCTTAATGTATGTCTGTGAATGATTAAATGAGGATGATAATAAATTTGTAGAGATTTAGGACCTATGATGTTTCAATTATGTGTCAGATTGAATGTTTTGTTTTTGTTATGCCTTGTTATTTGTTAAGTAAGTTGCAATGAATAACATGAATGCAATCACCGATGGATCTATGTGTAATTAGTCCTTCTTCACCGACACAAGACCAGATAGTCTATGTGATACTCATGGTGTATCAGGTGAGACCTTTCTCAGTCTTGGCTGAGGATTGATATGTCGATGCCTTGGGGTTTTTGTTGGTCAAGTCTGTACAAACCTTGAGTCTTCAACCCCCCAGTGTTAAGAAATATGCACACAAGCATGAAATGACCCAACAACTGGTTTTGTTGTCGGGACTTAAAGGTTTTGTATTGAATGATGAAGGAGGCAGAATAAGCTGGAGAAGGCA
Source organism: Picea engelmannii (assembly GCA_009831015.1). Taxonomy (NCBI): domain Eukaryota; kingdom Viridiplantae; phylum Streptophyta; class Pinopsida; order Pinales; family Pinaceae; genus Picea; species Picea engelmannii. The sequence continues at coordinate 686,132 of ML794408.1, read as the reverse complement.
TTGGTGGACTTGGTATATGGTTGAGACACTTGTATTGAATGATGAAGAAGGTAGAATAAGTTGGAGAAGACATTGGTGGTGTAAAGGAATCAATACCACCAATGTGAATTTGAAAATAAAACCTAGACCCAATGAATGAGTTCGAAACAAGAGAGTAATGACAAGATCAAGCACCAAAAGGCATATATAAAATAAAAGCATTAGTGCCAAGGTTTAAAAAATGTGCACATACCAGCAGAAATATATCTTTCCAAAATAGAGTAAGAGCAAGGGCCTATTTCCAAAATGCATAGTGGCCAAACATACATATAGAAATGATCTAAATGCACCACCAAGAGACCACTACAAGTAATAACCCAAACCATATTTGAAATAACCAACAAAGAATACAAGCTAGTGCAATTATCATGGGCAAGGAGGGTCACTAAAAATCATCAAGGGATGAGATATCAATAGGACAACCAAATGATTAACCCGGACCATAGTAAAGTAGGTCATAATTCAATCTCCTACACTTCAAATATTTCCCACACAATACAATACTCATCCATGGATGGAGTTAGCCATAAACACAAACCAAGGATTAATCTAGGGTTCCAAACTTGCCTAAATAAAATATATGCCTCAGACCTATGATCTAAGAATGTGTGATGTGGATATAGGCTTGTTTCATATGTTAAATGCAGTATACATCACTGACTCCTTAAATCACGCATCAAGAAAATACCACCTCCACATTAGAACAACAAATTCAATGAAATCCTTTGTTTATAGAAATCACTCAAACCATAAAGTAATTCTTAGTAGAGGATAGCAATGTGGGTACATGCTAAGATTATGAACAACCAAAGTTAGATATTGAAACATATTTCTCCCATGAAATCAAATAATTTCAGAGAAGGTGCAATTACAACCATAATAGAATCATGGATCTTTCATTTGCAAAAATTGCATTATACACTTCACCAAAAACAAATAGAGTAAATAATAGAGTTAAAACATTGAATCCACATGTTTTCAAATAATTTGATGGCAGTGCACCACATCAAAGAATTATGTAGTCAACAAATGTAGCCATCACTGAGTCGACTCAAAATAGGGGTCAAATGAATGTGAGAATTAGAACATGTAGTAGTGTGACAGGTTTCAGCTTGAACTAAGGAAATACAATTGAAATTTGCCACTTATGTGTGTTATATATCAAGAGAACAATGCATGTATTGAAAATAATAGTGGGTAGGTAGAATGAAATCGTCGGTCAAACGGCTTCAAATTCAAACCCAGAGAACCATAGATATTTCAAAGTGAATGTGCCCATCACGAGAGAGAAAGTGTAGGTTATAGATAAGCAGTAGAAAAGGGTGAAATGATCACCCAATGAAAATAATGATATTAAGGTTAAAGAAATCCATAGGGATTTCATATTTTCCTTAAAATGGTCGAGACCTATATCAAGAGCAAGACCTGGAACTCTCTTCTTGCTTGTTATTGACAGTCTGTTCAAAAATCCCAGGCCTGTAAGCTAGTAGACTTAGACGAATTGAGAGCTTCCATCATTCTAGATGGTTATTCATGTTGTGTAACTTGCATCTATCTTTATCTAAAACCCTAAACCATAGCACAAAGACTACAAGAATTGAGGGTTCGAGTGTTGTTTCAGACAAATAATTTGTCAGAACAGAGAAACATGGCTCTCAGTTTGGATACTGAATTGTCATATTATAAAGTATCCAAGACTCTGAAGGAATTCAACATCCATTATTCAAAGACTAAGCCCTAGGAACATGATGTAGCACTTATCTGAGATGTGTTTCTTAGCCTTCCCGAGGAATAGGTCAAGCGAGAAAAAAAGTCAAAAAAATAGCGAGAGAGCAAGTTGAGCGACATCAAGAGATCAAAGTCAAGCGATAGCTATTTTATCTGTCCCTCCATGTCGCTCTTGAACCCATTCCCTACTATCAATTAAAAGCAGAAATGCAACTACCAATTTCTTGGAAACCCTATGTTGCCCTCCAACTATAAAAACAACAACTATAAAAACAACTGTGATAGTCTATTTTAGGAGAGACTTTGGCACTCCTAGCATTGGTTGTATTATCTCAGTCCCATTTACCTAGTTTTGTAGTTATTCCCAGCTAGCTCTTTTAAACAGAAAAGGATTTCCAATGAAAATAAGCTTTTTTATTGCCAAGTATTTGTATTTCAGCACTGCATGCAAAGTTTACCTTCTTTCCCACTCTATATAGTAATTGTAGTTGTTTCAATTCTTGCAGATTCACGTTGAGAAAATAGGCATAGATATAACCAGTTCAAATAATGCTAATCCAAATTACAAGCAAATTTATTAAGAGAAATATAATCAGAGACCATTCATTATCCATATATTAATAATCGGTGAAAATGCAAGGTATGAGGAGTGATAGAGAGGGTGATTATTTCAAATATGCATGTATTGATATATCGCATATTCATATTCATATCAGATTTGTACAAGCATGTATCTTTCTTGTTAAGTCGAAAGGCGTACACCTATTGATAATGGACAGATTTAATAGGGGTTTAGTGCTTAATAAGTTTTTTATGGATAGGATTAAATATGGCTGGAATATTCTTAGTAGTCACACAAAATAAATGGCTGTGATTTCAATCATTAACTTCCTAGCTATTATAAGGACATCAGTTTATGTGTTTACTTTTTTACATTTACCTAATCATATTTAAAAATTACTTTGATAGCTAACTGATTGGTGATTAACAGAAATTAAAATATTAACACCAGATAAATGAGTGCAACCGTTTATTTGTTAATCAACAATAAAATTTAATATATTCTTTTAAGGATTCATTTCATCTTATCAACCTTTCCGCGTTAACCAGTAGCTATTTAACTGCTGTGCTAGTAATATTCAATGGAAAATTCTATGTACAATCAAATCATGAAATGCATTATCTAAAGAACATGTGTCAAATCCAATTACAACGTAAGCATTAAATCCTTGATTAAAACTATGATTCATTACATTCAACCAACCATGAACCAAAATATACTAATGTTTCAGTGAAATATGTACACCTACAGAGATCGAATGACAGTAGGTCACTCAAACTTGTAGCATTGAATAAAATGTGCCCAAATTCATTCACTGTGATTAAATATCAAGTGTTGTAATAGTAGGTATGTGCCAATATGGATGTACCAATGTTTAGATCGTACCATCGCGTAATGGAACTAAATGAATATGATCAATGTTATAGCAAAATATTTCGATTGATTAATTCGACAATGAATGAAGTTTTCCAACGATAGTAACCAAAATTGGTCGTAGCAGTGATATATAGTCTAGTATTATTGGTGTCATGTCATTACAATTATGCAAACCATAAAATACGAACTATGTGATATGACCAAAACAATAGTTATAGATAGTATAGCCAACCCTTCAACTATGAGGAAACGAGATAGCATACATAGACATTTGAACCACAACAAGGCATACATAGACATTTGAACCACAACAAGGATAGATAACAATAGGCCAATATGTTAGGTCATTGAATGCTTAAGTTGTCGATTTGTTGTCTAGGATCATTGAACGGAAGAAAAATCCAAAATGTTTCTCAAAAGGTGTGAGAACTGACAAGTTTTAAATCCCCATTCACAAGTATTTAGTGAACCAAAGATGGGATTGCAAGAATAGATCTGGCTATGATTCATTTGATACATTTGTTCTAATAAAAGAAAGACATTAGGGAATCCACAAATTGTTAGACTTAATCTAAATTAGAGATGCATTATTTAGGTCCTAGGGTTAGATCCTTTAAAGAGGTAAACAAATGAATTATACCTAGAATCCTTTGATGCTAATTACAAGAAATATTGTTTAAGAGTATGTTAGCATGATTAAAATGTAAAATATATCATTGAATTTTTCATGCCCAACCTACTCTCAAGCCATATAGTCTTCTTGCCACATGATAGTCTCCCTGTAGATGGTACTTGTCAAACCTTTGTGTCCTGATGAGGAGCCTTCTCCTATGGTCAATGTTGCATGAACCTTCCAATGCAACACCATTGTATACCTCCTAATGCACAACTGAATTGCTACAGGTTTAAGAATGGCGCAATGTGATGTTGCCCATGATGATATTTATCTCCACCCAAAAGCTACCAATACAATTACCTCTTCTATTATCATCCACAAGCATCAACGAATGAAAACATTATTGATGTAATTGGGACTCCATTACCTACTTTAGATCAGTTACATGATAAAAAAAAAAATTGAAGCATGTGAAGATCATTACACAATCCCTCTTCAACATCTTGAATAGGTACGTCGTGCTTATTAAGGTCATGCTTTAGAAGCACTGGATCAGAAATTATTTATGTGACACTCTTTATTTTAAGTTTGATCTAGGTGGATATTGTTGGCCACCCACCTGTTCCAAATTCCAACTGGCTCATTTGGACAGTTTTTAGTTCAACACGTTTCTTTGTAATGGGGACATTTCTTTGTAATTGTGGGTTATGCACTTACATGGCTTTCATAAAGCCCTACACAGCATCCAAGTGGATATTGGTGGTCGCCCACCTATTCCAAGTGAATTATTTTGTATGTTTTCATGTCAGTACATCTTTTTGTACTTTTAGGGCCATTTTGGGGCTCTAAACCGTATTTTCTTGGCTTGCCACACTCAAACTATAGATCAATTCAAATTTTGATGGCATAATACATAGTTCTTGAAAATCCCTTTCCAACGAGCTATCACATGCCTAAAACAGAGATCGTATGCAAAAGTTACAACCCCGGGAAGTTAATGTACTAACTTATCCCGGTGGGGCCCACATGACTTTTGGCGCTTCATCTCCTAGGGTTAGGTTTTTGGATGTCTAGGGTTTTGGCATTCATTCTTAGCATAAAAAGGCCTTCAAAGCCTCATTATAATGATATTCTTGTAAATGAGCATAGCCGTCACATCTCTTCTCAAAGACAAAGTTGTCGCCATTCTAGTGAGTCTTGCACTCTGTATTTTTACAGTCTCTGTACAATTATTTCATTAATAGAAATCATGTATTGTTGTATTTCTCTGTTTCTGGCAATTTTTATGTGTATTTATTTGTAATATCTCTGCTTTCATTTAGTTTCGAAAATAATATGGATTAGTGGTATCAGAGCAGGTTGCTCTTGATCATTTTTCAGTGCATGTCTTTGACGAGGTCCAAGTATAGCAAGTTGGGTCTCGAGCTTGTCTCTCTTGAGGAAAATCGCTCTTGCACGCCCAAGAAACCCTCTATGGAAATAGAAAAGAAAAAGGGCAGAGAAAAATATTCTATTAACTTGTTGCTTAAGCAAGCTCTCGCGCCACAAAGGGAAAGGGACGAAATGATGGAGAATTTTTCCCACATCCTTCAACGTCTGTCGAGAGCAACAGGTGCATCTTCATCAAGCGACCACTTTGGAGGAATATCTCCTTTCAAGGTACAAATTAATTTTGATATTCCCATATTTGAAGGTCAGATAGATGTGGATGCCTTAGAAAAATGGTTAAATCTGCTAGAAAGTTATTTCTTTGTTCACAATTTTTCTGACAGGGAAAAGATCACCTTCGCGCTCCTCAAGTCTCTCCCCCATGTCAAACATTGGTGGGAAACTTACTGGGAGCAAAGTTCCATGGAGGAATCTGGAATATATGGGACCGAGCCCACATGGTGTTTTTGTGTGGATGCGGTCAAGAAACAATACTACCATGTTGATAACTATGAAGACCAGTACATGAGATGGACCACATTGCGGCAAGAGAAGAGCCAAACAGTGTCGGAGTTCACAAATACTTTCCACCAAGCTGGGTATCAAAGACTCCAAGTGGCATCTGGTTCTGAAATACAGTGGGGCTCTGCATAGGTACATCCAAACCGAAATGGATTTCCTAAACATCTCATCATTAGGAGTTTCCAATCGATATGTTGTCAAAATCAAGAAGGAATTTAGGCACCAGAACAAATGGGAGTCTGGTTCTGCAAATCCGCAATAACCAAAGAATGGTAAAGATATCCCTAACCAACAGCCTCCAGAAAACCAATCCAAGACACAGGACAAGAAGGCTAAAGGAAAGATGAAGGATGGCATTGGGAAGTGGTGTGACTTCCACAAAATCCCCTGGCACAAAACCGATGAATGTCACTCGAAACAGTCATTGGTAGTCGAGGTCAAAGACAAGGAGTCGAACCCTAATTTGGAATCTGATCTAGAAAATATTGAAAACAGGTAGATCATTGATGCATACCCCACTGCTACTTTCGTGATCGCAATAATTCAACCAGAAGAACCAGTATATCTTGAAGAGGGAGAGCGCCTCTTCCATTCATAGATGTGGGTGAAGGGAACCCCATTGCATTTCATTGTTGATAGTGGTATCCAGAAGAACCTCATCTCATCTGAGGCCGTCAAACCATTGGGGTTGTTGACAACACCACACCCGCAGCCATACAACATAGGGTGGCTTCACCAGGGAAGAGATCTCTGTGTCGGCCAACAATGTCGCATGTCCTATGGCATTTAGCCCTTCAAGGATGAGGTAGTGTGTGATGTTTCCCCTCTTGATGATCCAGGTGGATATCGGTGGCCACCTAGCTTTTCCAACTGGCTCAAAACATTTTTCTAGCAATTTTAGTAATTTACTATTTTTAGCAGTTTTTTGAGTCCTGAAACTTTCAGAACCGTTTTGAGGCCCTAAACGACGTTTTTTGGGAAAAAGGGGAGCAATATAGAAGTTCCTTCTATATTGCTTCCAAAATGAATTTCCTCGGCGATACATATCCAACGAGCTATCATGCACCTAAAACGGAGATCGTATGCAAAAGTTGCAACCCCGGGAAGTTGATGTACTAACTTACCCAAACGAAGCCCACATGACTTTTGGTGCTTCATCTCCTAGGGTTATGTTTTTGGATGTCTAGGGTTTTTGGCATTCCTGTTTATTGTAAAAAGGCCTTTAGAGCCTCATTGTAATCATCTTCTTGCGAATGAGCGCAGTCGTCACATCTCTTCTCAGAGATAATCCACCACCATTCTAGCGAGTCTTTCACTCCGTATTTTTACAGTCTTTGTACATTTATTTCATTAATAGAAATCATGTATTACTGTATATCTATGACTCTTGTTATATTTTTGATATATCTTTGTTATATTGTTGTCTCTCTTGCAATATCTCTGAATATTTTTGTGTTATGTCTCCGCTCTCATTTCGTGCCGAAAATAATCTGGATCAGTGGTATCAGAGCAAGTTGCTCTTGATCATTTCTAAGTGCATGTCCCCGACGAGGTCCGAGTATAGCAAGTTGGGTCTCAAGCTTGTCTCTCTTGAGGACAATCGCTCTTGCAAAACCAAGAAACCCTCAATGGCGGAAGAAAAGAAAAACGATGGAGCAGACGATCCTATCAATATGTTGCTTGAGAAATCTCTCATGCGACAGAGGGACGAAATGATGGAGAATTTTTCCCACATCCTTCAACGCCTGTCGATAGCAACAGGCGCATCTTCATCAAGCGGCCACTTTGGAATCACCTCGCCTTTCAAGGTACAAGTTAATTTTGATATTCATGTATTTGAAGGACAGATAGATGTAGAAGCCCTAGAGAAATGGTTAAATCTGCTAGAAGGTTATTTCTCTATTCACAATTTTTTCGACAGAGAAAAGATCACCTTCGCACTCGTTAAAGCTCTCCCTCATGTCAAACATTGGTGGGAAACTTACTGGGAGCAGAGTTCCACATAAGAGTTTGGAATATATGGGGCCAAGCCCACTTGGGATTTTTTTGTGGATGCGGTAAAGGAATAGTATTACCCTGTTGGCAACTATGAGGACCAATACATGAGATGGACCACACTGCGGAAAGAGAGGGGCCAAGCAGTTCCAGAGGTCACCAATACCTTCCATACCTTATGCACCAAGTTGGGTATCAAAGACTCTAAATGACATTTGGTTCTGAAATATCGTGGGGCTCTACACAGATACATCCAAACTGAAATGGATTTTCTAGACATCTCATCACTCGGTGTTGCTTATCGATATGTTGTTAAAATCAAGCAAAAGTTTAAGCACCAGAAAAAACGGGATTTTGGATCTATAAATCTGCAACAACCAAAGTATGATAAAGATGGCCCTAATAAACAGTCTTCTAAAAACCAGTCTAAGCCACGGGAGAAGAAGGGTCAGGGAAAGACGAAGAAGGACACTGGGAAATGATGTGATTTCCACAAAATCCCCTGGCACAACACCGATGAATATCGCTCAAAATAGTCATTGGTGGCCAAGATCAAAGACAAGGAGTCAAACCTTGATTCAGAATCTGATTCTGAAAATATTGGTAAAAGATAGATCATCGACGCAAACCCCATTGTTATTGTCGAGACCGCAACAATTCAACCAGAAGAACCAACAGATCCAGAAGAGGGGGAGCGCTTTTTTCATTCACAGATGTGGGTGAAGGGGACCCCGCTGCATTTTATTATTGATAGTGGAAGTCAGAAGAACCTCATCTCAGTAGAGGTCGTCAAATAGTTGGGATTTTCGACAACACCACACCCGCAACCATACAACATCGGGTGGCTTCGCCAGGGATGAGATCTTCGTGTCAGCCAGCAGTGTCGATTGTCATACGAAATCCATCCCTTCAAGGATGAGGTATTATGTAATGTTTCCCCATTGGATGTCTGTGACGTTTTGTTGGGCCAACCATATATGTGGAAGCGCCATGTTATTTATGAGTCTCAACCCCGTAGTGTCATTGTTTCTCTAGGGGGTCATCTCTACAGAATACCAGAGGTCATTCCGACTACTATTCCACCTAAACAGTGCCGCAAGGTAGTATCTCATACTACAAAATTCAGCTTATTCACAATCTATTCAAAAGGGGAACAGAAGGACATTGCAACCACTACAACCTCGCCCCAAGCACCTTCTATCCAACATAAGCAGGTCGACAAGGTTGCAGCAAAGTGCAAATATTCCTTCCACACACCATCCTCTCATGTAGCTTGACTTGTTGAACAAACTCAGCCTCAACAAGTTCGTGACAGACTTCCACAAATTGAGTAGTGCAACTTCTCCAACAAGGAAAGCAGCTCATCAAGATGCAGATTCAGCAAACGCTCTTCCCTCTCCCCTAGGCACTCAATGAAATGGATACCATTGCTTCCTAAGGAGGGAGGATTGATCCAGGTGGATATCGGTGGCCACCCACCTTTTCCAACTGGCTCAAAACAGTTTTCTAGCAATTTTGGTAATTTACTATTTTTAGCAGTTTTTCGAGTCTTGAAACTTTTGGAGCCTTTTTGAGGCCCTAAACGACGTTTTTGGGGAAAATGGGGAGCAATATGGAAGTTCCTTCCATATTTCTCCCAAAATGAATCTCCTCGACGATACCTTTCCAATGGGCTATCATGCGCCTAAAACGGAGATCGTATGCAAAAGTTACAACCCCGGGAAGTTGATGTACTAACTTACCCAAACGGGCCCACATGACTTTTGGCGCTTCATCTCCTATGGTTAGGTTTTTGGATGTCTAGGGTTTTGGGCATTCCTGTTTATTGTAAAAAGGCCTTGAAAGCCTCATTGTAATCATCTTCTTGGGAATGAGCACAGTCGTCACATCTCTTCTCAGAGATAAGCCGCCACCATTCTAGCGAGTCTTTCACTCTATATGTTTACAGTCTTTGTACATTTATTTCATTAATAGAAATTGTGTATTACTATATATCTGTGACTCTTGTTATATTTTCCATATATCTCTGTTATATTGTTGTCTCTCTTGCAATATCTCTTAATATTTGTGTGTTATATCTTCACTCTCATTTCGTGCCGAAAAAATCTGGATCACTTGATGTCTGTGATGTTGTTTTGGGCCAACTGTATATGTGGAAATGTCATGTTTTTTATGAGTCTCGACCCCGTAGTGTCATTATACTCTGGGGGGGAAGCTCTATAGGATACCAGAGGTAGTTCTAACTATTGTTCCACCAAAACAGTGTCGTAAGGTAATCTCTCATACTGCAAAATTAATCATCTTCATAGTTTGTTCAAAGGATGCACAGAAGGCCACTACAACAATTGCAGCCTCAACACCTTCTATCCAGCAGAAACAGATTGTAGAAGAGAAAGAATTTATTGTTTATTCACCTATAATGGTGCCCACACAATGCCCCGTCAAGCCCAGAGACAATAGGTTGGTGGAACATATTCAAACCCACCAACAACAGGTTCGCGACAACCTTCCACAAACCAAGCAATGCAACTTCTCCAACAAGGCACGCAACTCACCAAGATTCAGATTCAGAAAATGCTTTCCCCTCTTCCCCGGGCACTCAATGCAGTGGAGACCATTTCTTCCTAAGGGGGGAGGATTGGTCCAGGTGGATATTGGTGGCCACCCACCTGTTCCAAATTCTAACTGGCTCATCTGAACAGTTTTCAGTTCAGCACGTTTCTCTATAATGGGGACATTTCTTTGTAATTGTGGGTTCTGCACTTACGGGGCTGTGCTAAATCCCTACACAGCATCCAGGTGGATATCAGTGGTCGTCCACCTATTCCAACTGGCTTATTTTGGGATTCTTCATGTCAGTACATCTTTTTGTACTTCCAGGGTCGTTTTGGGTCTCTAAATAGTGTTTTATTTTCTTGCCACAGTCAAAATGTAGATAGAGTCAGAGTTTGATAGCATAATGTGTAGTTATCGAAAATACCTTTCCAATGGGCTATCACACGCCTAAAATAGAGATCGTATGCAAAAGTTATGACCCCAGGAAGTTAATATACTGACTTACCCCAACGGGGCCCACATGAATTTTGGAGCTTCATCTCCTAGGGTTAGGTTTTTGGATGTCTAGGGTTTTGGCATTCATGCTTATCATAAAAATGCCTTCATAGCCTCATTTTAATGATCTTCTTGTGAATGAGCATAGTTGTCACATCTCTTCTCAGAGATAAAGCTGTCACCATTCTAGCGAGTCTTGCACTATGTATTTTTACAATCTTTGTACAATTCAATCTCTGTACAATTCTTTCATTAATATAAATCATGTATTGTTGTATTTCTCTGTTTCTGGAAATTTTTATGTGTATTTCTTTCTAATATCTCTGATTTTGTTTCGTTCCGAAAATAATCCGGATCAAAGTTCCCTTTGGTAATTTGTTTGGAGTTATAACACTTACTTCACCTCAACAATTAGTTCAAACTTCATTGAGGTTATACGGAAGCTATGTTAGTTGAACTCTATTCCACTTTGTGATCTCATATTCACCATTCTTCCATTTTTTCCCAAAACTATTCACCTTGTTGACCAAAACACTTAGTTTTTCCAAATCCCAAACATACAGAATAAATCATTTTCCTATATTTGGTCAAATCTAAGCTATAAAAGTCATATTTGAACTACTAGATCAATAGTCTAATTATTAAAAGCTAGGATGAACTAGATCTGGTCAAAAAAATTAAGCTTCTAGTTGAAAAATACACAATTTTATTGAGTGTTATGGAAAATCATATCTAAGTGGAGGCACCACATCTAGACCTATATCTAGATCTACTTGGATTATGGTGTGGCTTCTATCGTAGGCCTTCAAATTTGTTCTAGCTTTATATTTTCAGATCTAGAATTCTGATTGGGAAGGCCCATAGGCCTTGAGGGTTGAAACCAGCTCTAATACCATATGTAATGGCTTGATCTAAAAACAAAATAATTATAGAAATTACTAGATAAACTTCAATAAAATTTAGGAGTACTGAGAGATGATGAGCTCATCTGCTTCAAAGAAACCCACTTTCTTGTAGTATAGGGGTTGGATATTGTAGTGATACCATGATCTTGATCTGGAAAAACACAACAACAAAATGGGGGATGACTATCCACCCAACCATAGACCCTTCTACCTTAATCTTTAGTAGAAGGTCACCCTCGAGCCCTCAATCGACTACTATGTCAGTGAATCCTTAGTCTTGCCATCTCTATAGCTCAGCCAAAAGAGAGAGACCCCTTTTCTCTTTCCTTCCCTCCCTATATAAGATCCCAGAACTCAATCCTTGGGATCCACTTGAATTATTTATTATGTTTTTAGGGTTTCTCATATATGGTTGTTACTTATTTTACCATTACCCTGATTATTTATTTTTTTAAGTACTTTTTATACTTTATTATTATTATTTACTTATGTATTTATTCATTTAATAATACCAAGATGGGGTGATCCCCTTAGGATAATAATTATTATTATTTAATAATAATATCAGGATGATCCTTTTTTGGATAACGATTATACTTCCTTATTATTATTTAATGAAATAATAATACTAATAATAATGTGGGGCATGACAGTAGTTCCTGATAGTGACTTGGTTCTAGTTCAAAACCGGAATCGTGAATATTTAGGAACATGGAAATTCAATTCTATGAGGTGTGGCCTCAGCATGGTGCGCCACATAATGCCAGCAGCAACCCATGAGTTCATTGATGATGATAGGAATCCTTGTCTGAGCCTAATAGTGGGCTCTACTTTGCATAAACCATCAAGATGCATAGTGACTTGTACATAGGTGTGTGATGTGAGTGATTTTTATTTTTCCATGTGGGTTGATTTGGTTCGATGCTTATCGTGTTTGGTGCTTGATTTTCATGTGTTAGTAGCATCCTCTTCGCCTGCGTCATAGGAACACGCATGGTGAGACTAGAAGGTTACATACGTTAGTTTGCTAGCTATGTTGGCATTTGACACGTTAAATTAAGCATTAACACAAACATACATGTACATAAACATGGGGACTTTCAATCATGTTATTGAAGTCATAAGTAAGAGTTGAATCATAGGTATATAAAATACCTAACTATTACATCATGTCCAAAAATCCAAAAAAAACATTAAAATTTTCAAAAATTAAAAACATGGTTATGTTCTTACGTAATCTAGATTAAATGGAATTGCATTGGTGGAATCTCTTGCAATCTGCACTAAAATTTTCAAGAGGTGGGAATTTCAACAAGGTAAATGTGAAGATGAATTCTATTTGTCCATAAATAAACCAATTTTGGGTCTTTTTAGGACTCGAAATGGCCATTTTTACGCTTACACTGAAATAATGCCTTTCATTACTTCTTATTCATGCTTTGGTGTTGCTTTTATGAGATTTTAATATGCAGTTTAACTCGAGGTCTAGTGTTTATGGATGGATTTTATAGGATATGGTGAAATTTTGTTCAATTTTTTGCTTTGGTGACATACACTAAACCATGAGGTTGTTATGCATCAAACGACCAAAATAGCATAAAAAGAGAGAGGGAAGTAGCTCCACGCCTTGATAAAGAGAGAAGAATGAATGTGAAGACTCTTCAATGGGCAAACTCCTTTTACAATAGAACAAATGTACAAGATGAGATGATCGTAAAACTATGTCTCATTGGTATATGTATAGGACACCAAGGGTACAATTACAATTAAACTATCTAGTCGACGATAGTAATACTAGGGATTTACATCGGGCTTTATGCTTGACATGGGGCTTTGTCTAGGGGCTTAGTATGCCCCTCCCCTTCAAATAAGTGTTTCCATCAACACTTGATTAGTTGTGGATGTTTGTGCATGAATAATTTATCTTCGCATGTTGCTTCTTCTATTGGTGGGTTCTTCCACTTGATGAGGTATTCAGTAATTGCTCAATTTCACAGTTTCTTAATCCTTGTTTCAAGGATTGTTTATAATTATAGTATGATTTCCCCTTCTTCATTGATCTCTAGTAACATAGTTTGAACTGGTATCTTGTCACCAATTACCTTCTTTAAGCAAGAGACATGGAAGACTAGATGTACATGTGAAGATGGAGGAAATTCTAATTTTTAATCTATACTTCCAATCCTCTGCAACACCATATAGGGACCGTAATACATGGGTGCCAATTTATTGTTCTTTTTTTATTTCTTGAATGACATCCATTTGTATGGGTGTAGCCTCAAAAATACCCAATCCCCCACTTCAAATTCCCTTTTGTTGTGATGTTGATATGCTTGTTTTTTCATCCTATTTTGTGTTGTAACCAAGTTGTCCTTCAATAGTTTGAGAACCTCTTATTGGTGCTCTGTGTGATCCTCCACTACTTGAACCTTCATTTTCCCTTTCAAAGGTGATGTGATTGATGGAGGATTATATCCATGAAGTGCCATATATGGGGACATTTTTTATAAAGTATGGAAGGATTTGTTGTAGCACCATTCTGCTAAGGGCCGCAACCACTTGACACATTGTGTTTGTTTAGTAGATGTAAAGAAATGAAGATACCCTTCTAGAAATTTATTTGTAATCTTAGTTTTCCCATCATATTGAGTTTGGTAAGAGGAGTTGTGAACCAGTTGATTACCCAAACAAGAAAATAATTTAGTCCAAAAATTTCCAGTGAAAATTGGATCTTTGTCACTTACAATGATCTCAGGGATTCCATGTAGCTTCTGAATTGTTTTCATGAATGTTGTGTCTACTGTACTTTATTTAAAAGGATGAGAAAGGGAGAAAAAATGGGCATACTTTGTGAGTCAGTCCACTAGTGTTATAGCCTTATTTTCCACCCTAGGGACACATGGAGGACCCATTAATGCTTCATTGTTGAGACACACTCTTATGCCATGGATTTCCCCTATTTTTTAGGACAATCGCACCTAAACTGCTTGACAGAGTGAGACCAATCGCTATCTGCATAGTTGAAAGCCTGTGACCAGTTGCTAGTTGCAGTTCTGCTAGCCTATGACTGCCCCTATAGCCTTCTATATTTGGTGATTTCCAAGGAGACTAGTGTTGGGTGAGTTATTTCTCTCGTGATATGAGTTTGGGAGCTCTCAATCTAATCAAGGTTCACTGATTTTTAGAGATATAGAAGCATCCCATAGCCTCCTCCGCCAATCTATATAAGGAAGGCATACCATGGGATAGAGGAGGAAGAATCATTTGCAGTTACATGTTGCAATATTTTTAGAGGAGCTCTTCCACAAGAAACAAGTCTTCGTATCAGGTTATCCTTGCTTGTGTGAGGGATAGGGAGGAGCAAGAGTAAGGACCCAGGTAGGAATGCATAATAACTCAAGGTATGAATATGTTTATGTATTCACCCTTTATTTGATTTATATATAGATCTATGTGGTTTTACCCTTCCCAAATCTATTGTATTCAACTTTGCATGATAGATCCGATCTTTCCTTGGGTAGATTAGAATAGATCTAGACTAGATCTATGATTTCCTAATGGTTAAGAAGGTTTGAGGATTGGTAATTGTTGTCACTTATGTGTAGGAAGTAGGTTGTGGGAGCTGGAGATAGATATTTTGAGCTGCATCGGCTAGGATATGTAAGGACAATCGTTAATTCCAAGGTATGTCATTCCATCTTCTTGCTTGAATAGGAATGAATCTAGTAGATCTAGGGAAGATTGTGGAGTGATCTATCCCATTGTTTGTCTTAGATCAAGGGAATATACAAGGTATTGGCACTGAGATTCACCCTCAGATTGTAGGAGGATAATCCCAGTACCCATCAAAATGTTTGTGGAGGTAGGTTTATGAGTGGAGGCCAAATGGACAAAGCTCAGCATAAGAATGTTTTAACACAGAAAATTGGACTAGCAATGCATAAGAAAATGAGGTTCTTATTAACTTTAGTCAGTGGTTTAAGGTTAAATGTGAGAAGGAGGAAGACTTAGTGAGGAAAGTGGACAAGTCTTCCATGAGCATCCGGCCTTCAAGCAGCTTGGTGTAGAAAAAATTAGGCACAAGAGCACTCTTGAACTTAAGTTTAAGATACTGAAATATATCACAACAGCATTATAATCAAATCTCCATTACAGTACAACTACAACATCTCGTTTGGATCATCCATGCATGAGTGTTTAATCACAAGAGGAAACAAGATGATGAAAAAAACTGACTTATATTAATGAGAAAGTCTCAGGTCTCATACATAACCATAGAACAACATGTTATCAAACTATTACAAATAGGGAGCTCTGCTCAACCATCAACCCTAACATATTCTTCAACTGATGCATTTATACCCAAAACAGTGAACAATCGCTAGGAGTGCGAGTTGGACATCATGTCAAAGGCTTTTCCATCTGTGCATCCTTTTGTCAGACTGTGCATGTATCCTTCTGTCAGACACAATCTCAAATCAACATAGGCCTACAAGAAAAATTGTCCATCATGGTACCTCGGGCTGACAGTTTTGTCTCCACAGCCAGACCCTCCATTCTTTTTATTTATGGAGTGAGTTGAGGTCTCAACTACCAGTCCTTATTCATTAACTTATTTCTCCTCGGGATCGGGATGAGGCTTGATGACTAGGGGGTGGCCACATTCTGCTATAGGATTTGACGCTAAATGAGCACATGATTTTGGGGTCGTCGAAAGCGGTTTGGACCCACACCGCTTTTGGGCCCAAAAATCACCACCTTCTTCCACGTAGCTCTCCCACAATACCATGGTTTAGATTTTGGCCCGCTCAAGGATTTTAACACCCGAGCATGTTTCAGCCCTGAAATGAAGCGTGGTTGTTGATCTGGTCGGATCTGCGATCTGGGCGCACATGTTATTTTAGCGCCCCCACTAAAGTTTATCCGCTTGCCAACTATAACGTCCTTCAAACTGCGCCTAAAGATGGCGCTAAATTGAACTGCACAGGGGATCTCTATTATTGAAAATTGCACCCACCTGTTTGTTTGTGCTCATGGCTATCACCTGCAACCCTTGACAACTTCATGTGATAACACAAGGGAGGTATTTCTTATCCATAGGTGAGAATTATCCACTAAGAGAATTGGTGACTCCACTGGGGAAGGATATTTGATTTTTCCTTAGTTTTATTTCCCTTGCTTCTTTACCTCTAAAATATGTTTTTTTGGTTTATCATTCTTCATTATCACTCTCTAAGAAATCAGATCTATTAGAATTGGTTCGGATCTAGGCCTATTTCCCCAATTTTGCAAATGGTCACAACTGACTGGTTCACACCAGAGCGACCGATCATGAGTTACATACCTACTAGGCTGCGACAGCCTGCATATGGTCACTAGATACATACCTGTTGGGCCACGATCGCCCTTGTAGGTGACTGTTTTTCAAGTTTTTTTTATTTCCCTTGATTAGATATGAACTTTTCCTAGTCTTGTAAGCATGTTATGGGTCTGATAGCAGACATCTCCTCTCAGTTTGTGCCTCTTCATTGTTGTTTGAGTTTAATGTGAATTTGAGGTGTCTTGAGTGCTTTGGTTGGGTTTTCTTGTTTGAGTGAGCTAGATGCCTAGTGAGTGGTAATCTGGACAACAATGTCCTCAATAGATCATTTCAGATCGGGTAGTGTGTCTTTGTCCCTTTTGCATCAGTTGTGTTTGTTAAAAGGTGTTCCATTACTATATCATCTTTCAAATTTTGGGTTTTTTATACCATGTAGATATTGGAGTGTGCCTAGGGGCATCACTACCAATATCACACAGCCCTTTTCTTGTTGTTTGTTGGTTTGATCTACATATTTATTTTCTTATATTAGAAGAAAATTGCATTTCAAAACAAATAAAAACAAAAATTGTTGGGGTAAAGCTTTTAAGCGTCTTGAAAGAGATTGCATTGGTGTGTTTTGCTTTCAAGGATCTTGTTTATTTATTTGGCTTGTCTTGCATAGTTTTTGTGTGATTGTGAGGTTGTCTCTTTGATTGTAAAAAACTAAAAAGGAAAAGTTTATCTTCCCTTCCTAGTTAGAGTTCATCGTGTTAGCACATAGGATGTATAGGGGTCAATTTTTTTAAGTTTCTAGGTTTGAGTCATAGGGTCTTTTTATTTTAGGTTTTGAGTCATGGTTTATGGCAATAAATTATGTTTGATTCTTTCATCAACAAATAAATTTGACCTTAGTCCATGTAAGAGTCTTGGTGTCATGATAGTGGTCATCAACATGAGAGAAATAGGGGTAAGTATTGGTCACACACTTGGTCTTAAAACCCATGATTATCATGTGTCCTTTCTCGAAAGGGGTGTACAAAGGTTCCTTATGTCATTTTTAACCGTTTGATGGTCAAATCAAGTGTCAAGTCGACCTGCTGCAAACTCACCTGAAAGTTCGCAGCGAATCAAGAAAGTACCTCATGAAATAATCACATATCATTATTCTTTGAAAATGAAACAAGGTGTATCTTATTGTTTTATGTGCCTTTTATTCATCATGTTCTTCAAGTCGGTTTCAAGAAACAGGTTTATCAATTTGAATATAGCATGCTGCAAATTGGTTTGAATTATGGTGTTGTGAATTGGTTGTCACAAGAATTTTTGAGCTGATGAAGATTGTCATATGTCAGATGGAGTTCGAATAAGCACCTCGAGAATCAATTGAACATCAAGGGCCACCTGCCTCAAGGATTTACCTTCAGTTAAGCCACATGCAACAAGTTGTCAACAGTTACATTCAATGATGCCAACATTTTCTTGAAATATAGCATTCTTGTTAGATTTATGTTGTGCACCTAGTGACATGCCTCTTTTGAGCATAGGATCCTATGTAGAAGCTAGGTGGTGAATTCTAGAGATATTTTTAGATGTTTTGCATTTTAATATGTATTGTAACTCTATGAGAGTGTTGGAATGGTTAGACGGTGAGACTCTTATCTTTATTTTTTAATTGTATCAGAGTTTCCAGACTGTATGTATCAGATTCAAGAATCTTTAATAGTGAATGATCAATTTCCTTTCCTATTGTCACATATGTATTTCTATCTCACTTTGATGATAGTTTTTTATGAAGGATTCATCCTTATGCTTGTTCCTTACGACAATAAATGATTTAGTGTTTGTAATTTATGCAAGTACTATCAAAGTCCTCTCTTGTTGATTAGGAGGTTCCTATTTAATGAGATTTTTGTTATATGTGTTTCAGAACTACCTGATGTAACCTGATGCATGTATTTTATTTTTCTTGCTAAGTCTTCCATCTTTCCATTTTGATATTTCTAAAGATGATCTGAAGTTATTCAAAGCCTTGCTTGCTAGTGTGTATTTCATGGAGGTTATGTGTTGATATTATAAACTGAGTATCTCACCCATTTACTACACATTGAAAACATTTGTATCTTTAACAAACCTACAAATATTTCGATGGGTATTAGGCTCACACCTACAACAGTCTAGGTGAGAATTTTAGTGCTAACACATCGAAAGCGAAAGTTGCATCTTTTGCATACATATTTTCTCTTCTTTGGATTGGAAAGGAGTCAAAAACACCATTGAAATTTCATTCGTTCCCTTTACTAATCAACAACCATAAGAAAAAGAACGCTTAATTTAAAATCAATTGGACTCTTTTTCTTGATATCAAACTAACATAGATAAGATTTAGGGCCTTGGTGTAGGATTGGAGAGTAAACTCTCCAAGGCCACCTAAACTGAACCTAGAAGTCACTAAAGAGTGCTCAAATATAGTATCACAATGTGTGTGTTGGGAAGCTCCTCTAACACAGGAGTTAATCATGAGGTCACATTGGGGCAAGTAGACTGATATCCCCTCTCTACTTGTCTTGGTGTTTTCTAAACTGATTCGACTACTATGTGTATGAGGGTTTGGGAAGTGCACGTACCTCTTGTTGGGATATAATTTTGGGGACCAGTTTTGGGAACTGCGCAAGAGAAAACCACGCGAACGAAGTGACAGGTTGACCAAGTATCAGCGTGTGCAAAAGAAGGAAAGACAATTGGTGCACTTTCTCATGTAGGGATCGATGCATGCAAAAGAAGGAAGATTGTTGGAAGTCGTTAGGCATTTTGGGTCCATCGATATGGACGAAGCCCCATTGTAATTGTATAAATATGTAAGGGTTTTGGGATAGATAAGGAGCAACAAATAGATAGAGGGATATGGAGATAGATAGTGGGTAGGAAAATAGGAGAATGACAAGGGCATTTTTTTCTGAGACATAATGTATGAGCGCAGTGTGCATATTTTGTAATGGATGTTCTGAATAATATAATAAGAATTCGGTCGTTGTGGATGTATCCCATATTAGGTGAACCGTGTTAATCATGGTGTCTATGTGTTATGATGTGTTATGATGTGTTTGATGTTTTTTTTATTGCACGCATATGGTATATGTTTTGTTACTATGAATATGTTACATGTTACTATGTTTTGTGCACATGATATAAGGAATCCTGAACAAATGCTAGGTAGAATGGTTATAAGGACTGCCTCCCATCCCTTCATCATTGTGGAAATTTGGTTCATGCAGTTCCCATAGATTCCTTAGGTGAGACTTCACCTGCTTATGGGTGATGTCGAAAGGGCTAGTATGTGAGGTTTTTGTTGGAAAATTCATGTTGAATCCTGGGTCTGCCCACTGCGTGACAAAAAATGGTTATGTTGTCGGGACTGGTATCTGTGACTGAAGGGAATGTGGAGGCTGACTAAGGAAGATATAGGATGGTGGTTAGATATGAAAGAGCACAAGTTTTCCAGAGATCATAAAAAGAACCCGTTGATCAGCTTGGAGCAGTGGTTACAAAGGTACGTGTTTACAGATTTCATGAGATTTTCTTTGTTGAATTCTTGATGGTTTTGGTTGAGTGGTTAAAGAGGTTAGCTAAAAAAAATGGAACATTTTGCATTGTTGTTCTGAGGAGTTGGACTCCTGATTTGATCCAACAACTTAATGTTGTAAGTAATCGGATCTCGTGCGTAATTGTTTTTTGGTTGGATAGTTGTTATTGGATAAATCCGTAGGTGCAGACACTAACTGATCTCCCTAGATCCACCTGGATCTAGAACAAAGCAAGACAGAACATGACTCTTTCCCTAGATTTTGACCCTTGAATTAAATAGGAGGCAAGATCATATGACATACCTTATTATCGCTTCCTATGGTCTTTGTTGCTCCTGCTTCACTCCAGTTCTCTTGTGCAGTCAAGACCAAGACAACACAAACCAACCAAAGTGAAGAAAGAACAATCTATTCAACAGTCAATCTATGTATATGATCAAGGAATTATACAATAAAGTGGAAATAGCTTTATGGGAAAGGGACATATTACTATATCATTTTAATGGAAAGTAAAGATTACAACCTGAGCCTTGATGTCATAAACTTCCTTTTGATGGCCCTTGGCTCTGACACACACACTTGCTCACTTGCATGAAGAAGATCAAAACCCTTATGATATCCTTGCTGGAGTTTCCAAGCTACTGTAGCTTCAATCCTTCACACAATTCTTTCACTAATTCTCCAATGAATCTTTCTTAACCTTGTTCATGAGAATTCTTTCAATATATAGGAGAGAATGAATTAGTTACTTGGATAAGAATGATCCCAAAATATCAGGGAATCCAGTACTAGGATCACCATTCGAATGACATCTCATCCTTCTAGAAACTTCGAGAATTCACCTTTTTCCTTTCTTTAGAAAGAGTTCGCACCCTATCAGTTCAACACAGTGCGAAATTATCGCACCATGGCTTAAGGCAGCCTGCGAGAATCATGCATTCTCGCAGGAAAATATACTAGTAGCCTGCGAACCTCTTTCAAAAATGATATTTCTGGAAAGAGAAGAAAGTAACTTTTCTCAGGAGAAAGTTCTTATGAAGAGCCTGAGTACACCATCATCAATACATCATCATGACGACCAAAATCATGGGTAACAGAATGCCCCCCAAAGTATGAGTGTTGGAACCAGTGATAGCCGATAGACTTTGTAAGTTGCATGTGTGTGTCGAGAACCAGGAGCACACCTAATCGAAAATCTGTGAACAACCAAGCATCTGTAGAATATCATACTTATCAATTCTGAGGTAGGCATTCCCATACTCAGATCATAGATAAATAACATTGTAGATCTGGGTCATGGCCACTAATCATACATTGTGGATCCATGCCGTCAAAATATAGCATAGCCACCGGAATACATTGTGGATCTATGCGAGAAATTTCAAATCAAGACGACATAGCCACGAGACATACACAGTGGATCTATGTGTCACCAATTATACATACTTCATCACAACCTGGATAACAAAGATGATATACAGGGTCTTCAATCTAGTCGCCCAAAGTACGAATCTAACCATGTGATTACATGTGTTGAAGTCGAACATGGTAGAAACCACTTGATTACCAGTCATTGATGAAACCGTTAACAAGTGCGAGGGAAATCACCATTTATGTCAATGACTCCCAAGGTACCATAGTACAATCCATTGAGTGTGAATAAATGAGTTGAAGTCGAACATTCGATGGAATCTTTCGATCAAGAGTCAATGATGTAAACCCATTGTCGAAAGCGAGGAAACCTGCCATTGAGACATGCAAGTTCCAAGGTACCAAATTATTTCTAAGTCCTGATTTCGAATAATGAGATGAAGTCGACGGAACAAAACTCGTCACAGGAGGGCCTTGATGTATCCCCCATCAATGACATGAAATGAGTAACAGATTTTGAAGGTGAAACAGAGTAGGACGTGAATTGGACTGGACATAGGGAAGGCCGACACAGAGAGAATGGATAACTGCAGATGGCCAACTCAATATAGGTTTCAGATGGACTTCTCTTGAACATATGAATGACACGACCAATGATTTGGCAGTATTGACTCAAATACGACACAGGAAATGACCTTGTAATCAATCGAATGAGAGACAAATAGATTTTCCAAACCGGCTTCAAATGATGAATAGGGGGTGTCATGTTCAAGAGCGACACTTACTGCCAATTAATATGACGATGAAAACATATCCCTTTCCCACATTTTCCCCCACCATTTTTGGCAAGTACCTCTTTATTTTTACGCAAGCTTGAGGAGGATAACATATGCTTGTTGATGTAAGATCATCCTTCAGATGAGTCCCTCGGAGTATGTTTAACGAACCCTAAGAAGGAGTGGTTCGGTCCCATCACGGGTCTGTCAATATTTGTTTAACGAGTCCAGAGATAGAAAACTCGAAGGTTTTTCAAGATTATAGAGTTTGGAAAAACACTTAAAAGAGAACTCTCTTAGTTCCTTTTTCGTAAAATAGTCTGGATGAGACCGAAAAAGAGATAAATTATCGCTCACCAGATGCTTACTTCAAATAATTTATCGAGCGTGAAAATAGCAAGGTCGCTCGACGATCTTTTCATGTTTAGAGAGTCTAAAAAGAGCTTAAAGAGGACTCCAGGGGGGTTCCTTTTTCGTATAACCTTGTTGAGCCCGAAAAAGTGATAAAAGTATGCTCGATCGCGTTCTCATGTATTTACGAGCGCAAGAACGGACAAAAATGACGCTCGAGGTTTTATGTAACAACCATAAAAACAATCAAAAACACGCCATAACGAAGAAAAATATGTCCATATCCCTGTATTTGATCATCAAAATCATCACGCCTGCAAGAGTTACACTCAACATGACATTAGGGATTAGGGTTTAGTCGATAAATAATCATAAAAACCCAAAATGATATAGTAAAAGTAAATAAAATGAGTAAATACTCTTTTTTACCACATCATTTGACATTTCCACTATTGAGCTCAAAAACCCCCTCTTTTACCCTCCGAGTTTGGCATCAATTTTGTGGGAGCTACGAGAGACCATTCAGCGAGTCGTCTGCGACATTAAGGTAAGCTCTTCGTCCTTGACATTTTCATGGTTTAAATTTGTAATTTCATTGGTTAAATTCTCAGTTTTAAGTTGATTTTTTAAACTCTATATGTGCGCTGCCATTCTCGCAGGCAGCCCATACGGGGCCTGCGAGAATGATGCATTCTCGCAGGTGAGCCTCAAGCCACCTATGAGGTTCTCGCACTATGCACATAGGGCACCTGCGAGAACCGCAAAGCCCAGAAAAATTTTAAAATTTTAGCCAATGAAAAAGATTCAAAGCATGAAAAAAGTTATTAATCCTCTTATTGTGTTCCTTGTGCAGATAATTGACTAGAAACATGGTGCTTGAGTGGCATGAAAGGGAACATGAAGAGGATAATGCAATGGCCGAAAATCATCCACCTACCATAGCTGCTTTGAGATATTGTGGGCTCTTGAAGTACTTTTGCATCCCGGGCATGAGGGCCCAAGTCAGACTATTGGAGTACCTGGTCCGTATGTGGGACCCAGATCAGTAGGTGTTTCGTATGGGGGTCCACACACTGTCCTTAGACATTGAGGACATTTACTTTTTGACCAGATTGTCCCGACGGGGGTACTATGTGAGTCTGACCGGTAGTAGAGGTGGTGGGATAAAGATGAGTAAGTATTGCAATTTACACTGCGTCCCTGAGGCTGAAAGAAAGAAAGGAAAAGTGGTTATCTGGGGGGTACGAGACTTGACCCTCTGGACTATCCTTTTCACTATAGCTCGGATGGCTGGGAGTTCTGCTCCTCATATGGCATTACAGAGCGACTTCCAGTATGCTATTGAGTGTACTGAGCCTCGAGTGTTCAATCGGGAAGATGTTGTGCTGCGCAGTATAAAAAAGCAATTGACCAAATGTAGGTGAGGTGACCTGAAACAATTTGGGTACGGATCTTTGCTGGTATCCTTCTTCCTTGAGAGGGTCCCATTACTGAGGCTACAGGTGGAGTGGAATTTACCGGCTTCCAGGGATCCACGTATGTTGAGATGGTGTCGTCTCATGGTCTAACACGTAGTAGGACCGATCATCAGATATGATGATACTTTCTTTGATTAGATTCAACCACAGATGTTGATGGTTGATGACTACGCTTATGCTGGGCTAGATTTCCGAGGGGATCCGGATTTGGTATTACCAGAGGATGCTCAGTGGGGTGACCTTGGTAAGAAGTACACACATTTTCTCTTTTTAAATGTTTTTGAATTTTTATCATATTCAAATGTTTTTGTTTTATATGTTCATTCAAAGACTAATTCAAAATTGTTTGTTGATAACACAGATGTTGGACCGTATAGACCTCTTGGCACTTCTCCTATCTAGAGACGAGGAGAGGTAGCAGCAGCACCACAGTATGTTGAGGATTATCAGGTGGTGGAACAGAATTTAGAGGGCCTGACAGCAGACATTCCAGATATGCCTCTGGAAGAGGTTCCACGACGCGGTCAACGTCACACTGTAGGGGTATCAGCATCTATGAGTCGACTGCTCCGTAGGGTTGCTAGGGCAGTCATGTGTTACCGTGAACGTCATCCGTGACGTCACTTTGTAGAAGCTATGAGCTTCAAATTTTGATATTTTTTGGTCTTCGGACAAAATTTTTGTAAAAAACTCTTTTGATCGTTATATATACAGACGGATTCTACCGGTTTACTTTACATTGTGTGAATTTTGTTGTGTTTGACTTATAAATGATTCAAATGTCTGTCCAATACGTAATTATCCAATGCATCTGTTAATGTATTTAGACATCTAGGAATATTTTGATATTCAATGTAATCAAAATAACATTCCAAGAGGCGAATTCGCAAATACACCCATAACAAAGTAGGACTTCGAATAGAGTAGACATTACTTAATTGTAGTATTATTAACTGTGAATCAAGTCACACAACCAAATGACGAATTTAGAGCGAGATAGCATCAACCAATAACTCAATGACGGCGCTATACTCTACAATGTTGTTGGTCGCACGACCGAGGCACACACCTCGTAAAGATACAAGTTCGTTTGTTGGGGCATAGATTGCCCATGCAGCGGAAGAAAGGTTCTGAGTACTACGGCTAGCACCGTCAGCGAAGCCAATATAGGGTAATGAAGACTCCAACATCTGGAAATCAAACACAACGTCACATAAGGGCAGAGACCAGATAACGACAAAAGAAAACTATAGTAGCACACACAAAGTATGATACATTAAAATACAAGTACTTGTGCACAGATGATTTATGCATAGTACTTCTTCAAGTACAACCCATTCATGGGTTCACTCAAAGGGATACCATCGTAATCGACCAACTCATATGCTTCCTTTTCCAAAACTCGGCGAACAATATAAGGACCTCACCACATGGGTTCGAATTTCCCAGCTCCTAACACATCTCGATCCTGTTCATAAAGAAGAACAAGATCACCTTTGGAAAAAATGTGAGGCTTGACATGCTTTTCGTATTGGGCCTTGACACGTTTCTTCTGGGCTTCTATTACTAGGGTGGCGTCACGTCGAGTTTTTTCTAATCGCATAAGATACAATAGACGTTCTTCTTCAGCAGAAGTATTGGGTAGGAGTTCAACAGCTAGCTTCAGAGAGGGTATCTCACATTCTATAGGAAGAATGGCTTCCACACCATAGACTAACCGAAAGGGCGAAAATCCAGTAGCATATTTAACAGATGTTTGATACGCCCACAATGCCGAAAACAACATTGTGTGCCAATTTGTTTTATGAATTCCTATCATCCGTCGAAGCATAGTTATGAGAACTTTGTTGATCGCTTCGACCTAGCCATTAGCTTGTGGATAATAGGGTGTTGAGTTATCATGACGAAGACCCAACTTTTCCGTAAGTTCATACATCATAAAATTCCTAAAATGGCTACCGTGATCAGTGACGATAGCTTGGGGAACACCAAAACGAGCTATGACGTGATTGAAAATAAATAAGGTTGCGGTCTTTCCATTATTGTCGAATATCGGCATCGCCTCGGCCCATTTCATAAAGTAATCAACTGCTACAATGATGTAACCATGCCCCCCGGCCGAGTGAGGGTGACATGTCATGAAATCGATGCCCCATTTTGCAAAAGGACCAACTGATACCACAGGATGAAGAGGAGCAGGATGTGACCGAATTTTCTGATTGTAGGTCTGGCATGCATGGCATTTCTGAACGGCAGTAATGCAGTCATTAAACAAAGAAGGCCAAAAATACCCTGCGTGTAAGATCTTCTGGGAAGTAGCATACCCATACATATGACCACCACATGCTCTGGAATGGCAGTCATTCAGAGCTTTCTCGGCTTCGTCAAACGTTAGACAACATTGAAAAACAGAGTCAATTCCCTGACGGTAAAGAGTATCCCCGAGGATAATGTATTGACAAGCTTGATAGCGTATGCGACGTCATTCAGTACTAGACAAAGCAAGCCGAAAAGTCTGAGTTTGGAGATATATAATGATACCCCATACCAAAGATCGTCAGTGCTAATAAGGAAAAGAGATTCATCGGGTAATGAATCAACTACTACATTTTCGGTTGTGGAGTGAGGAAAATCACATATCAACTCAGCAAAAACTAAGGATTTCTTGGACTTGGTGTGATCGAATTCCAAGTCAAACTCCTGGAGTATGACAATCCATTTGGAGTATTTTCCCCCTAGCAATTGACAAATCAAAATATGTTGCA
Organism: Picea engelmannii; assembly: GCA_009831015.1. Classification (NCBI taxonomy): domain Eukaryota; kingdom Viridiplantae; phylum Streptophyta; class Pinopsida; order Pinales; family Pinaceae; genus Picea; species Picea engelmannii. The sequence continues at coordinate 658,786 of ML794408.1, read as the reverse complement.
TAGGGTTGCAATGAGAAATCACCTTAGTTTTCCGTGAGAGGATATAGTGCCGGAAGCGTTGGACAGCTTGAACGGCAGCCAAAGCCAGTTTTTCAACATGTTGATACTTGATTTCAGTTGATGTGAGACTTCGACTCAACTAGTAAACAACATGTTCATCATGCGCATCATCCTCTTGGACAAGAACCATGCCAATAGTGTACTCTAAGGCAGCAAGATAAAGGAAATAATCGTGACTATAATCGGTAGGAAAGAGAAGTGGAGATCGCGTGAGGGACAACTTCAAAGATTCAAAAGCATTGTTGGAAATGGTATCCCAGACGAACTCTGAATCTTTCTTTAATAGCCGCGTAAAACCACGAGTGATCTCGGTGTAATTAGGTATGAAACGACGAAGAAAGTTGGCTTTCCCCTGCAAACTTTGCAACTGGCGCAGTGTAGAAGGAGGAGGGAGATTAAGGATCGCCTCAACCTTAATAGGATCCATCCAGATCCCTTGACGTGAAACGATAAAACCTAGAAGACGGTCAAATTCTATGCAAAAAACACACTTATGAGGATTTAAACGTATCTGATAGAACCGACAGCGAATAAAAAATGGCGCGGCGGTGGGTAGGGTGATCGACTCTGCGAATAGAATGAGTTGGTAAATCATCCAAATAGGGTTGAACGATATGATTTATATCATGAAAGGCGTAAGACATAGCGCGTTGAAAAGTGGCGCCCGCATTCTTAAGTCCGAAAGGGAGTTTCCTATAGGCAAAAATACCCCAAGGACAAATAAAGGCAGTCTTATGTTGGTCCTCGGGAGCAATGTTAATTTGATTATAGCTAGAGAAACCATCCATGAGGGAGAAGATTTCACTTCCAGCGCAGTCATCGACAATTTGGTCGACGAAAGGGGTTGGAAAGTTGTCCTTGGGACAATCTTTGTTAATATCCCTATAATCAACACATACACAAATACTGCCACCTTTCTTGTCAATCGGGACAGGATTGGAAACCCATTCTGTAAGAGCCACCGGATAAATAAAGCCAGCTTTCAAAAGTTTTTCAACTTCGAGCTTGATAGCAGCCGCTTTACGGGGGTGAACTGGATGAAGGCATTGTCGGACAGGTTTAGCACCGGGGTATGTCTTTATCTCATGTACAACAATTGCAGGGTTGATACCTCGCATCTCTTCATAACTCCAAGCGAAGATGTCACGAAATTATTTGAAAAGAGACGTATAGGTGACTATTTCGTCGGAAGAACACGAAGCTCCAATATGGACATTTTCAACAATCCTAGGTTTTATGGATATGTCAATGGGAATCGTGGGCGAGATATTACTTAAGTTCCCTTCAGCAAACACATTGTGTGTAGTCGCGGGAACAGTCGAGATAACAACAACGGTTGACAGAGTCGCGATCCGTTGGTAGTTCTCAAGAGTGTGTTGTTCCAGAAAGAGTATGGAACGATGATGCCCATCATCCCAAGGGGTGTCCTCCATGACAGACATGATCATCTCGTCAGTGGGAAAAATAACACAAAAAGGATTGGGAGACAACTCATCAAGAGAGGGGGTAGAAGGTGTTGCCGATTGAATGGCCTGATAGGCAGACTCAACCGAACATAACGACATTGCATCGCTGAAACGAGTATGATCTCCAGGGTCAGGGACTATCCAAGGGTCGTGTGACACGAGAAGTTCGTGAAGCATGGTGGAAATCATGTTGATAGAAGCAATGGACGGGCGTGGAACATCAGGCGGTGGAATGGGGAAAGTACCCATTAACGAGGAGTCTTTTATAAGGCCTACACCGACATTCTCATAGCCCGGTGGGGTTTTAGCAATAAACGGCACGTTGCCAGTACGAGTATAGGAATTGAAGAAGGCAAGTTGGTCAACGGTAACAACCTTTCCTTGATGAGGGAAAAGTACGACACGGAAAAGTGTTGACACAATGGCACGCATGGAATCGATCCAGCTGCGACCAAGCAGAATATTATAATCAAGGGGAGCGTCGAAGACTTCCACTTCAACTTGAACCGTTTTACCTTCTAATGTGATAGGCAATGAAGGGAGAACACCGTAAGGCTTAAAACCAAAGCCATTGAAGGCTTTAAGAGTGTTCTGGGATTCATTGAAAGGAGGAGAGCCAATGGCTTTCCAACAAGCAAGAGACATAACACACGTCGAGGCACCCTCGTCGATAACAGTTCGGCAAATGTTCTTGTCAGAGACAACAACTTGGATTTGAAATGCGAGTTGAGGGGGTAACCTTGGAATGTGATCTTCCAAGTCAAAGACTATTAAATTCACATATGTCGGGTCAATTCCACCTATAGCTTTCAACAGTGCCTTCCGTTGTGCAAGACAAGATTGAAGGACTTCAAGGGTTGACATCGTTGAAGGTGCCTGGGCCAGATCTTCAACAATGTTGTAGTTCTGGGCCACGGGAGCATGAGGATTGAAAGCCGATTTCCGAATGACACCCTTAGGCTGGGTCGCAGAACTGTGTCGATGCTCGGTCATTCGAGATGAAGAGGATCGTTTATAGGTGGAGTCGTTGGATAGGGTTGTACCAAAGCAGGAGGTAGATCGTCAACCTTCTCCTTAGATGGATAATAATCTTTGGCTCGAGTCATGAGTGCAACATTTTTCTTCTTAGAATCGCCAGTGCACATCAAAACATATGATGTCATAGAAGAGGATGGTTGGTCGTGAATGACCAACTGAGCATGTTGTTGAGACGAGAAGGGTTGGCACAAGACAGCCATAGTAGATGGTTTTGGGGCTCCCTGAAGGAACTTAGTAACCTCGGCACGTCGTGGAAAATCCTTCGTGTAGTGATCATCACCACAGATAAGGCAAGGATATCGGGGTTTGCGCTTATTTTGGTCCTCAACAGGAGTAGTTTTAGGTTGCTCTGTTTGATTATTATTTTTTCCCTCCTTATTCGTACCTCTCCCCTTTTTAGATTTGTTTTTACCAGCTGGGGTAGATTGAACAGCGTTTACCTCAGAAGTTTTTCCGGTGGGAGTGGCAGGAGATGGAGCATTTTGAACATTAGAAGAAGAATATTTAGGGTTTGTGCTAGAAACAGAATGTGATTGAGCTTGAGTAGTACCAATCACACCGTCAGCCACATGTGAGACAGCTGGAGTCGTTGAAGTGCTGGAAGCATTAGGACGAGGTAATTCAGGTAGTAAATCATAAAGTGTTCACATTTGTGAATAAACAAGATCAAGATACTAAGCACGACTGATAGCCTGCTCTTCCATGACAACGCCACCCATGGCAATGTCCTTACCTATTTCGTTCACAAATGATTTTGTAAACCATTCCGCCAGTAACTGAACAAGGAGCTCAAGTTTAATTAGACGTCGTCTCCTTCGCCACTCATGAATGTGATCAGATATATGAGTGTCTTTATTATGTTTGAAGGAAGTCAAAATATCAGTCCCGGTATCGTAACGGATCGGTAACTGGTAATGTGTAAGGAAATCCATAGCGAGGGTATTGAAGTCAGAGAAGAAACCTTGGGGCAATTCAATATACCACTTCGTAGCAAAACCTGTAAGGGTTTGTTGAAAAAGACGTAAACAAATAGAGTCATCTATCAACGAGTTGGATGAACACCATAGGTGAAAATTCATAACGTGATTGTTTGGGTCCTCTCCCACTTTACCGTTGAATTTAGGAATGTCCAAAGGAAGCTTGGCTGGCATGGTAGGCCATTGGGGAGAGTGATGAATAGGATCATTTAAAATCCTAGACAAATCTGGAAAATCCAAAGTAGCAAGAAAAGGTAACTGTCGATTCACCTATGGGTACTGGTGGCTTTGGGGAGGAAGTCATGTAGGCAAACCAGTAGGACCATAAGTAGTCTGCACATTATGAGAAGACCCAGGCAGATTCGGTGGTGGTTGTAGAGGATAGTAACTCAAGGAATTGTAACCTTGAGTGGGGACATGATTTTGAGCATTCGTACCCCAAATAGGATTGGGTATACCTGGATATGGTTGGCCTATAGTAGGGACAGGTTGTTGCCCCCCAGTCGTTTGAGGAAGATTTTGCATCATCTGATTCCAATACTGGGCCAAAGAGGGAGGTATATTTTGTCCAAAAGGTGGGGTTGGTCCCCCTATCGTAGGCGGAGTTTCAACCAGATGTTGTGTTGCAAGCGAAGGTTGCGTAGTATTTGGAAAGTGTTCGGTAAGAGGAAGTGGAATTGTACCACCTTGTCCACCAACGAGAGCCTGCAATTTTGGTGTAATGGACGATATAGTTCCACTAGGATTAGGATTTCCAGAAGGAAATTGAGGGAGTGTCGGAATAAAACTGGGAATAGGGTGCCCAGGAAAAGAAGGACCACCAGGAGTACCAGATGGGGTTTGCGGAGGTGTTGGAACAGAAGCATTCAACAAAGCATTCAACGCATGGTATCCGGGTGGTAATGTCGGAGTGACATCGGGTGTTCACTGTGTGTTTATAGGAGCAAGACCAGCTGTAGTGAACCCGATTGGGACACTCGTATTATTCGCGAGATGGGTCATCTCGGCAGGGACAGTAAAGTGATAAGTGGTAGTCAACGGTGCAGTCTTTGTCTCAGAAAACACCGGAGGGTTGATTTCGGAGACCACAGGCGAACCAGGACTAAAAAGGGCCCTTCGAAAATCACCTGTAGACCAAAAAGGATCTTGACCTTCTACACCGGGAAAAGGCCCAACTAGTGATCCAGAAGATGCAATAACTAAGTCTCCGGAAGAATTCAGTCATCTAAAAGGGCACTAAGAATCACTGGGAAGTCGAAAATCCTCTCGAGTATTTGTAATTCGAAAACATTCTAGAGAGTCAGTTCGTTCCACTTGTGGTGTGGTGACAAATGTGGCTTCACTTTGCCCAGCAGAGCCCTCAGGTGTAGTTGTAGGAAAGGGTTGAGAATCGTCCAAATGCTTTGGAGATAAACCTTGCATTCTACGTGAACGATGTGGAGGAGCTATTGTAAACGAGTGACAAACTTCGTGAAGAAAATCCTATGGTCAACTTTGAGAAACAAACAACACGCGCTAGTAAACAAAATCTAGGAAGCAATCACCAAGCAAACAAGACCTTCTAATTTCGAAATCACTAGTTGGTGATGAAATCCAACGTCGTAACAACGAGACGAGAAGGGGCAGGGCTATGGTGGATGTTTCAGGATTAATCCGTAAGTGCGGACACAAACCGATCTCCCTAGATCCACCTGGATCTAGAACAAAGCAGGACAGAAAAACCTTGAAACCCTAAAACTGTTCAAGCATGCAAACTAAAGCAATATCTATACCAATCAATGATCCAATAAGCCCATCAGAGGTGAATCAACTGATCTGAGTAGTCAAAACTCAATTTCAAAATTTTCAAAAATCTTGCTCGCAGGCAAGCAGTGGTACACAGTGCGAGAAGCTAAGTTTCTCGCAGGAAACCTTGTAGCAAGGTGCGAGGTGTTCGCACTGGACCCTATGTGCAGGGTGCGAACCTGACTAGTTCTTGCAGGCTGCAGTTAGACACAGTGCGAGAACTTCTGAACATGAAAAAAAAATTGAAAAATGGAGTAAAATTAAAACAGGCTTCTGAACCCAGTAAGTCTATCAGGATATCCTGAAGACTCAGAGACTGACAAGACAGGAGAAAAATGAAACTAGAGCAAATGGCCACAGAAAAACACAAAAAACCATCAAAAAATGGGATTGTTCCCCAGTGGAGTCGCCAATTTTGTTTCAGGATTAATCCGTAAGTGCGGACACAAACCAATCTCCCTAGATCCACCTGGATCTAGAACAAAGCAGGACAGAATAATACTCTTTCCCTAGATTTAGACTAATGAATGGACTAGGAGGGAAGAATCATGAACATACCTTGTGATCGCTTCCTTGGGTCTCTATTGTCCAGCTTCGCTCCAATGCTCTTGCACCGTCAAGATCACAACAATACAAACCAGTCGAAGTGAAGACAACTCAATATATTCACTAGCTAATCTATACATATGATCAAGGAGTTATGTAATAAAGTGACATTGGCTTTATGGGAAAGGGACATATTACTATATTAATTGATAGAAAGTAAGACTTACAACCTGAGCCTTGATGTTGTAGATCTCCTTTCGATGGCTCCTAGCTCTGACACACACACTTGCTCATGCATGAAGAAGATCAACCACTTTTGATAACCTTGCTGGTGTTCCTAGATGTTGTAGCATCAGTCCTTCATACAATCTTGCACTAATTCTCCAATAATTCTCTTGCTAGTTTGCTTGTTAACCATTTCCATGAGAATCCCTCTCAATATATAGGAGAGGATAGATTAGTTACTTGGATAGGAAAGATCCCAAGATATCAGGAAAGCCAGTACTTAGATAATCATTCGAATGCCAACTCATCCTTCTAGAAGATTCCCTTCTAGAAGGTTCGAGAATTTGTCTTTTTCCTTCCTTTAGAAGATGTTCGCACCCTGATAGTTATGTATAGTGCGAACCTCTTGCACCCCATCTTAATGCAGCCTGTGAGAATCATGCATTCTCACAGGAAAATATATAGGTAGCCTGCGAACCTCCCTTAAAAATATGATTTTTGGAAAGAGACAAAGGTAACTTTTCTCAGGAAAGAGTTCTAGTGAAGAGCTTGAGTTCTCCATCATCATTACATCAGCATGACAACCAAAATTATGGATAACAGTGGAAAAGTTACGTTGATGACCTGCTTAATGGACTTACACCCTGGTGCAAGCTCCCACACATAATCATGGGTATACCCTCCAAGGAGCCCGAGTGAGTTTGGTCAACGTCAATTCCAGGTACCGTGAAGACTTTCCCCTCCACAGTCACCTTGGGTAAGAACCTAGAAAGATAGGCCACTAAGGTCACCACCTACAACAATAAATCCTGGGGGAACAGTCGACAGTCCGATCCACACGCAAGGGCAGGGTATCTATCCCGCAATCAACTCAAAAGGCTTCCACTCATCATTGTGGGTATACCTCCGAGTGATCCCCGTAATACATGCAATCTCTACACTGATATCAACAAAGCAAGGTGAGTAACTATGCCAATATCAATGTGACCTAGTGTTTGACCATTGTGTGAGAAGGGCTTCCCAGGACAAGATGTTACAAATGGAATTTAACACTCCCTAACACAAGATGCTATTGTGTGTTTTGTGCTTTTGGAGAGTGTATCTCTCTTCCTACTCCAAAGCGCTGGCCTAGCTAAATGTTGGTGTAAAAGAACCCTAGAAAAGAGTTACTAGATAAATTTTATGATTACGCAATGTTTTTAAGAGTTGTTGTTTACTCAAAGGAAACGGAGGTGAAACTTAATGTTGTATGACTCTGACCCAATAATGCAAGGACGAGAATGAAATGTATCACTTTTCGTTCAATGAATCCTATGTATGGGAGAGAGAGAAAGTTTTCCAGATCAACCCTGAACTACAATGCAAAATTTCCTTTAAAATGCAAACACAAACAATCACTTATCAAATGACAATGCTCTATTGTGTCTTTTTCAAATACTTCAACGATCTCAATAATTTGATTTTCAAAGTTTTCTAAAACGAAAAGAATTTTTGAAAGAAAAACTTTTTGTTCACTTTTCAAAAAGGACCCACATTATGACAGCGAGAGTAGAGAAAATCAAAAAACAAAAATGAACAAGCAATGATAATCACCCACTCCACTCTTTCAATGAAAGCAAAAATAAAGAGCAAACCAAAGTAGTCTTCTCAATTGCAAATGAAAAAATGTTCTTTCAAACCAATAAGCAAATGAGAAAAACCAAGTACTCAACTTTCATCCAATCACTGGTTCGTAACTAATCAAACACACTCAGATTCTGAAGTCAGAGAGAATGGTTTTTCCAAGAAAAGTCAAGAAACGAAAGTTAAGACAAAAAATGACAAGAAAAGCCTTGGAACCCTAAGACTGTTCATGCACACAAACAAAGACAAGAAAGATATCAATCAATGGTCCAAGAAACTCATCAAAGGCAATCAAACTGATCTGGGCAGTTAGAAAGATCAAAACTCAAATTCAAAATTTTGAAAAAATGAGTTTGCAAGCAAGCAGTATTACACAGTGCGAGAATCACTTATTCTCGCAGGTGACCCTTGAGCAGGGTGTGAGAACCTCGCACTGAAACCTAAAGGCAGGGTGAAAACCCTACCAATTCTCGTAGGCTGCAATGAAGTGCAGTGCGAGAATTCCTGAACATAATCAAAAATTTAAAAATTGAAGCAAAATTGACAAAGGCTTTTGGACCCAGAAGGTCTATCAGGACATCCTGAAGACTCAGAGATTGATAAGACAGGAGAAAAATGAAACCAGAGAAAATGGCCACAGAAAAATATCAAAAGCCACAAAGAAAATGGGATTGATCCCCAGCGGAGTCGCCAATTTTGTTATTGGATAATCCGTAGGTGCGGACACTAACCGATCTCCCTAGATCCACCTAGATCTAGAACAAAGCAAGACAGAACATGACTCTTTCCCTAGATTTTGACCCTTGAATTAAATAGGAGGCAAGATCATATGACATACCTTATTATCGCTTCAAATGGTCTTTGTTGCTCCTGCTTCACTCCAGTTCTCTTGTGCAGTCAATACCAAGACAACACAAACCAACCAAAGTGAAGAAAGCACAATCTATTCAACAGTCAATCTATGTGTATGATCAAGGAATTATACAATAAAGTGGAAATAGCTTTATGGGAAAGGGACATATTACTGTATCATATTAATGGAAAGTAAAGATTACAACCTGAGCCTTGATGTTGCAAACTTCCTTTCGATGGCCCTTGGCTCTGACACACACACTTGCTCACTTGCATGAAGAAGATCAAAACCCGTATGATATCCTTGATGGAGTTTCCAAGCTACTGTAGCTTCAATCCTTCACACAATTCTTTCACTAATTCTCCAATGAATCTTGCTTAACCTTCTTCATGAGAATTCCCTCAATATATAGGAGAGAATGAATTAGTTACTTGGATAAGAATGATCCCAAAATATCAGGGAATTCAGTACTAGGATCACCATTCGAATGCCATCTCATCCTTCTAGAAGATTCCCTTCTAGAAACTTCGAGAATTCACATTTTTCCTTGCTTTAGAAAGATTTTTCATCCTAGCAGTTCAACACAGTGCGAACTTCTCGCACCCTCGCTTAAGGCAGCCTGCGAGAATCATGCATTCTCGCAGGAAAATATACTAGTAGCCTGGGAACCTCTTTCAAAAATGATATTTCTGGAAAGAGAAGAAAGTAACTTTTCTCAGGAGAAAGTTCTTATGAAGAGCCTGAGTACATCATCATGACGACCAAAATCATGGGTAACAATAGTGTATTGGGAGTTTATATTATTGAGTTTGTTATAGAGTGTACCCAGTCATACAGTGTTGTTGAGAGGAAGTTCTTTAAAGATTCGTGTGGAAGATATTTGAAATCATTGTCTACTTGGGTCAAGATGTTGATGTTGGAATATGATTTCCCTAGTAACTAGGTGCCTTCACATGCATAAGGGGATGGCGACTACCCAGGGGATGGTCTAAGAGTATGGAGGAGAGGGATGCAGGAAAGAATAAATAAGGAACGGATGGGCTAAGAATGTCAAGAAAAGAAGAAGGTACGACGAAAAAGAGATTGGAATGTTGGGCAGTGAAAAAATATTTTGATACAGTAAGAAGAGGATTGTGGTTGATAGAGAAAGGAAGAACAATGAGTTTGTGGAAAGAGACACCGGCGTAATGCTCCAAATCAAAGGAATATTGCACATAGAAAGGAAGGAGAAGGAAGAGGACTGCCAGCTCAGTCTAGCAGGAGGAGATCCATTATATACCAGTAGACCCACTTAGGCCATACTCTGTGTCAAACCCACAACCCCATGTGCATCTCTGAGGTACGAGGTAAGATCTAAAACTTTATCGCAAACACTTGCAGTTAGTGAAGGAAGAAAGGATAGTAGTAAAGGTAATAAAAGTAGTGAAAGTAGTACAACAACCCAAATTCAATTAGCGACACCAAGGAAGGATACTACATAGTACACAATGGCAGGGGTAGACCCCACTTTGAGAATGCATGTCTTCCATGGAGTAGGGATAGAAAATCTGGAACAACACTTATTTGTCTGTGAAGCAATATGTACCATCAAGAATGTCCAGGATGACGATACGAAAATTGTGTAGTTGGTGACGACATTCAAAGACCACGTGTTACTCTAGTATATGAAGTATAAGTCCACTGCAGTTCCAGGACAAGCCATAACGTCGGAAAACATTAGGCAAGCCCTGTTAAAAGCGTTCCAGAAACTGAAGTCTGAGTCACAGTGTATTACGAAACCAAAAGATATCAAGCAGTTACAGAATGAATCAGTGTGGGATTTTGATCAGAGATTCAAGATATTGATGGATTAGGTGACCTTCCAGATTCCAAATGAGGAGCATAAGGAATGGTTCATTGCAGGATTGTTAGCACATATACGTTGCCCATTGACGCAGCAGAAGATTATGTTGTAGTCAAAAGCACTAGAGATTGCCATGAAGTTGGAATCAACACCTATAGGAAAGAATGGTGCAGGGATGGCTTAGTTTCAGTGGCAGTTAGTAGCCTTGACAATTAAATTGCAAGAGCTTCCTAAAGGGAAGGAAAAGCACGAATAAGTCTGGTGTGTTACATGTAAAAAGGAATGACATCAAAAGAATGAGTGTCCATCCTTTGCAAATTATTTGGCTATAGGAGCTCTGAATCCCTTGGCCACAAGAGGAGGGGTATGGTGTGAGATATGCAGAACGATGGGTCATAAACCAACCACCTACCCTTTGATGCAGAAGTAACAGATCACTGATAGAATCTTATTTTGTAAGTTTTGTAAGTCTATGGGACATGATGAATAGAATTTTCGTGCACTCAATCTAATGAGAGAACACACCTTGGATTCATACAGAGTTCAAGGGGAATATGGATCAAAAGGAGAGGTACCAAAATATAATACTCAGCGGGGATACAATCAAGGGTGAAGAGGATGATTCAGAGGTCATAGAAGATGTAACACACCCGACTCCTAAGTACCTTTCCTAGGGATGGAGCATCAAATTTTTGCTTTCCTTAAATTATCTTAAATCCTCTTTTTGGGTTCTCCATCACCTTATGCTCGTCAAGATATTTCCAACGACTATCACCATTCTCTAATATGATCTCAGGATTGAGATATATTCCCTTCCAAAGTTCTTTGGGCGTTATTAGCCAAGGGCCACATGGCACCCATGTGGGTCTATCTCATACATATCATCCAGAAATTCCCCGAAGTATCGGAGCTCCCAGCGTTCCTATATCTATGGTGGAGATCCATCCACCATTAAATCTGATGACGGATCTTCCTCCTCGTTAAGGAATACGCCTAAGGATAATTCGACGTTCGGTGCTTTGATAGTGAGTGCCCCTTTTTTTTCTACGCATGAAACCTCTCGGAGTCTCGAAGTCCCAAAGTCCTGTAAGCTTACCACGTGGCTTCGGCCTTCGATCCCTTCAGTCTCTCTACAACATTACATCCCAAATCCTCCAGAGTCCTGAAGTCCCAGACTCTCAAAGTCCCGATCACTTCACTAACCACTTTGGCCAAACAGTCACGTAACAGGGGATGACACGTAGCAAGGACCAGGGGTGACATGTACCCTCATCAGGTGGTTGACATGTGTCACAGTCTAATAGGAATAAGGGGTATGCAAAATGTCCATATCTTGGTGACACATGGAATCTTAGTTGCGGGTCCATGTCACCATGGATGATGTCATTGAACCTAGTCAACCCCAAACAAATAGCCTCCTAACATCCTTCAAATCTCACGGTCGATATCTTTCCACGTAGATACATAGATCCACGGATCTTTTTGCTTCGCAACTTTGGGCTTCGGAGCTTATCAACACACCACATCTCAAATCCCTCAGAGTTCCAAGTATCTGGACTATAGGATCTGGCGCCATGCATACCCTACCTATCAACAGCTGAGATTTACTCCATCATTCACGACTTCGAGAGTCTTCACACTTTGAAGACTCTCGGCCAAGTTCCTTTAGAGTGTCGAGTCTTCAGACCCCGAGATCTCCTGCCACGTAGCCTCTCATCCAACGGCTCAGGTCCAACGGATGACATTTGACAGGGGACAAGGGGGCCACATGTCACTCCTATGATGTGTCATGTTTGGTTGGGCAGTTAAGAGGGGTTCTCAATGGAGTCCTTAGATCAAAGGTGGAGAAGGATCCCAAGGGATCCGAGGGTCAATGGTCCATGTCACTTTATAAATTTGGCATTCGGGATTTTTGGGGGTGTGGCACCTTTGTTATCCCGAATAGTTCAATGTTGCGTTGACCTCAGCGTGGATCCAATGGTTGGAATAGTTCTCAGGCATCCTCAGATCTATGGCCCGCGTTACTCCGTGGCTCCGTCATTCAGGAGTTTGCAATTGTGAATTTTTAACCTCCCAAAGCTCTGAGCTCCCGAGGCTCCAAAACCAATAGGAGATTAGCTCCTTTTAGACTAGCGTAGGGTTCCCAGACCTTGGTCATATGGGTCCTCCAAAAATTCTCAGGGGCTACATGCTTAATTCTTGGTTGTGAATTGGTTAAGGTCGTGGGTATGAGCCCTCGATCACATGGGTGGAAGGTCTGAAGGAAGCGTCCTTTTTCCATAGAGTTTGAACTTGGCATTCCCACTAAGGTAGATTCGAGAGGTCGACGTGACTTAAACATTTCAGTTAATCCTACCCCGACTATCCTGTAGACTCACATCCCATAAATCTCTAGGAGCTAGACTGAGGTAAACATAAGACCATTCAAAAGCATGGATTCATAGAGAAACAACACACATTTCTACCTTAATCATTCAATACAGAACTTAGTCACATATATATCTATATATATATATAATCCAATCATCATTTCCATTTCAATGCACAGAATATGAAGATACTTATCAGAAAACCGGAGTTTGTGAAGGGACTGTTGAAAGAGATGCATGTTTCCGCCCAACCATAGGCACAGCCACTCCTGGTGAATTTATTGTTGGCCACCCCCGAGCTATACCACGATGCTCTAAGAGAGACTCTTTCTTCTTACTCAGCAACAGTCAGGGACGGAGGTTACTCTCCTCCTCCCACAAAATCCTGGCATCGGGTTTTCTCTGTACCAAGAAAGGAGGTATGCCTGAGTACTTCCACAGTCACTCGTCAGCCTCGTTTACCAACTTGTAACGAAAACCTTACCAACATATTATTATGCCCAAAACGAGCTTATTTCCTAGTTCTTCCTTGAACCAGAGATGAAAAATGCTCATTTATCTTCTCAAGATTTCTCTTTCGACTCTACTCTCTTCGTATATCTGCTTCCTCTCTTCACCTATGCCCATGAATTACCTCTTTCTTGCCTTTCTCAGAAAGGTTGTGTGGGTCTGAATCCTTAGCTCGTGGTCAGGTCTAGAAGTATTACAGATGGGTACTCTACCCCATCTCCTCATTAACTCTTGAGGAGGACTTTTCCATCTACCACTCTAGCTGGTAATTCATATCTGGTTCAGAGGACTATTCTTAGTCATTAAATCCAGTAAGGTATTGGTTTGGTGGGGATCATATCAACCATTCCCAGATCCCCTCACCACCTCTCTCATAGCATCCATGGTCCATCTTGGCAAACCCCCCTTTCAGCAGTTACACAACACTTATCCATTTTCTATTAATAACAGAAAATGCATACATTGACCTTTTATACAAAGGTTCATCAAATCCAACTTTCACACGTATCTAGTCTGCCATAATTTATTGGCCAGTTATAGTTATATTTACAAACTGGGGGGAACAGGGTTATTACAGAAGAGGAGGATTCGGCAGAGGAAGAGGATCGATTATCTGCTATAACGATAACCAGCTTGGGCATTTGACGTGAGATTGTCAAAATCCTTGTGCGACATGCACATACTGTAGACAGTTGGATCATGCGATGGAAGACTGTCTGCAGCTAATTCCGAAGTGGTATGAAAAAGGGAACTAGAATGTGTCGATGAGAGCAGTGGAAGAGTGCGATGATCGACCAAGGGTAGTAGCAGTTACACACGAAGGAGAAAGAACAAGAACCGACGTGACATAACAAGGAAATCAAACTGACCAATGGGTCAGGAAAGCAATAGAACCTCCTCTTAAGTTTAACCCTTGGGAAGAGAGAGACACATATAAGAAACCAAGGAAGGTGTTGTTAGAAATAGAATGGGGAGCATCGACTACGCCACCTATGTATGACATGCCTCCAGCCTATGACCACTCGATTACATAAAGGCTAATTGAGAACGAAAGTACTCTAAAGAGTTTCTTAAAGAGTTGTTTAGAACTAATAAAGGATGAAACTACATTAAACGTGTTGCGCAAGATGATCAACCAGTGTGTGCAAGATAAAGAAGCACATTTTGCATAATGAGAAGTTAACCAGGTACAGCACAAGAAAAGGACGAATAGGAAATTTTGACTTAATGCGCAGATATGAGACTATGATATGGATAATATCATCTTAGATCTGGGGTCTGATGTGAACATCCTTCTGAATCATACATGGGAGATTATGGGTAAACCAAAGTTGATCCGGTCCCCCGTTCAGTTGAGGCTAGCAAATCAGCACAAGATTGTTCTTATTGGAAGAATGATAGGGGTGAATGTTAATATTGATGGAGTGCACAGTACAACAGACTTTGAACTAATCGATATAGTGGATGATAGTAAACCTTATCCAACGTTACTTGGACTTGATTGGGATTTTTATAACTAGACCATTATTGATCTGAAAAAGAGACAAATGATCTTTGAAGTAGGATACTTAAGAGTCACTACGCCATTGGGTCCCACAGAAGGAAGACGATGTGTGGAACCTGCAAGGGGAGGATTCAATACTAAAGAACTTGATAACCTTTACAATGTTACCACACAGATGGATGACTATGTTAATCCTAATGTTGAGGGTGTATTCAGTTGGTGAAATATCATTTCTTGCACGTTGGATTCAGAATAAGCCTCGAAACATTGGCAACATAGGTTACATGAAGTATCTACAAGAAGATGTGCTCATATTACCCACACATTGTGTTGGATTGGAGTTGAGATACATGATCCCCCAAAGTATGATTAACTAACAGATATAGATTATTTTGTAAAATAATTTGAATTGTGGATACGAAAACAACAGAGATTGCTAGCTTAAGATGTCGCGTTGAAAGCGACTCCTGCAAGGTAGTGGGTTGTGGATAAGGATAGAATAGAGAATTGGAAACAATGTAGAAAGATGTCACAGGTCAGGTTTGGAACAAAAATTGAATATATCACACAGAAGTATATTGGGTTGAGTTGTCCTATAGATCATCTTACACAATGCACTGTGATATGGAGCTCATTACCTAAGGAGGAATGGATGCACTTGTTTGTACACACTCTGGATAAGATCCCGAAGAGCTGGTATATAGAACTGGAAGTACGCAGAGGAACAACAAACTGAGAAGATTTGACTCACAACTTCAAGGTAACTTTAAATTTTGAAGATAATGCCCTTTCGGTCGATACAACTCTGCAAATTATTAAAAACAAGATCTTTACATCAGAAGACTCGACGAGACCAATACCCTTATGTAATGTGCCCATATCTTCTACAATTTTTCAAGAGGTTTTGGAATTCTATAACGTTGTTGGAGAAGACCAGGAGGATGAAGACCCAAGAAATTTACAAGTGCAAGAAACTAAAGGAGAGTGCACAATAGAGGGTCTGGAGCTTGAATTTGTCGAGTATGCAAGGTCGTTGAAAACACGCAAGGTGAATATTGGTATGAAGGATAATCCCAAGTTCACACACATTGGATATTATAGGAATGAAGAAACTCTCGAGAAGATTGTCGATTTATTGTGTGAATACCAGGACCTTTTCCCAACTACATTTTCATAAATAAAAGGGATTGTTGGGGAGCTATGGGAGATGAGGATCCCTTTGAAGTTGGATGCCAAGCCAATGAAGCAAAGACCGTGCCAATTGAACCCAATATATAAGTAGAAAGTGAAATCATAAATAGATAAGAAGCTGGAAGCTGGGATTATTGAACTTGTCACAAAGTCAAAATGGATCAGTCAGATGGTGGTCTAGGACAAGAAAATGGGTGGAATCAGAATTTGCGTGAATCTGCAAAAATTGAATGATGCTTTCTTACATGACTTGTTTCCTATCCCATTTAATGATGAAGTTTTTGAGAATGTAGGAGGACAAGAAGCTTACTCATTTACTAATGGATTCTATGAGTATCACCAAATTAAGATTGTGCAGGAGGATAGGAATAAGACAATATTTGTGATGGAATGGGGATGTTATCAATATATGGTCATGCCTTTTGGATTGAAAAATGCACCAGTAGTATTTTCTCGAGTTGTTGTCATAGCTTTTAAAGAATTTATTCATAAATTCCTAGAAGTGTATTTTGATGATTGGACAGTGTCCAGTTTGCTGAAGGATCTGTTGAGCACTCAACACACCCTAAAAACTCCACGTCCATTTCCACTTGTTGGGTACCACTTGATCCTTTGCACTGTTTGTTTTCACATCAGTATGGAATTGAGGCCTGTGCTTACCTTTTATGTTTTCATGTTTTTGAATTGTTTAAAGTCTACTTGAACATATAAAGAATCATCTTAACTTCAAATGGGACTTAACAACTACTGAAGGAATCGACAATCTAAAGCTTTCCCCAACACGCCATAGGAAGTTCAGCATCGGCAAAGGTTAAAAGTGATGAAAATCGCTTGAGAAGTTCAAAATAGCCGAGCTTCGATCTTCATCGGCGTCGATGGGCGAAAGTTTATTTTTCAGTGAATGAGCTTCAATAAGAACATCGTCGAAGACCGATCCTTTTGAATTCGACAGACAAATGAAAAGGTAAGCGTCGTGTGAGTAAAAGAATAATATCATCGATCGGCAACCCCCGAAACATTTTCGGTGATGGAAGGTTTCGAAGATGATAACCCGCCAAGAAGCTATGCACTTGAACTTTCCCCAATCGTCGATCCCTGATACCATCGGTGTCGAAATTATTTTCAAGGAGGATATCAATGGACATATGCACAAGGATATCATCGATCCTCGATCTATACACCGGAGAGACACGATGTGATGACACGTTTTAACGTCCCTTAGATTTGTTAGGTACGGCGCATTTAAAATGTTAGTTAATTCGTGGATCATGCATTAGTTGTTATTTCGTGCGCAAATCAGAAGGGACCGTTTAAATCATCTCAATACAATGCATCTTCCTCCGCACCTCCATTGTCAACCAGTTAGAATTTATTTGCAGTGGTCCGACGGTAGTTTGTTTTGAATTGCATTCATTACTCGTATTAACTGACTGATGTGATTGATGGGATCTCTCCAGTTATATTCTTTCGAGTCATTTTGTATGATCCTATTCTGCGCGACAAGGATTTCAGAACACACAGAGGAGCAAGGCTAACAATCTGGAGAAGGATTCCAAGGTTCAGTGAGTATTAAATGATAATCTTAGCCAGCATTACAGGTATGTGTCGGCTTATGGTGTTTTACACTTCATTTCATATATTCTCACCCAACACTACTCAGTACATATGTTTAAAGGGTTGTTTTAATTACATGGACAATACCTTCGAAGAAATCCACCACCAAGAAATCCCCAAGAGCGCCAAAGTTGCAAGAACCAGAAGCAGGAGAGGGCTCCTCCCCAGCAGTTGCAAGGCAATTAGAATTCGCTCCAAAGCCAGTTCCCGTCATTAAGACAGCCACCAATAAGGCCTTCGTCCAGCCCCTGGCCTTCAGAGACATAGAGGCGAACATTGGAGCCAAAATAGCATTCCCTCGCTAGGAAGATTTTTTTAAGAAAATCAAGAAGGAACAAACCCTTGAGTATACCCCGCACAAAAATCTTGATAAAAGAAGACTTGATGATGATGTCCTCCTAAATATCTGTAGGGCTTATCTACACATGGTGGCAAGCCGAACTCTGATGTTCCCTTGCATTGAGCTCCTAAAGTGGCTCATTGACCACGTTGATGCACAAAAATGTTTGATTAATGACGTTAACGGTGAATGCGTCGGGGTTTTATTGCCTACAGAGGTCCAAAGTTACTACAAGCTTAGGGAGCCAGAAGAAAAGTTGAGAACTGATTTCGTTGTCAGTTTCTATGCAGCACATGACACCAGCAAAATCATGGCGTCGTGCTAGAGGGAAGACAAGAAATTCACGAACTAGACGATCGGCTGGTATCTGATGGCCAATCTAAAGGAACCATATATATACCTGATGGCTCTTCTATGCAGATTGCATGGGGAGAAAGATTGCTCCTGGTTTTCAGAGGCTTGGATGCCTCTAGCTTATACAGTGGCCATTTCAGGCACGAGCTTCAATTGGGGTGCCATCATCTCCAAACATCTGAACACCTATATACGACAAGCCCAAACACCGAAAGAGGGAGAAACCCCCTCCTTCTACATGGCCTCGTATCTGTTGGACATCATCTACGCCAGGAATGTTTTTTCTAGAATGAACTTAAACCGACACTCCTTCGAAATCCCAGTTCATGTATACTTCATCATTTTATGGGAAAACAGGTACAATAAATCCTATTCTCTTATCTGTGATCAGTTTATTGCACACATTTATTCTTCGTTATTCAAGAAAAAGTGCCCAAGGCTGTCGGATGAAGTGAAAAAATGTTATATCGAAAGTAGGTCACTGGTATCTAGATGAGCGCAAGACCTACATCATGGTTTTCGGTGCCACAGGGGCGCCCCATTTGTTACCCATATATGTTCCTGATCGACTAGTGTTAGGGAAAATTGTTGGAAATGTTTAACAGGTAGCATATGCTTGTCATTGATGGAAAGTACAGCAATGAAGATGGCATGGGTACAGGAAGAATGTACAAAGGATTGTTGGCATGTTTTATAGGCAGCGTAGACTTGTCATTGATGGAAAGTACAATAGTGATGATGGCTTAAGTACAACAGTGAAGATGGCAGGATCAGAGTGTGCATGTGAAGAATCTGTAGAGGCGCAGAAGTCCAAGAATCCCTTGGGGATTCGGAAGAGAAAGCTCAGGAGGAACAGCGTCGAGGAGCACGCGCGCAGCAAAGCTCAAGCTACAGGAGTTCATAGAAGAGAAGGAAGACATAGATCCACAGCCATTGGATCTCATTCAGAAATCCCGTCAAACGTCAGATCGGATAGGAGTTGCACAAGGTTTACCATCGGGAAAAGCCAAGGTGAAATCCCGACAGAACGAGGGCCATCAGATCTGAATATAGAAAAGAAGAGCGCGCTAAAGAGAAAGACAGGTCTCAGCCGTCAGATCCAAGCGCAGGGTCCAACCACCGTTGGATCGAGGAGAACCTGCACGGTCTTTAAGGTGCAAGGAGAAGTGGGCACAATCACAATATGCAAAATCGTGATGAAATCTAAGTCGTCAGATCAAGATTTGATCTGGACCATTAATTCCAGTCAGTATCGGGGATAGGGACTTTGAAATGACAAAATCACTTGACCTCAAGAACCTCGATTTCGTGATATGCGATGTCGCGATGCAATCAAAGCCATTGAATCGAGAATGAATCTAGACCGTTGATTATGGCTCGTATCGAAGTTTCGGGGATCGCGACTTGGAGAAGCAAAGAACCCAATGCATCAAGAATGTCGATTTCGCGATATGCGAAATCGCGATTCCATCACAACCGTCAGATCAAGAAGTGATCTGGACCGATGATCTGACTTCTTCACGGGGTTTCGTGGATCGGGATTTGAAAGTGACAAGAACATTCACCACAGGATTGTCGAAATCGCGATATGCGAAATCACGAAATGATCTGAGCCATCAGGCCAAGTGTTAATCGGGACCGTTGATCCCACGCAGTTTCGGGGTATCGGGGATCATGACTTGGAGAGTCAAGATGCCTCATCTCCAGACTCGCGAAATGCGAAATCGTGAAAGCACCTTATGCATAAGGCTGTGGTCACATCCCTTGGTCACATCAGCGAGAGATGGACAGATGTCAGAAGACAAGGAGGAGTCGAGCCTTGTCGCACGGTCAGGTGGAGAATGACACAGAAGGTGACACGACAGGAGTGGGGCCCTTCGTCAATACACCACCATTCTAGACCCCCCCCCCCCC
>ML794408.1:612981-632629 GCA_009831015.1 Picea engelmannii | reverse complement strand
CCCCCCCCCCCCCTTTGCTTAAAGATAGAATGGAAATAGGGCTCCGGAATCGAATCTTGACCGTAGATCTGGGAGCACAGATATTGACCGTCTAGATTTTCTCGCCGCATATCCAAAGTTGTAGATGAATTTAAACAAGATCGGAGGGCTACTAAGGCACGATGCAGTGAGACTGCCAGAAACAATTGATGACATCTGCTAGAGAAGTCGAAGAGACCGTTGTGTGATCGCCAGAGGACATGAAGAGTCTCCAAGCTTCGTCCGGTGAAGGAAGACTATTCTTAGAAGGGATTGACAAATGGATGGGCATTGAGGCCTATAACTGAAACAGATAAAGTGAGTTTGATTGTCACAGAGAAGACGAAGAGTCTCAAACTGCCAGAGAGGCTGAGGAATCTCAGGATAACATACAGTGATGCTGGACACGCGGGGCGAACCACTAGAGAAGCTGAAGAGTCATGATGATGATCAGACAGAACACTCAAGAGGTGGAGGATAACGGCGCGGAGTCAGCATGCAGAGGCATTGCGAACATTCCATGCACAAGATGCACAGAAGCTATAAATACATAGTACAAAGAAGAGAAGGGTGTTGTTTCCATTGCTGTTGGAATTGTTGTGGTCACTGTGTAGAAGGATTGAAGTGTGAGCAAGGAGGCAGAGCGCATGAGTAGAAATACACAGCAGAGGAAGGTTGCATTGAAGGGACATGGTGCAGAGAGTATAAATGGAGAAGAACAGAAAGTGCAAGGTGTGTGCAGAAGACACTGATGCAGACGGGGCAGAGCAGTGTAACAGAATAGCGACAAGGCCGATAAGCCATTGAATAACTTTATTTTGCTGTAATGAGTTGTAGTAACAAAGATTTATATTTTAGGGAGGTTGGGAGGTGCTCGGGAGGAATGTTGTCCTCAGAGGTTCAAGTGGGTGCTTGAACACAGGGAGTTGTAGCTTCCATCTGGTTGCAGCCAGAGAAACGAGGGTGGTAGGGTGGTGCAAGGGAGAACTCTTGTTCTCTGTTATATAGGTTGGTGCCTGTATGATTGGAAGTTGGTGCTTCTATCCAGTTGGTGCTGGAAACACTCAGGGAGTTGGTGCTTCCTTCTAGTTGGTGCTAGAGAAACCAGGGAGTTGGTGCTTCCTTCTAGTTGGTGCTATAGAAACCAGGGAGTTGGTGCTTCCTTCTAGTGGGTGCTAGAGAAAACAGAGAGTTGGTGCTCTCAACAAGTTGCAGCTTGCAGAACAGAGGTTGCAGCCTCATTATGATTTGGTTCTCATATGTATGATAATGTAAAGAATGTAACTATTACTTATCATATAAAGAAAAAGAGGTTTTTACTCTGTATGGGTTTCCTCAGGAAATATATGTCTCTGTATTTCTCATATATGTGACTGATGTTGAATGTGCCATTGTTTATTTCCATGCATTATTATGATCATCATTTAGTGTTTCAGCAAAGAGTTTAAAAGAAGCATAATTGTTTAAGCACGGTAACAATTGATTCACCCCCCCCCCTCTCAGTTGTCCAACAAAAATTTCTATCAGACCATTCTAAAAGGATATAACGCCACTTTAGTAAAGGACGAGAAGCGAGCCTTCATTCCTTATGGGTTTCATACTGGCTTCTACATGGTCAAAGACACCGCGCATGCTAAGCAAGAAGGGATAAGTCAATTGGAATTCTGGTTCAAAATTGGTCATTTTCACAAACATGATCCCAAGGGTCTGGTCCTAAAACACGCATCGCAGGTATCATCTTCCTGGATTTATTCCCATGATCGGCTTGAAGATGAAATTTTCACCGAAAATGCTCAAGACTAGAATGAGGTGGCAGCAAGGATGGTTTATCCTCGAACAACCAGGTTCAAGGCCATGAGTTGGGAAGAGAAAGAAACGTCCTTGGAGCAGACAGCTCAAGAAATTCTCAATACCTGGGAAGGAATGGTAGCATCTGAACCGGGCGAAGCAATGGGCGATCCCCAAGAAGAAATCGAAGCGGCGGGGGTTTATCAGGAATCTCTAGTACAAACCAGGTATTCCCCTGAAATTCAAGTGGCACAGGGGAAGGGTGAAATTTTTTGGCAACAAAGCCAACTGCTAATGAAGCAGATGCAGGATGATCTGTACCTTATCATAACACCTGGTATCCGAGAAGGCAGCCTGAAGGAGCCAAGCGGCCCTGGTTCCATAGATCCTGGTAACACCAATGGGTTAAGAAACCCTGAATCCACAACATCACCGATCAATTCTCCGGTGGGCAAGACAACTCAACCAGAGACAGGCCGGGTGTCGATAGAAACATAAGCGCCTAATCCCCTGAGCAAGATTATACATATAAATAGTGACGACGAGAGCCCGGAGCCATCTCACGACACCCCTGTGTGTTTCCAAGAGGAAAAAGGTCCTGAGAAGAATTCTTCCCCTGAGCCTGAAGTTCAAGACAAGGAGGTCTCGCAAGAGGAAATAGAAGCTGAGAGTGGCCTCGACACAAAGGGACCCAATGCATCGGAAACCAAAGCAAATCTGGAGGACAAACCTGAATCGGAGGAATCAAAGAAATAATCCCTGTAAAAGGAAATCAACGGTTCGACGGCCAACGAGCAAGTAAGTCATGAGTTTGTACCCGACGTCTCTATTCTGCCCAATACTCAAATCCCCGATGAGCGACAAGTAGAGGTCGGACCTACGAGGCACCGCGAGGAAGTTCAAGAGCCCAATATTGAACAAATATACACCATTAGTAGCCTGGGAAACACGCTCACATGGGGTGATCCGCAAATACCAAAGCTGGTAGACGAGGTAGAAAATATCTATGCGATCTCCTACAATCAAAAAAGAAATTCCATCGTTCAAAGGACTGCAAATAAGAGAAGGATCACATTGGATCACTCCATCTTGGTTACTACAGAGGAAAACTTGATCAACACAGAAGACGCTCGGACGTCTGAACTGATCGGCGTGGGAAAGGCCCTCTCGGATGCCACCTTGGATAGAGCGAGGAGAGATGAAAAGGAACTATCCGCCACCCTAAAGGAGATCGAACACTTGCACTATCTGGCCAAATACTATAAAGGTGCCACGCAGATCGTTGTGTATCTGAAAGGTGAGTTCAAAGAAGTTTACAATGAGTTCAAGAAGGAAAGACACATGTTAACCACGAACATAGCTAAGTCCCAGAGGACACTCTCATTTCACTTGTGACATGCAAGGAGATGGAGCGATGGTATGAAAGGGTGTGTTAGCGACATTTCTTGCACAGGGATGTTTTCCTCTCCGATTTGAGACCTCTGATGTAAACACATAGAGGTGGGATTTTGAAAGTCGGTCAGGTGAGATTTATTCAAAGGCCACAACCATAAACATCAAGTGAGCCTGATCATGGATGCAAGGATTAGCGAAGGATATCTAGACCGCCCACCTAAGAAGGGATGCATGGCAGGAGATCGGCGTCATCGGGAAAGTCCCGACAAGAAAGCGCCCATCGAAAAACTTGAAGCCATCGGGATATCGGGGATCTTGGGGACGAGTAGTTCGTGCACTTCAAAAATGAGAACCGCGAAACCCCGATGGAGATGGTCAAGGGCATATGGTGGTGGTCATTTGGACCACGGCCTAGTCAAAGGGCTAGTGCGGAAGGAGCCATCGGGAATCAGAGATTCGCGAGTCTAGAGGACTTGTGAATCATGGCATCGTGAATGCCGAAACTCCAATGGAGGGTTTGACTACAGTCACTCGGAGGTAGGTCATATGGATCAGGTTCCAGTCAGCCGGGGCTATCTCATTGAGGTGGAGCTCATCGCAAATCGGGTATCGTAGTTTCGAGGAAAAAGCGCCCCTTGTTTTTTGCATTTTGAAATCCCGAACCCCGAATTCCTGATAGCACTCAGGACCGGGCCCATGGTTCTGATGCCTGGTCATAAGAGAGGAGGTCTGAAGTGAGGGGCGCTTTCGTTTCATCTGGCCAAAGGTGTCAAATTAATTCTTAGAAGGGGGGCATTGTGCTCTGTCGACTCCATCCCGATGATATTTGGATCCCGGTACCTGCTCAGAATGGATAAAGGAGAAAGAGGGTGGGTGAAGCCTCACGTCACCCATTTATTGCATAGTATGGAGGTCCCAGCTGAAATTTACTCAGGAGGGTCCCTTGTACCGGTTCTCTTAAGGAAATCCACGCCGAGTCTCCAACTCACCAGGAGAACCTGTACACGCCAGTTAAACATTCAAAGGGCTCAGCTACCCCCTGGCGTGAGCCATGCTGAATTAAAGGTAGCATATGGCAGAACAATGCAGGCCAGATTTGATTGAGGCGACACCATCCATTGAAAGTTTTGAGATGCCTCTGCTGGGTGAAAGGAAGGGAAGAGTATATGTAGGCATTTTTTCCATTTTGTAAGGATCGATGGTTGAGCAGAGCTCCCGGTTGTAAAGTTTTAATGAAGCACTGTTATTCTGGTTATGTATGAACTTTGGAGACTTCTTGCCTTATGAATGCCAGTTTCTTTCATGCCTTTGTTCACACTGTGTTAGAGCAACTCGGAATTGGAGGATCCAGTCGAGTTGTAGCTACTATAGGATGATGTTGTAATGGATCACTGTAGTATTTTCACTGTCTCTAATCGGTTATTGTGATTTCCCTGCGCTGAGCGACTTGGAATTGGCGGATCCAGTCAAGTCCCCTTTTAGTTTCTTGAGACCCTGAAGCAAGAGGATCTTGCATTCGGAGTCTTTCTTCTGCAAACTGATGTAAGCCTGTTGCCCAAAGCCGTTTGTTCACCTTTCCTATCAAGTCTTCCACCTATTCACCCTTAATCAACTCGCTGGCTGAAGTTAGGATTCCAGACCTCTTTTGTTCTTAACATATCAGATTCAGTCCCTGAATTAGAGTGACACCTCCTCGAGCCATTATCTCCATTCGATCACCCCTTATAAACAAATCGTGACATTAAACTGATCGATGTCAGGCTCTGCTCCTGCAAGCAATCCAGGAGTGACTTCCGACGCTAACATTTATGACGTCGTTGCCGGGGACGAAGTTGAAAATTTTCCCCGGGATTGAACGACAACGACTACCTGATTCTGAAGGTGCATCGGAAATCAGAATTATCAAGATTGTTGTTGTGCACCTGGCGAATCCATTGTGACGAATTCGCTGAGCAAAACCCGCTCTATCAATTGTGGCTTTCAGAGGCAGACACACGTGGTCTCATCCACAGCTGCCCCTAGCTACACCTGAAACCAATCCGGAGGTGGTCCTCAGAAAAGGAAAGGCCCTCAAAGAAGAAGCTTCCACCGCCGAAACAGGTAATCCGCCATCTCCTTCTGTAAGAACTCCGTTTTCTCCCCCTCAGTTTCTTGATAGACCTCCTTCGCAAGTTTCTCGTTTCATGAATTTTGGAAGTGTTCCTGCTGAGTTTTCCCCTCCTGGTCTGGGATTGGAGGGAGAAATCCTTGTCACTCCCTCCTCCTTGAATCACCTCTTGTTTCCCACCCCACTCCGAGATTCATTCCCTGTAGCCCCTTCGCGAACTCCTTCTCCTCTGAGTTCTCCTCCACCTAATATTCCTATGGTCGGAGCAAATCCCCCTATGACAGAAATAGAGGTCATCATAGCCGCTAGATACGCTCCCCTCATGCTACCACAGCCTCTCAATAACCTCCCAGCAAAAGGGTACCTTAAGCAGTTGCCCAAGTTTACAGGCGAGGGGGATATAACTGTTGAAGAGCACCTAGCAGCCTTTTATACTTTCACAAATGATAATGTTATCATGCACACAGACGTATGGATGAGAATTTTTGTCCATAGTCTCCAAGGAGAGGCTAGAAATTGGTTCAGGGCCCTACCTCCTGGATCTATTGATGGGATCAGAGCTCTAGATAATGCCTTTTTGAGGCAGTGGGGAGATAAAAAAGACTTCGTGTATTACATGACAGAGTTTGGGTCGTTAAAGAGAAAAGAAGGAGAGTCTATTTCTGACTTCTCCAAGAGATTTAATAAAATGTACAACAAAATTCCTGTTGAGATAAAACCCTTTGAAGCCTCTGCAAATATCACTTACTCCAGCGCCTTTGATCCTAATTTTTGCCTACTGCTAAGGGAGAGAAGAGCTGCTATGCTGGCACACATGAAAGACGCAGCCGTGGAGGTAGAATCCAACATATTGGCTGTCAACCGACTCAGGAACGCCGGTGATAACAATATGCCCAAGAACAGGCCTGAAACTTCCTCGTCCAGTCCCTCTCCCCTGCCCCATCAGACAGATGAAACAGCTAGAATGCTAAAATCACTTACTGCCAAGACAGAAAGGTTGGAATTAGAGGGGAATCCCATGTACAGAAATCCCCAGAACACTGATAATAGAGGCTTCAGACGACCTGCTAACAATATGCCCCAGGTTTTCCCGAGGGAGCAAAGGGGAAGAGACAAACATGATCAAAGGGTCCAAACCCCCCTCCAAAACAACCTAGTTGATCATGAGCATAGAGATGAGATAGATGAGTTTGGTCCGGAAATTCACTATATTGAAGAAACCCCTCCTTTTCCCCACTTGACTCAGTCTGCGTACGAAAAATCTTTGATGAAAATTCAGATCCATGAGTTAGGGAAGGGAGAAAGGGTTGGTCACACTCCTTGCAGATATAATCTCAGGTCGAGAAGGAAAGATGGAGACTTCGACAGTTCAGATCCGCCCCTCCTAGCAGATAGGCCTACTAAAACGGCAGCAGCCACAGCTAAAGAAAAGAAGATTCAAAATGCTTCGCCGACATCCAAAGAGCCTGTCATTGAGGTAAGAGAAGCTCCTAAACCTACCCCCTCCTTCAATTTTGAGAATGAGATTCAGAAGATTAGGATTCTCGTACCTCTCTCTGAGCTGGTTAAAAATGAAGACTTCAAAAGGTCCCTCTCCAAGTTGCTACAATCTGAATCCCCCTAGCCTCCCTCTGACTCAATAAACCTTCAAGATGAGAAGCCTGCAATCATCTTAGGTCCCATGGTAGAAGATAGAGATGATTCATCCCCTCCCTTCTACACATCCCTGAATATACATGATAAAGTACTGCATAACTGCCTCATGGACTCAGGGGCTTCCCATAATCTTATGCCCAAAATAGTAATGGAGGAGATGGGATTAGAAGTGACCAGGGCCTACCATGATTTATACTCTTTTGATTCAAGGAGTGTGCAATGTCTGGGAGTCATCAAGGACCTGGTGGTTTCGCTGTTTCAACTGCCCATGAAGAGTATGGTCATGGACATTGTGGTAGTTGATGTTCCTCCCAAGTTTGGCATGTTGTTGTCAAGGTCTTGGATTAAAAGACTTGGAGGGACGTTACAGATGGACCTCACATACGCTACCATCCCAGTGTTCGGAGGGGAGCATAGAACACTATACAGGGAAGCCCAATTGGCCTACATAATCAGTGATGAAGCCAACCCTACCAATCACCCCATCTTTTCCTTGGATACCGATTTAGGCTCTAGTTTACTGCAGCTCACCCATGCCCCCGAGCCTCCTTTAAAACTCAAAAATCCGCCCATTGTTTCCCCTGAAGTTCCTCCCTCCATCACCCCGATCTGGAAAATGTTTTTTGATGGAGCTTGTTCCCGAGAAGGCGCCGAAGCTGGAGTGGTTCTTGTGTCACCTGCTCAGGAGACCACATCTGTGTCATACAAATTAGAATTCGAATCTACCAACAATGTGGCAGAGTACGAAGCTCTTATACTAGGATTAAGAGCCACAAGGGAAATGGGAATCCAGGAGATAGCAGTGTTCGGAGATGTCGATTTGGTAGTCCAGAAGGTCAGAAGCGCCTATCAATTCAAGCATCCTCGACTCAGGAGTTATCGAAATGAGGTATGGGACCTAACTGACAGTTTCTTCTCAGCGTTCAACATTTCTTTCACCCCAAGAGAAGAAAACACAGTGGCAGATTCTTTGGCTTCTTCAGCAAGCGTTTTCAAGGTCCCCTTGCCGCCCAAACTGAGGTATGATGTAGAAGTAAAATACAGGCCCTCCATACCTGACAATGTCAAGCATTGGAAGGTGTTTGACGATGATCTTGAGATCAAGAGATTCTTGGAGACTATCGAAGAATTTTCAGAGATGCATATCGACCAATATTCTGTCTCGGAGGAAGAGTTTGATGGGGGTGAGTTGCTGAGTAAAATAGAAAATCACGACATTATTCAATTGCCTGGCAATCACATCCCGAGGGGACTAGTCCCATTGGAGAGGTTCTTCAATGGGAATGATGTGGCAATAAAGGGAAGAGTTTCGGGTAATGATGCTGACACAACCGAGTGCAACATTGGTACACCAGAAGAGCCTAAGTTTGTCAAGTTGTCAACGATTTTGACCAAGGAGCAGAGGATTGAATATACTGAGATGTTGAGAGAGTTTGTCGATGTGTTTGCATGGACCTACAAAGACCTTAAGACTTATGGCTCATTTGTCATTGAGCACAAGATCCCACTGAAAGAAGAAGCTAAACCATTCAGGTAGAAGTTGAGGCAAATAAATCCCATGTTGCTACCTGTCATGGAGAAAGAAGTGAAGAAATTGTTAGATGCCCGAATCATTGTCCCATTGAGGTATTCTGAGTGGGTGGCCAATCTGGTTCCAGTAAGAAAGAAAAGTGGGGAAATCAGACTCTGTGTTGATTTCAGGAACTTGAATAGAAGCTCAAAGAAAGACAATTATCCCCTGCCCAACATGGAACACATATTGCAGAAGGTCACTAGTGCATCTAGGATATCCATGATTGATGGTTTCTCTGGTTACAATCAGATATCAGTCATGCCTGGGGACAGAGAAAAGACAGCTTTCACCACTCCTTGGGGTACATTCATGTATGCCAAAATGCCTTTCGGATTGATGAATGCTGGAGAAATGTTTCAGCGAGCTATGGATATAGCGTTCATAGGGGAGAAGGATCAGTTTGTGGTAATCTATCTGGATGATATCACAGTCTTCTCTAGGACAGACAAGGAGCACTGCTGCCACTTGAGAAAGGTCTTCATGAAGTGTCGGAGGTATGGCTTATCCTTAAACCCCAAGAAATCCTTGTTTGATATGAAGGAAGGGAAGTTATTGGGACATATAGTATCGACAGAGGGAGTGAGAATTGATCCCAGCAGGGCGGAGGCAATTCAAGCCTTGTCACTTCCCAAGTCTAAAAAAGAGGTTCAGGCCTTTTTGGGAAAGATAAATTTTATGAGGAGATTCGTCTCAAATTTTGCCGAGCTGGTGAAACACATCATAGCCATGCTCAGGAAGGGAAATGAAGTAAAATGGACCTCTGAACCCAGGGAATCTTTTGTCCAAATAAAGAAGGCTTTGACTGAGGCACCTGTGCTTATCAGCCCCGATTATTCCAAAAATTTCCTGATATTTTCTTTTGATTCCTGTGATACAGCAGCGGCAGTTTTGTTGCAGAAAAATGATCAAGGGCAAGAGCAACCTATTGCCTTCTATAGCAGAGCATTAAGAGATGTAGAACTCTGGTATGAGATCATGGAGAAGAAGGCTTATGCCTTGGTGAAAGCCCTCAAAGATTTCAGAGTCTACGTCTTGCATTCGAAAGTGACAGCATACGTTCCTTCAGATTCCGTAAAAGACATTCTTGTACAGCCAGACATAGATGGGAGAAGAGGCAAATGGATAGCAAAAATTCTAGAATTTGACTTGGAAATAAAACCCACCAAGCTGGTTAAGGGGCAAGGCCTAGCCAAGCTACTGGTTGAATCCAATTGTGAAGCCTTGGGAGTCAATTTCCTCAACACTCGCTCAGGAACTCAATAAACTGAGCTGCCCAGCCAATGCCCTCAAGACGGCTTATCGCTGGTAAATTGTGCATGGTATCATGACATTCTTTATTTTCTGCAAGAATTGAAGCCCCCCGATGGAATGGGAAAAAGAAAAGCAAGAGATTTAAAGCTCAAGGCGGTCAGGTATTGTCTCATTGAGAAAGTTTTGTACTGGAGAGATCCTTTGGGGATGCTACTGAAATGTTTGAACCCACTGGAAACCCAGAAGGTTATGTTTGATTTCCATAAAGGCCTTTGTGGGGGGCATCATTTCTAGAAAACCACAGCTCATAAGATCCTCAGGGCTGGATATTACTAGCCTACTTTATTCGCCGATGTTTTCAGGGAGATCAGAGCTTGCACCAAATGTCAAAAGTTCTCAGGAAATAAACAGCTCACCTCACTACCATTGAAACCCATTATAGCTTCGGCACCTTTTCAGCAGTGGGGGTTGGACTTCATCGAAGAGATTCATCCTCCCTCAAGTGGTTAGCACAGATGGATCCTAACTACAACAGATTATTTCACCAAGTGGATAGAAGTTGTCCCCACCAGAAGCGCATCACGCAAAGTAATTATCATCTTCCTGGAAGATATCATAGCCCGGTTTCGCTGTCCCAGTAGAATCATCGCCGATAATGCTGCTTCTTTCAAATCTAAACCTTTAATTAAGTTCTATGAGCAGTTCCAGATCTCTCTAGTTCACTCCACCCCCTACTATCCCCAGGGAAATGGTTTAGCAGAATCCTCTAACAAAAGCCTGATAAAGATCATCAAAAGATTGTTAGAGGATAACAAAAGCCTGATAAAGATCATCAAAAGAGCCGATCGTGTCACGACGAAGAAGTCTCTGGGCACTTCGTCGTTTCAACTAGTCTACGGAGCAGAGGCAGTTTTCCCTACTCAGCTCGCCTTACCTGTGGCGAAGTTATTTCAAGACTATGAGGGAGAACCAGATCATATGATCAGAAGAATTCATCAGATGTTGGAAGTGCAGCAGATCAGAGAACAAGTGAGGGACGCAGCTTACGGTCATCAGCAGAAGATCAAGCAGACTTTTGACAGGAAGGTCAGGAAAAAGGAGTTCGAGATCGGGGACTTGGTATTTAAGTGGGATGCACCTAGATAGGATAAAGGCAAGCACAGCAAGTTCAACGCCCTATGGATCGGCCCCTTTAAAATCTCTGAGATTTTCTCCAACAACACCTATGGGTTGCAGGATCTAGAGGGTGAAGAGGTTTTCAACAGCCCAGTGAATGGGCATTTTCTAAAAAAATGTTTTATTTGAGCCTTAGGTGGCTCCTCTGTTTGTAAATATTGTCTTTTAGTTCTTGTTTAGTTTCTTTTGGTATGTTTTCGGCCTAATAAGTGACTCCATAGCCCAATAGCAAGGCACTGAAGCTACAGAAGGAGTTATTAGAGCATCGTGGGGACGACTCTATCCCCCGTGGAGCCTAATGTTAGCAACATTTCTTGCACAGGGATGTTTTCCTCTCCGATTTGAGACCTCTGATGTAAACACATAGAGGTGGGATTTTGAAAGCCGGTCAGGTGAGATTTATTCAAAGGCCACAGCCATAAACGTCAAGCGAGCCTAATCATGGACGCAAGGATCAGCGAAGGAGATCTAGACCGCCCGCCTGAGAAGGGACGCGTGGCAGGAGATCGGCGTCATCGGGAAAGTCCCGACAAGAAAGCGCCCATCGGAGAACTTGAAGCCATCGGGATATCGGGGATCTTGGGGACGAGTAGTTCGTGCACTTCAAAAATGCGAACCGCGAAACCCCGGTGGAGATGGTCAAGGGCATATGGTGGTGGTCATTTGGACCAGGGCCTAGTCAAAGGGCTAGCGTGGAAGGAGCCATCGGGAATCATAGATTCACGAGTCTAGAGGACTTGTGAATCATGGCATCATGAATGTCGAAACTCCGATGGAGGGTTTGACTACAGTCACTCGGAGGCAAGTCATATGGATTAAGTTCTAGTCGGCAGGGGCTAGCTCATTGAGGTGGAGGTCATCGCAAATTGGGTATCGGAGTTTCGAGGAGAAAGCGCCCCTTGTTTTTTGCATTTTGAAATCCCGAACCCCGAATTCCCGATAGAGCTCAAGACCGGGCCCATGGTTCTGATGCTTGGTCATAAGAGAGGAGGTCTGAAGTGAGGGGCGCTTTCGTTTCATCTGGCCAAAGGTGCTGAATTAATTCTCAGAAGGGGGGCACTGTGCTCTGCCGACTCCAGCCCGATGCGATTTGGATCTCGGTACCTGCTCAGAATGGATAAAGGAGAAAGAGGGTGGGTGAAGCCTCACGTCACCCATTTATTGCAGAGTATGGAGGTCCCAGCTGAAATTTACTCAGGAGGGTCCCTTGTACCTGTTCTCTTCAGGAAAGCCACGCCGAGTCTCCAACTCACCAGGAGAACCTGTACACGCCAGTTAAACATTCAAAGGGCTTAGCTACCCCCTGGCACGAGCCATGCTGAATTAAAGGTAGCGTATGGCAGAACAATGCAGGCCAGATTTGATTGAGGCGACACCATCCATTGAAAGTTTTGATATGCCTCTGTTGGGAGAAAGGAAGGGAAGAGTATATGTAGGCATTTTTTCCATTTTGTAAGGATCGATGGTTGAGCAAAGCTCCCGGTTGTAAAGTTTTAATGAAGCGGTGTTATTCTGGTTATGTATGAACTTTGGAGACTTCTTGCCTTATGAATGCCAGTTTCTTTCATGACTTTGTTCACACTGTGTTAGAGCAACTCGGAATTGGAGGATCCAGTCGAGCTGTAGCTACTATAGGATGATGTTGTAATGGATCATTTTAGTAGTTTCACTATCTCTAATCGGTTATTGTGATTTCCCTACACTGAGCGACTTGGAATTGGCAGATCCAGTCAAGTCCCCTTTCAGTTTCTTGAGACCCTGAAGCAAGAGGATCTTGCATTCGGATTCTTTCTTCTGCAAACTGATGTAATCCTGTTGCCCAAAGCCATTTGTTCACCTTTCCTATCAAGTATTCCACTTATTCACCCTTATTCAACTTGTTGGCTAAAGTTAGGATTCCATACCTCTTTTGTTCTTAACGTATCAGATTCAGTCCCTGAATTAGAGTGACACCTCCTCGAGCCATTATCTCCATTCAATCACCCCTTATAAACAAATCATGACATTAAACTGATGGGTGTCGGGCTCTGCTCCTGCAAGCAATCCAGGAGTGACTTCCGACGCTAACAGGGTGCAGCAAGTGGTAGAAAAACTTGAGTGCATCGAGGTAGTCCAGCAGGGCCGAGACAGGGAAGAACATGGTATTCAGACGGTGGGAAAAAGTAGTCTTAATCGCATGAAACGATCAGCCGAGTACTGGGCTAAGATGTCTCAGGACCCACTCCGAGAAATCCAAGAGCAATGGACCAGATGCAAGAAGCACTGGGATAAAATTAATAAAGTAATGAAGGGTGTCGGGCTCCCCGAGTTCGGCACCCCCGATAAATTTATCGACCTGAGCGACATAGTCAAGTTGCATGCCAAACAAGATTCGCTATGGACCGAAGAGCTCGCAAAGATAACCGATGCGAGGCCAGGGGAAGTGCAACAATTTGCAGAACATCTTATCAAAGCCCGAACCATGCTACAGCAGTTGAACTCCAGTTTAGTAAAGTATCAGGCACATGCAGTGGACATCGGGGGAATATATGCGGCTTCGATGGAACAGCACAGATTTCCATGGGCCCAAACTTGTGAAGAATTGTTTATCAACTGGTCTGAATATGAGAGAAGTCACCCTTTCCAAGAAATATCTCAGGTTAACTGTTAAAGAAACTATTAGAAGATAACGCCACATGGTGATTTTTGCTTTGCTTAAACTTCACTTAGTCGTTAATTTTAGTTAAACTTTATATTATAAATAAAGGCATCGACCAATTAGTTAAGGGTCGATGGTTGTTGCAAGAACTCTTTCTTTTTGGTTCTTAAGAATTATTTTGAAGCTACCATGAATTGAGAAGTCCTTATGGACCAAAGACAAGCTATTTTCATCAAATGCATGTGATTGGACTTGGAGAAGAACTACTTCCTATCGTGTTTCATGAATGATGCAATAATGAGTAAGAGCAATTAATTTTATTGTCAAGTTATCTGGTGCAATGTTTTGATGTTCTTTTCTTTAATGAAGAGGGTAAATCGTTGTGTTATTATGTGATGAATGGTTATGGTAGATGAATTATTTTTCTTTCCATTATCTTATTACATATGTGCTTTCTTTCTGATAATTAGTTTCTCTGATAGTAATTGGATGCTCAGATTGTTAATGTATTCGTACTAGGCTTGTGGTATAGAATCATTGTTTCCATGTTTCAGCAGCGGGTTATCCCAAGCTCAGCCTCTTCCCCAGTAGTTAAAAATTAATCCTGTTTGTTGTCAAGTTGGTTTATAATGGCTTGCATCTCTCATACCAGCCCCACCCAAGAGAAAAAACAGAAGAGAATAGTTCTAACTGAAGGAAGAGCCTTCACAAGAAAACACAAAGCCCATCAATAAATTGGTCGGATCGCAAGATCTGGAGAACCATTCCATATTCAAATGCTGCAAAGTCTAATTGGTCCTTGGTGGTGGGTTTGGTTCCTATTGTTGAGTCAAGGGATTTAAGAGCCATCAACAGAATTGGCGCTAGAAGGAGGCCCTGAGAATGAATGGTTGAATATATATTTCATGTAGCATTTCAAACAGCCTACAGATTTGCAACGGCCCACATGCATGGCTAGTCATTCATAATACATCCCACACACGCTGAGTAATCCTGAATCAGGTGACTCACCCCAGCCCGAGGAAGAACATTTTCACCCTGAAATACCTTACGGCCTTTCTCATGAGGAAGCAAATCAATTCAGGAGAATCACAAGAGCCTACACCCGGCAGATCAGTGTGTTGTCCTTGGCTCCCATACTCCCTCGAAGAACAAAACAAAGCAAACCAGTGGTTATCACTCTCGATGAGGTTTTCGTACACTCTGTAGAAGACTTAATAGATTTTGTGATTACCGAAATTCAAGAACCTTTGGATTTGATACCTGAAACACCAGTCGGTGACCTCTCTGAACCAAATGAATTTTTGTAAGAAGAGGAGTTCGACTCAGATTCCGAAGATATGGAAGGTAATAACAACCATGAGGAGGAAAGGGAAATCTTGCTTCAGAACAACCAACCTTGGTTGGCCGAAGACATTGTGGTCATCCCTGGATGAGTACATAATCTTCCCCGACACCCGGAGAAGCTACTTCCTAAGTACGACCCCGAAAATTCAGGTTTACCTGAAGATCATATCAAGAATTTCATCCTCGTGTTAATACTTATGAATGTTCAACATGAAGACGTAGTCTACTGACTTTTCCCCTACACGTTTGAAAATTCGGCTTCCATGTGGTATTTTAATTTGCCAGTAGGATCTATAACCGGCTGGACCAAGTTCCAGAAAGATTTCCTAGATAAATTTGCAGAGGAAACTACTATGGGACCTCTGATGGATGATTTGTTTATGCCCACCATGAGTCCGAAAGAAAGGGTCAAATATTTCAATCAAATATCCACGACCATTCTATACAAATTTCAGCCCGCGGAAAAACCAACTCAAGAGTTGCAAATCAAGGTTTATGCTAACGCGCTCTCATCTTCTATCTCTATGTTTGTAAAAAGAGTCGCTAAGAAAAACTTGGCAAAAAATTTTGAAGAGGACAAGATAATAGAATTCCAGATGAAAGGATGTAAATAAGGCCAAGCCTCCCTAGTAAAGAAAGAAGCACAGCCCCCTCCCAGGAGAGGATTCCTTTTGACTAGACCGTCGGGTAAACCAACTGAACAAACTCCCAACAAGGGTAATGGAGATATAGAAGATATACAGCACATGGTTAAGAAATTATCAAACGATATCATAGACATGAAAAGAAATGCAGGAGAGGGAAGCCAAGGCCAAAGGCCCTATAAGCCTTTCTTTAAAAGAAATCCGCCTTTCAAAGCAATTGAACCTCCCCCGACCAACTTAAATATTGATCTAGGGAATGTTGTGTCTGATTATTTCTGTACTTATCATCAGGAAAACCACTCTGAAAGAGACTGTCATCAATGGGTACATGCCAGGGTTTGTTGTTTATTATAGGGGTCCAAACCGCCAGCGGGTTACCTTTGCACAGTATATTAAAATTCATTGAAAGTGGAGTGGGAGGATGACATGTTTACTTATACAATATCCATATTGCAAAACTCTTCTTCTTCCAAACAAAGACATGACGTTGTCCGTGGAAGATCATCATCATAGCTTGAGAATGAAAAATAGAAAGGGCACTCTCCACCTTATCCTATTGCTATTGCTGGACAGTTTTCCTAAACGTTGAGTTTTCAGAAACATGATAGATTTATGGAGAGCATCTTTGTAGTCCAACTCACCCAACACAAATTGATGATTGACAGACAGCACCGCCATGACCTACACACTTGGCCAGCTATGAAATACTAGAACGTTTCAAAGCCTCTTGACCAAGACCTTGTCTCTATCTATGATTGTTGGAAAAGTCGTTCGACCTGGAACAAAACCTGCACATGGAAATTGTCACTGGCTTGGTCGGAATCAGGTGTTTCCTGTATCCATTTGTCTTTTGTAAACCGAGAGTTGAACGCCTTTGCTCAAACTCCAACATCTGACAGGGTTTATTAGATATTCCTTCCTGTATCCATGGGTTTTCCAAGCTCAATATGAGCCTCAAACTTTTTAGCACATATTAAAATTAGATTATTACGTCGAGGCATTGAAAACATGATCTCTAAAGCATATCGGGTGGTTGGTTGTGTTTGGCCACATATTGTTACAGAAGATCAGTATAGTGATCCAGTGGCACGATTAGAGATTATCATGGGCAGATATCAACGAGATTTTTGGGGAAATTTGTCCTTATATCTTATGGTTTGCATTCCAATCTAGCTCAGTAAACCTTTTCTTTGATGGCTTCCTCCCAATTGAACCTTATCACGAATGTGTGTGCCTATATTTTCTGGGGGAATATGGATAGAAATGAGTTATGGGTTTATAATTTTGTTATGAAGAGAGGCTTGTGTGATGGAGACAAATCAAGGATTTTTTGGACCCAAGTAGAGACTGGTTTGGCAATCACCTGGAAATACCTAAGCATGGTTTTGAAAGGCGTGATTCTCTCTGAAACCCCAGGTGTCAATCGCAAATATCTGGAACAAACCATCAGCTCGGCACACGTACACAATAATCTCTTAGATGTCGGTTTTGTTGCCCTGTCATTTATTCCACGAGCATTTTTTTTTGCTGGCTACAACTTATGTCTTCCGATATGTAGGTGAAAAACCATATTTGGATGTGATAAAATGTTTGCTATGTTTGGAAGCAATATTTGGGTCAACAAGCGACCTCCAAGATCTGGCACTGAAATTATTAATTATGTCAAGGAGATAGACAAACATTATGTGCGATGAAGTTGTGGTAGTTGGATAAATGCCACGGATGTGGATTGGAACACCGATACACTCTACTCCATTTTGAACAGATATATTTATCCCAAGAGAGTTGTTAAACCTAAGTGGCATACCAGTTGTTGTTGGGTTATACATTTTCTGCTACGGAGGCCATGTTGTATTCCATACTATATATTCCTCCATGAGAGACAAGAAACGCTTTCCCCAAGTTCAGCTCATCTGCTTCTTAGTTATCACATTAATATATGTGAGCGTTGGGGCCATGGGTTATACGATGTTTGGCACTGGAGTGTCATCACAGGTGACATTAAACCTGCCTTGGAGTGTAATTGCTTCAAAATTGGCAATATATACAGCAATTATCACACCCTTTGCAAAATATAGTTTGATGATCAATCCAATGGATGTGGCATTGGAAGAGTTAATATCAACACCTTCATCCCCATATCAAATTCATGTAATTTGGAGTATGTGCATTCGGGCAATGTTGGTTGCGAGCACAGTGAGCGTAGCAATTGCAGTGCCTTTCTTCGGGTATCTTATGTCATTAATTGGATCCTTTCTCACCTCTTCAATATCCATCATTATTCCTTGCATTTTCTACTTAAAAATATTTACGAGAAGAGTCTCTGGTCCTGAGATTGTGATAATTATGACTGTTTTATTATTCGGTGTTATAGCATGTGTCGTGGGCACTTACTCTTCACTCCTAAAAATTGCAGTACAAAGCAATACATAACATGTTTTGGTCTGTATGACATTAGATTGGTGGAAAGCGACCAACTTATATGAATGTAACCAATTACATGTAAGTGATTTGAGACTATATATTCCATTGTAATTTATAATGAATTTGTTGCTAAATTTTGGTAAAAAAATAAAAATAAAATAAAAATCAAAATAAATACTATAAATTATAAAAATCAAAACATCACAAAATACATAAAAATTATAAAATTGCCAAATCGCCAATGGACATTTCACCAAATTCCTTAAAACAATGCCAACACATGCTTCTATGCTTAAATGCTAATTGTTTTCCTAACATCACTTCAAGCAGCAATCAACAATGGAATAAGCGCGCAACGGGTAAAATGCATTTTTTTTCTTTTTAATTTGTCGCATTCATACTTAATCTCGTATTTTCTGTTTTACGATGATCTCACAAGTTTTATTGCAGGATTAGTACTAAATTTGATTGCAGGAATGACGATGCTCACATTCCACACCACAATGACTTTCACGAATTGCAAAAGCATGTTTTATTAAAATCTTGAAGGAGCTAAATTTTTCATCGCACATGTCATGACATTTGTCACTACACCACCATCTTTCATAAAACCAACTACGCCATGACATGATCATTTACATTTCTCCTTCCAAGCTTATTCGTCACCCATGCAGGAATCCACTTGCCATTGCCTTATCCTTCATGACCTCACGCGCACCTATATTTATGAGTTACATACATCTCTTTCCTATTTTCCATTCATTTTTCCTTGCAAATAAAACCATTCAGTTCCCTTTTTGACGACTACATTACCCTGCTTTCTTTTTCATACACACTGTTGCTACCGATACCTTTTCGTCTATAGTCCTACCAATCATTTTTCCAAACTCGCGTTGACTGATGTGGGATTCCTTAAGGCCCACCTTTCAACAAGTATTTCCCCATCGACCTCAGCACCTTATCTGGGATATAGACTAGAGTTCCTTTTGAGTACCTGGAGGCTTGCATGCCTTAATGGCAAGTTCTCTCGCTAACAATCATGGGAATACATCATTGTCCCTTGATCGTCAAATATTGCAAGTGGCTTGACATCAGCACATCTATTCGCACTCTGCACGATGTACTCGGGTACCTTGGCACTCATTGACATCAATGGTGAGTTTGCCTCGCATTGGTTATCGACATTCATTAATGGTCGGTAATCCAATGACTTATCTTCATACTCGACATCGACACATCCATTCACATTATTAGAATTGTACCATCGACTTTAGTAGTGGGTGACTACTATACACTTTTCCATGACTCCATCAGCAGTTGCAGTAGTATTTTTCCAGCCATATGAGAGTACCACAGTTCCACTTCCATAGTTCCTCTTTTCCATGATTCACCAGCAGCAGTTCAGATTCCTCCACTTCATATTCTTTGATCCAACAGTTCTAGCAGTGACAGCTACAATAGCATTCACCTTTCACATGATCATACAGCAGTGACATCTTCCATGCTCTAGCAGCCGCATCGGCCATATTCCTATTGCATAGTTCATCCACTTTTTGGGTAAGTGGAGGTATGTTCTTTTCTAGTCTTTAATCATGCAATTCCTTAAGTGCTAAAAATAGATAAATTTGGAA
>ML794408.1:554159-602548 GCA_009831015.1 Picea engelmannii | reverse complement strand
TTTATTGTATGATTCCTTGATCACATACATAGGTTTATATTGAGTTTATGCTATTGCTATCACTTTGGTTGGTTGCGTTCTTTTACAGGATCATCATTGTATGAGCGTTGGAACGGAGCTAGGATGGCGATGGCGAGAGGAAGCGACATTTAAACGGTATGTCACCTATCCCTCTTTAGTTAGTAAATTCAATATTTAAAACTTAAGGAAAGTGTCATGTTATGTCCTGTTTTGTTCTAGATCTAGGTGGATCTAGGGAGATCAGTTAGTATCTGCACCTACCGATTAGTCCGATAACACTTACCCCATAACAAGAAAGTTATGCAGTCCTTTTTCAGGAAAATCAATTTTGTGAGGAAGTTCACTCCTGACTTCGCAGAAATCATCAAACCCTTACAAAAGATGATTCACAAATATGTCAAATTTCAGTTGGATGATAAGAGAAAATATGCCTTCAACATTATCAAAGTTGTTATATCCCGGGCCCCGATGTTGCGAAGTCCCGATTTCAATAGAGACTTTTCCCTTTATACTTTCACCTCCGACCAATCGTTAGATGTAGTTTTGACTCAGAAGGATGATGACAACAATGAAGCCCCAGTGTTATTTATGAGTACTGATCTTCAAGGAGTTGAAAATTATCATGTTATAGACAAACATGCCTACGTGGTTTATAAGGCAGTAAATCATTTCAGGTCTTACATCCTCAAAAATCACACTAAAGTGATTGTGTCGCATCCTGCAGTCTGATCCTTGTTTACCCAACAAGAAATGGGGGAAAGAAGAGGGAACTGGATGGCAGTAGTCCAGGAATTGGATCTAGATATAAAACCTGCCAAACTAGTAAAAGGACAAGGGTTATGCAAGCTTGCAGTCGAAGCCCAGGATCAAGTAAATGAATATTTCGGATGGGATAACGAAATGGAACTATGGTGTGGTGAAGTAGCATACATCTCCCCAGGACAAGACTCTTGGTATAAGGATTTAACTTATCTTCTACATCACGGGACTTGTCTCGAAAACCTCAACCCTAGGGAAAGGAGAGCCCTGAGATTAAAATCTGCACAATATCTCCTTATAAATTCGGTGCAATTCTGGATCAATTATGATGGAGTACTATTAAGATGTCTCGAATGTGAAGACGCAGACAAAGTGTTGAAGGAACTCCATGATGGCCCCGCCAGGGGACATTTCGCAAGAAACACCATCGCTCACAAGATTCTGAGAGACGACTATTATTGGACCACCTTGTTCAAAGATGCTCATACTTACGGTAGAAACTGTAAGACTTGTCAAATAAGCGCTAGAAAGGAGAAGAGGGCAGCAATCCCACTCCAACTTGTGACTGTCTCTAGGCCTTTTGAGCAGTGGCGGTTGCATATCATAGGAGAAATTACACATAGCTCTTCAAAACTACACAAGTACATTCTTACTACCACTGACTATTTCACGAAATGGGCAGAGACCATTCCTCTGACTCATGTAAATGAGAAGGTAGTAATCCAATTCATAGAAAAACAACTAATCACAAGGTTTGGTGTCCCTTCTGTTCTGGTCTTTGATAATGCAGCTTACTTTTCTTCCACCCCATTGATGGAGTTTTCTCTGGACAAAGGAATCATAATTAAGTACTCTGCAAATTATTATCCCCAGGAAAACGGTGTGGCGGAATCAACTAATAAAAACCTGGTAAGAATATTAAAGAAGACGATTGAAAATAACCAAATAAATTGGCATAATCTACTCCATAATGCTCTATGGGCCAATAGGATCACACCAAAAGAAGCTATAGGAAATTCCCCATACTTTTTGGTCTACGGGCAAGAAGTCATCCTCCCAAATGGGTTCTATCTTCCGTCTCTTCAACTAGCCCAAGATTCCAACGCAGAACCTTCATTAGCCATGCAACAAAGAATTAACACTTTGTTCATGCTGGAAGAAGAGAGAGAAAAGGCTAAGTCAAAATTCCTAGCTCACCGACAGATAGTGAAAATATGGTTTGACAAGCATAAGGCTAAAGAAAAGAAATTTGAAGTAGGAGACTTAGTCCTGAAGTGGGACAAAGCAAATGAACTGAAAGGGAAACATTCTAAGTTTCAGAATCTATGGCTTGGACCTTTCCAAGTGGCTAAGAAGATCGGGGCAGGAACTTATCGGTTGCAGAATCTGAAGGGGGAACCTATTGCCCTCCCAGTAAATGGCCAAGCCCTAAAACAATACTTCCAATAAATAAATAAATGAATAAAATGATAAATATGTGTGTTTTATGTTCTTTGTTGAGTATCATCACAATTGTGAAATACTTATTTTGTTGTTTCTTTTCTTTCTGGTTTTCTATGCTTTTGAAGGTATGTCCGGCAAAACAATGATTGGCCTTAAAATCATGCGATGTAGAAAACCCTGTTTCTAACTCATCGCTCACTTACAAACACCAGAAGCACTGGAGAACTTGTGGTTACTTTGAGGAAACCTCTATCCAACCTGAGCAAATGAACAACTTCGGAGAAATGTCAAAAATGTCTACTTTGTGGTTCGGTAAGACCTCAAGGGAAATAAGGAAAGCTGGAAAGGACTACATGAACTCAGAAGACAGAGCTAGTGAAGCATCCACCTTAACCCTCTCACTTTGCAAATAAATAGACATCCTCCTCTCCCACTCACTCAGTGCATCATGCTAAAATAAAATTGATAATATCAAAAGAGTGAATAATGGGAGAGGGTATTTAGATATCTCCGTCAGGGCTATGAACGCTCACTAGCAGCGGAGCAAGGTCTGTGATGTTGGGGTGACTCCGCCAGGGCTATGGACACTCGCTGGTAGCGGAGTGACACCGAAGCAAGTGAGTAGAGGTAATTAAAGGCTTCATGTCGGTGAATACTTTACTAAACTTTTGTAAAAGGGGGGCATGAGTCAAGGTCAAAGGAAACGAAGGAGGAAAGGGGTTAAAACCCCACATGCAGACCCGGAAGCATCAACCGAAGGACTTCAAATGCAAAGTTCAAGAGGTTTTGATTTAAGACCAGTTAATATTCTCCATCAGCTTCCGTATCAGTCGATCCTTGGAGGATGAATAGATATTTTTCTTTCACCTAGTGAATTGCCATTTGTTGAGCACTCAACACACCCTAAAAAGTCCACATCCATTTCCACTTTTTGGGTACCACTTGATCCTTTGCACTTTCTGTTTTCACTTTAGTATGGAACTGAGGCATGTGCTTATATTTTATGTTTTCATGTTTTTGAATTGTTTAAATTCTGCTTGAACATATAGAGAATCATCTTAACTTCAAA
The DNA here is from genome assembly GCA_009831015.1 of Picea engelmannii. Lineage (NCBI taxonomy): Eukaryota > Viridiplantae > Streptophyta > Pinopsida > Pinales > Pinaceae > Picea > Picea engelmannii. The sequence goes on along the minus strand of ML794408.1, from coordinate 599,256 downwards.
TGGGACTTAACAACTACTTAAGGAATCGACAATCTAAATATTTCCCCAAGACACCATAGGAAGTTCGGCATCAGCAAAGGTTAAAAGTGACGAAAATCGCTTGAGAAGTTCAAAATAGCCGAGCGCCGATCTTCATCAGCGTCAGCAGGCGAAAGTTTCTTTTTCTGCTAATGAGCTTCGGTAAGAACATCGTCGAAGACCGATCCTTTCAGCTTCGACAGACAAACGAAAAGGAAAGCATCGTGTGAGTAAAAGAATAATATCGTCGACCGACGAACCCTGAAACATTTTCGGAAATGGAAGGTTGCGAAGATGATAACCCGCCAAGAAGCTATGCACTTGAACTTTCCCCGATCTCCGATCCCCGATACCATCGGTGTCGAAATTATTTTCAAGGAGGATATCAATGGACATATGCACAAGGATATCGTCGATCCTCGATCTATACACTGGAGAGACACAGTGTGATGAGATGTTTTAACCCTTAGATTTGTTAGGTACGGCACATTTAAAATGTTAGTTAATTCCTGGATCATGCATTAGTTGCTATTTCGTGTGCAAATTAGAAGGGACTGTTTAAAGTCTGTCGATATAATGCATCTTCCTCTGCACCTCTGTTGTCAACCAGCTAGATTTTGTTCGCAATGATTAGGTAGTAGTTTGTTTTGAATTACATTCATTACTCGTATTAACTGACTGATGTGATTGATAGGATATCTCCAGTTATATTCTTTCGAGTCATTGTGTATGATCCTATTCTGCACGACAAGGATTTTAGAACACGCAGAGGAGCAAGGCTAACAATCTGGAGAAGGAATCCAAGGTTCAGTGAGTATTAAACGATTATCTTAGCTAGCATTATAGGTATGTATCGGCTTATGGTGTTTTACGCTTCATTTCATATATTCTCACCCAACGCTTCTCGGTACATATGTTTAAAGGGTCGTTTTAATTGCAGGGACAATGCCTCTGAAGAAACCCACCACCAGGAAATCCCCAAGAGTTCCAAATATGCAAGAACCAAAAGCGGGAGAGGGCTCCTCCCCAACAGTTGCAAGGCAATTAGAATTCGCTCCAAATCCAGTGCCTATCATTAAGACAGCCACCAAGAAGGCCTTCGTCCAACCCCTGGCCTTCGGAGACACAGAGGCGAACATTGGAGCCAAAACAACATTCCCTCGCTGGGAATATTTGTTTAAGAAAATCAAGAAGGAAGAACCCCTCGAGTATACCCTGCAAAACGATCCTGATATAAGAAGACTCAATGATGATGTCATCCCAAATATCGATAGGGCTTATCTACACATGGTGGCAAGACGAACTCCAATGTTCCCTTGCATTGAGCTCCTAAAACGGCTCATTGACCACGCTGATGCACAAAAATGTTTGATTAATGACGTTAACAGTGAATGCGTTGGGGTTTTCTTGCCTACAGAGGTCCAGAGTTACTACAAGCTCAGGGAGCCGGAAGAAAAGTTGAGCATTGATTTCGTTGTCAGTTTCTATGCACCACACGACACCAACAAAATCATGGCGTCGTGGTGGAGGGAACACAAGAAATTCATGAACCGGACGGTCGGATGGTATCCAACAGCCAATCTAAGGGAACCATATATATACCTGATGGCTCTTCCATGCAGATGGCATGGGGAGAAATATTGCTCCCAGTTTTCAGAGGCTTGGATGCCTCTAGCTTATACGATGCCCATTTTAGGCATGAACTTCAATTGGGGTGCCATCATCTCCAAACAGTTGAACACCTATATACGACAAGCCCAGATGCCGAAAGAGGGAGAAACCCCCTCCTTCTACATGGCCTCGTATCTGTTGGACATCATCTACACCAGGAATGTTTTTTCTGGAATGAACTTAAACTGGCACTCCTCCAAACTCCCAGTTCATGTATACTTCAACATATTATGGGAAAACAAGTATAAGAAATCCTATTCTCTTATATGTGATCATTTTATTGCACACATTTATTCTTTGATGTTCAAGAAAGAGTGCCCAAGGTTGTCGGATGAAGCAAAAAAGGTTATATCGAAAGTAGTTCATTGGTATCTAGATGAGCACGAGACCTACATCAGGGTTTTCAGCGCCACAGGGGCACCCCATTTGTTACCCATATATGTTCCCAATCGACTAGTGTTAGGTTAAATTTGTTATCAAACCATTCTGCAAGGATATAACGCCACTTTAGTAAAGGACAAGAAGCGGGCCTTCATACCTTATGGGTTTCATATTGGCTTCTACATGGTCAAAGGCATTGTGCATGCTAAGCAAGAAGGGCTAAGTCAATTGGAATTCTGATTCAAAACTGGTTTTTTTCGCAAACACGATCCCATGGGACTGGTCCTACAACACGCATCGCAGGTATCATCATGTTGGCCTTATGCCCATGATCGGTTTGAAGATGAAATTTTCACTGAAAATGTTGCAGACTTAACTTAGGTGGTGGCAAGGATGGTTGATCCTTGAACAACCAGGTTCAAGGCCATGATTTGGGAAGAGAAAGCAACGTCCTTAGAGAAGATAGCTAAAGAAATTCTCAGGAACCAGGAAGGAATGGTAGCATCTGAACCGGACGAAGCAATGGGCGATCCCCAAGAAGACATCAAAGCGGCAGGGGTTTATCAAGAATCTCCAGTACAAACCAGAGATTCCCCTTAAATTCAAGTTGCACAGGGGATGGGTGAAATTTTGTGGCAGAAAATCCAGCTACTAATGAAGTAGATGCAAGATGATTCGTACCTTATCATAACACCTACGCTTCCAACTGGTATCCGAGAAGGTGGCCCAACAGAGCCAAGTAGCCCCGGTTCCATAGATACCAGTAACACCAATGGGTTAGGCAACCCTGAATCCACAACATCGCTGATCAATTCCTCGGTGGGTGGGACAACTCAACCAGAGACAGGTCGGGTGTCGATAGAAACACAAGCACCTAATCCCCTAAGCAAGCTTATACATATATATAGTGACGACGAGAGCCCGGAGCCATCTCATGACACCCATGTGCGTGTCCAAGAGGAAAAAGGTCCTAAGAAGACTTCTTGCCCTGAGCCCGAAGCTCAAGACAAGGAGGTCTCGCAAGAGGAAATAGAAACCAAGAGTGGCCTCGACACAAAGGGACCCAATGCATTGGAAATCAAAGCAGATCTGGAGGACAAACCCGAATCGGAGGAATCAAAGAAAGAATCCCCGCAAAAGAAAATCAGTGGTTCGACGGCCAATGAGAAAGTAAGTCACGAGTATGTACCTGACATCTCTATTCTGCCCAATACTCAAATCCCCGACAAGAGACAAGTAGAGGCCGGACCTACGAGGCACAGCGAGGAAGTTCAAGAGCCCAATCTTGAACAAATATACACCACTGGTAGCCTGGGAAACACGCTCACATGGGATGATCAGCAGATACTAGAGCCGGTAGACGAGGTAGCAGATGTCTATGCGATCTCCTATGATCAAAAGAGAAAGGCCATCATTCAAAGGACTGCAAAGAAGAGAAGGATCACGTTGGATCACTCCATCTTGGTTACTATAGAGGAAAACTTGATCAACACAGTAGACGCCCGGACGTCTGAACTGATCAGCGTGGAAAAGGCCCTCTCGGATGCCACCCTGGATAGAGCCAGGAGAGACGAAAAGGAACTAATTGCCACCCTAAAGGAGCTTGAACACTTGCACCATCTGGTCGAATACTATAAAGGCACCACGCAAATCGTTGTGTATCTAAAAGGTGAGTTCGAAGAAGTTTACAACGATTTCAAGAAGGAAAGACACATGTTAACCACAAACATAGTTGAGTTCTAGGAGGACATTCTCATGGCAATTGCGACATGCAAGGAGGCAGAGCGATGTTATGAAAGGGCACAGCAAGTGGTAGAAAGACTTGAGTATATCGAGGCAGTCCAACAGGGTCGAGACAGGGAAGAACATGGTATTCAGACGGTGGGCAAAAGTAGTCTTAATCGCATGAAGTGATCAGCCAAGTATTGGGCTAAGATGTCTCGGTACCCACACCAAGAAATCCAAGAGAAATGGACCAGATGCAAGAAGCACTGGGATAAAATTAATAAAGTAATGAAGGGTGTCGGGCTCCCCAAGTTTGGCACCCCCGATAAATTTATCGACCTGAGCGACATAGTCAAGTTGCATGCCAAACAAGATTTGCTATGGACCGAAGGGCTCGCAAAGATAACCGATGTGAGGCCAGGGCAAGTGCAACAATTCGCAGAACATCCGATCAAATCCCGAACCATTCTACAGCAATTGAACTCCAGTTTAGTAAAGTATCGGGCACATGCAGTGGACATCAGAGTAATATATGCGGCTCCGATGAAACAACACAGATTTCCATGGGCCCAAACTTGTGAAGAATTGTTTATCAGCTGGTCTGAATACGAGAGAAGTCACCCTTTCCAAGAAATATCTCGGGTTGACTGTTAAAGAAACTGTTAGAAGATAACGCGACGTGGTGATTTTTGCTTTGCTTAAACTGCACTTAGCCGTTAATTTTAGTTAAACTTTATATTATAAATAAAGACATCGACCAATTACTTAAGGGTCGATGGTTGTTGCAAGAACTCTTTCTTTTTGGTTCTTAAGAATTATTTTGAAGCTACCATGAATTGAGAAGTCCTTCTGGACCAAAGACAAGCTATTTTCATCAAATGCATGTGATTGGACTTGGAGAAGAACTACTTCCTATCATGTTTCATGACTGATGCAGTAATGAGTAAGAGCAATTAATTTTGTTGTCAAGTTATCTGGTGCAATGTTTTGATGTTCTTTGCTTTAATGATGAAGATAAATCGTTGTGTTATTATGTGATGAATGGTTATGGTAGATGAATTATTTTGCTTGCCATTATCTTATTACATATGTTCTTTCTTTCTGATAATTAGTTTCTTAGACAGTAATTGGATGCTCAGATGGTTAATGTATTAGTACTAGGCCTGTGGTATAGAATCATTGTCTGCAAGTTTGAGCAGCGGGTTATCCCAAGCTCAGCCTCTTCCCCAGTAGTTAAAACTTAATCATGTTTGTTGTCAAGTTGGTTTATACTGGCTTGCATCTCTCATACCAGCCACTCCCAAGAGAAAATACAGAAGAGAATAGTCCTAACTGAAGGAAGAACCTTCACAAGAAAACACAAAGCCCATTGATAAACTGGTCGAATCGCAAGATCTGGAGAACCATTCCATCTTCAAATGTTGGAGAGTCTAATTGGGCCTCAGTGGCGGGTTTGGTTCCTACTGTTGAGTCAAGGGATTTAAGACCCATCAATAGGACCATATTGAAACTCTACGCTTGATGTTGGACAAATGTAGACAGTTCTAGATTTCCTTGAACTTGAAGAAGTGTATTTTTTGCGCACCATTTGGTATCCTGTTGGGTCATGTAGTATGTAAACAAGGACTTTTGGTTGATCCTGTGAAGATTGTTATTATTGTTAATCTGCCACCACCTACTTCAGTCCAACAACTGTGAGCAACATTGGGTCATATGGGGTACTACAAAAATTTTGTTAAGTGATACGTGCAGATCACAACCCTACTGGAAAATTTGTTGAAGAAGGAGGTCAAGTTTCAATAGAACGAGCGATGTCAGCAAAGTTTGGATACCTTGAAGTAGAAACTGGTTATTGCGGAAATTTTAGTATTTCCATATTGGAAGAAGGAATTCCATGTCCATGTAGATGCATCATCTCTAACATTAGGTGCAGTTCTAACTCAACCAGGGGAAGGAGACCTGGATCATCCAATTGCATTTTCCAACAGAAAGTTGTCGACTACTAAACATAATTACACTACTATAGAGTGTAAAGGATTGGAAATGTTGTGTGCACTACATAAGTTTAGGCATTATCTATTGGGATCACATTTTAAGATGTACACGGATCATTGTACACTGAGATACTAAGGGGGAAGATAGGGAGATGGTTGTTATTATTTAAGGAGTATCATTTTGAAGTGATTGTGAAACTAGGAAAATTAAATACAGGACCTAACCATTAGTCGTGCATATTAATAGGGGAAGATGTGTTAAATATGGATGACAGTCTACCAGATGTGCACTTGTTCACGGTATAGATGGTCGATGATTACTTTGCAGATATTGTACATTTCTTGAGCACGGGAGTAGCCCCACCTGACTTTACAATTGCGCAGAAGAAACAGTTAGTAGTAAAGGCAGCGGATTATCAACTTATAGCAGGAAATTTGTATAAGTTAGGCGCATATGGTATTCTTCAGTGATGTGTATTAGAGCACAAGAGGCCTGTGATATTATTGGAGGCACATGAAGGAATTGTGGGAGGCCACTATGCAGGGAAAGCGACGACTCAAAAAAATTTGCGCGCAGGACTTTGGTGGCCCACCTTTCATAAGGATGCTGAGGAGTTTTGTCAGACCTGTGATGTTTGTCAGCGAGTTGGGAAGCCATCCAGAAGAGACGAGATGCCTTTAATAGTGCAAGTTACGTTGCAGGCTTTTGATAAATGGGCATTCAATTTCATTAGACCGATCAACCCACCAGCAAAAAGGTCAGGAGCAAGATATATAATCACTACAATAGATTACTTGACTCGATGGGCTAAAGCATAACCTGTCATAGATTACAGCTTGGAAACTACTGTGCGATTTCTATTTGAGAATGTTGTTACAAGGTTTGGATGTCTTAGAATCCTTATGAGTGATCAAGGAACCCATTTTTTGAATAAAACGATTGTTGCATTGACAGAGGAATTTCAGATTTATCACCAGAAGAGCATACCTTATCATCCTCGGGAAAATAGAATACTGGAAGCATTTAACAAGATCCTAGAGCATGCGTTGATGAAGATATGTAATGTAAATCAAGATGACTAGGACCTGAAGATTTTTGCATTACTATGGGCATATCCGACCACATGTAATAAGTTGACAAGACAAATACCATTCTGATGAGTATACGGCCAGGAAGTAGTTATGCCCATGGAGTTCATTGTGTCGATTTTGCGCATTGTCCCGCTAATAGAGCTCAAAAATTCTGGCGCAGTAGAGAAAAGACTATCAGAGCTAGTGGAACTAGAGGAAGACCACTTCATCACAGGATTTCACAAAAAGGTTCAGAAAGCGTGCGAAAAGGCATGGCATGATAGACATATTAAACAAAAGAAGTTCCAGATGGGAGACCTAGTTTTTCTCTATGACAACAAATTTTTACAGCACCCTGGAAAGTTCCAAATGCACTGGTTGGATCTGTATGTGATAAGATTCGTGACAGAGGTAAGTGTTGTTCATTTGGAGAAATTGAATGGGGAAATCATGGAAGGAATGGTCAACAGAAGTCACGAGCATTAATGATGATACTGTCAGATATTGACACAAGTGATGGCTTACAAGTTACTCAAGAAATGTTGCAGAGACCAGGTGCCAGCAGGAGTAATAGCAATAGCATAAAAGTGTGCAGAAGGAGTGAGATGAATTTGGTGACATTTTTGGTGAACTACTTTTAAAATGACTGCAGGAAAGTGCAGGATAAAGGCACGGAGTTTCACTATGCATGGTTACTGATTTTGACTTCATTGGTTGCTTGAAGGGAGCCGAAAGAAACTTGTTCCCAAAAGGTACACAGGAACCGTGCCTAGCAGCGAGGTATGTTTCTTTGTGGCATACCACGTACAAGAATAGGCAAAAGGACCAATGTTTTTTTTAAGCGAAATTTCTCCAATTTGGATAAATTTAAAATTTTGAAAGAAAAATTGGGTAAATTTCTTCATATTTTCATTAAAAATAAAAATAAAAATTGTAAACTAATTTATGATAATAATTCTCTATATATTTATATTTTTCGCCTAGGAATAAACTTTTCCATGAATAGCCCCCCGGGGGTGCAACTCAATTGGCAAGTGTCGTGAATATGAAGTGATATGAAGTTCCATGAGGTTTCGAGTTCAAATCCCCCCGACTTATCCTGTGTGTCGCGTAAGGGGCATCATGGGCACCCCTAGAGGTTATAGTGGTAGTAGTTGGATAACACGACCACGTTTAACACGAGTATGTGCCCAACTAGTTGTTGACTCCGCCAGACATATATATATATTTCCTTGAATATATAATTGGCTTCCTTAACATTTTTCTCCAAATCCATGATTGTGTATTATAAATTTTAGGCAATATTTTCTATATCTAAAGTTTTATGTAGCTATTGATGCTCTTAGGAATATAATGAACTTATATTTGAAATCATATAAGTATTTGTATGAGACAACAGTTTTTAATACTTGAACTTTTTTGTTCACTTATTTCAACACGTATATGGTATACCATGTTGTATATAGTGTTTTCATATTGATTTTTTAGCTGGTTGAAGAAAATGATTTATGTATTTCTAATGATATTTTCCAATGCCATTGTTTTTTTATGTAAGTTTTCTACAATTTATATGAAAGATTTATCTTTCTCTAGATGTTCTAATATGGGATTTATTATTATTATTTGTTTGTCATGCACAAGTCACACTCATGCATTGGTGTTTTTGCGTAACTCTCAAGGTATTAACAAAATATTAATGGGTTATCGCCGAAGATAAATGATAAGTTTTTTTTTACAAATATGATTTGATCGCCAAATAGTTTGACAAGTTATAACTTATATGATTTCAAACAAACAAAAACCATTGAAATGGACAACAATGTCATGTTCTACATTTATAAGGAGACAATTTGGTGGTGTATTGAGAACACACCATGCATCCTACCTCAAAAAATTGAAGCATACAAAGAAATTGCACGATTCAAAGAAGGGCCACACCACATGTACATCCAAGCAAAAAGGGATCCAGGTCAACAATGGTTGTCAACCAGCTACAGACTGAAAGAATATGTCATTCTAATGGTAAATAACTGGGAAGCAAAGTAGAAAACCCCAATGTCAAAAACATCACAGAAGGAGACGCAACACCAAGAGAAGGATCAAGAACAAGAACATGAACACGAAGAACAAGGGAATGGTGTAGGAGACACTCAGAAAACAACACTGCACATTGGAGAAAAGAGCATCCTAAGGAGTGATTAGCATATAAACACAAGAAGAGGAAAGCCTTAAAGGAAGTAGTTATCCAAGACTTAACTAAAGATGACTTGGAGAAGATTGGAGATTAGGTGAAAGAAGTTATTGAAGAAGCATTTCAATGAGCTACATAGGAACAAGAGGAAATGTGCACGAATATGTAGGTGCAGATAGCTACATTGCGCTAGATTTTGGAATCAACCAGGATAGCGCCAGTACGGTTGACAAAAGAAGAATGGACATAGAGCACAGCAAAGACAACAGAGTCACAACTGACGACATCTCAACCATTATCACCATTAGCAGAGCGTTGAATCATGAAGATATCAACAGAGTCCATAGAGTTCCTCGTGAAATAAATGCAGGAGTGTGCGCAAGCATTGAATCACATTGACTTAGTGTTGTCACAATTATTGTTAAACATGCTACATAGCTTGCAGACTGTTACACATTATTTCCGTCATCCCTATGACCGTTAATGATTTAAACTTATATGTTGCCTTCAGAGGGGTCAGTGGCCTGAGTTCCTGAAGAAGGAAGGGAGAACAACTTTTCCTGAGAAAAGAAGTTGCATTTTCCTTTGTAAAAACCCTATAAAAAAGGAAGTTTGCAGGTTGCATTATAGCTAGGGTGTGAGAATGCATGATTCTCGTAGGTTGCATCATAGCTAGTTCATGAGGATTTTGCAGTCTGCTCTATAGGCAGGGTGTGAGAATGCTTACACGTGGGGAAAACGAGCGTTTTCTCGAATCTTCTAGAAGGAGAAACTTCCATGGTGAGGTGGAATCCTAATGGTTTGGATCTTACTCGCTTTCATGATTTAGTGGGATCATCCTAACCTCCTCACCTTATCCTCTTTAGCTTATAAAAGGAGAGGAGCTCTCATGGAAAAGGGCTAAGTTGGATTTGGCTTCGAATTATTAGCTTGGTTGGAGTGTCTTTGATTTTTGACTTTGTCTAGATTGATTGTGAATATTATCAGATATGTGCTCTCAGAATTCTTGGAATGGAAGTGTGTGGGGAACGAAGAACAGTTGGAAGGGACCTTACGACATCAAGGCCACGGTTGTAATATCTCTTTCACATTTAATATGATACAGTAATATGATTCTTTCCTATAAAGCTCGTTGTGTTTTATTGTATGATTCCTTGATCACATACATAGGTTTATATTGAGTTTATGCTATTACTATCACTTTGGTTGGTTGCGTTCTTTTGCAGGTTCATCATTGTATGAGCATTGGAATGGAACTAGGATGGCGATGGCAAGAGGAAGCGGCATTTAAATGGTATGTCACCCATCCCTCTTTAGTTAGTAAATTCAATATCTGAAACTTAAGGAAAGCGTCATGTTCTAGTGTGTTTTGTTCTAGATCTAGGTGGATCTAGGGAGATCAGTTAGTGTCCGCACCTACCGCTTTATCCAATAACATAGACAAGTGTCACACAAGAGACCCGTATGTGTGGTCAAACCTTTGACTATTCATCCAGTCACCAATTGTGAGGTGGTAACCTTAATGGTTTTTCCTAGGTAGTTATAGAGATTACTGTAGGTGGGAAGTTTCTATTGGCTGCTACATGGTCAAAGACACTGCGCATGCTAAGCAAGATGGGCTAAGTCAATTGGAATTCCAGTTAAAAACTAGTTGTTTTCACAAACACGATCCCAAGGGTCTGGTCCTACAACACGCATCGCAGGTATCGTCATGTTGGCCTTATGCCCATGACCGGTTTGAAGATGAAATTTTCACCGAAAATGCTGCAGACTAGATTGAGGTGGTGGCAAGGATGGTTGATCCTCGAACAACCAGGTTCAAGGCCATGAGTTGGGAAGAGAAAGCAACGTCCTTGGAGAAGACAGCTCAAGAAATTCTCAGGACCCAGGAAGGAACGGTAGCATCTGAATCGAACGAAGCAATGGGCGATCCCCAAGAAGACATCAAAGCGGTAGGGGTTTATCAGGAATCTCCAGTACAAACCAGGGATTCCCCTGAAATTCAAGTTGCACAGGGGATGGGTGAAATTTTGTGGCAGCAAATCCAGCTACTAATGAAGTGCATCCAAGATGATTTGTACCTTGTCATAACACCTACGCTTCCAACTGGTATCCGAGAAGGTGGCCCGACAGAGCCAAGCGGCCCCGGTTCCATAGATACCGGTAACACCAATGGGTTAAGCAACCCTGAATCCACAACATCGCTGGTCAATTCCCCGATGGGTGGGACAACTCAACCAGAGACAGGTCGGGTGTCGATAGAAACACAAGCACCTAATCCCCTAAGCAAGCTTATACATATATATAGTGACGACGAGAGCCTGGAGCCATATCACGACATCCATGTGCATGTCCAAGAGGAAAAAGGTCCTGAGAGGACTTATTCCCCTGAGCCCAAAGCTCAAGACAAGGAGGTCTCAAAGAGGAAACAGAAGCCAAGAGTGGCCTTGACACAAAGGGACCCAATGCATCAGAAACTGAAGCAGATCTGGAGGACAAACCTGAATCGGAGGAATCAAAGAAAGAATCCCCGCAAAAGGAAATCAGCGATTCAACGGCCAACGAGCAAGTAAGTCATGAGTTTGTACCTGACGTCTCTATTCTACCCAATACACAAATCCCCGACAAGCGACAAGTAGAGGTCAGACCTACGAGGCATAGTGAGGAAGTTCAAGAGCCCAATCTTGAACAAATATACACCACCGGTAGCCTGGGAAACACGCTCACATGGGGTGATCAGCAGATACCAGAGTCGGTAGATGAGGTAGCAGATATCTATGTGATATCCTATGATCAAAAGAGAAAGGCCATCGTTCAAAGGACTGCAAAGAAGAGAAGGATCACATTGGATCACTCCATCTTGGTTACTGCAGACGAAAACTTGATCAACACAGCAGACGCCCGGACGTCTGAACTAATCAGCGTGGGAAAGGCCCTATTGGATGCCACCTTGGATAGAGCCAGGAGAGATGAAAAGGAACTAATCGTCGCCCTAAAGGAGCTCGAACACTTGCACCATCTGGTCGAATACTATAAAGGCACCACACAGATCGTTGTGTATCTGAAAGGTGAGTTCGAAGAAGTTTACAACGAGTTCAAGAAGGAAAGACACATGTTAACCACGAACGTAATTGAGTTCCAGGAGGACATTCTCATGGAACTTGTGACATGCAAGGAGACGGAGCGATGTTATAAAAGGGTGCAGCAAGCGGTAGAAAGACTTGAGTACATCAAGACAGTCCAATAGGGCCAAGACAGGGAAGAACATGGTATTCAGACGGTGGGAAAAAGTAGTCTTAATTGCATGAAGTGATCAGCCAAGTACTGGGCTAAGATGTCTCGGGACCCACACCAAGAAATCCAAGAGCAATGGACCAGATGCAAGAAGCATTGGGATAAAATTAATAAAGTAATGAAGGGTGTCAGGCTCCCCAAGTTCGGCACCCCCAATAAATTTATCGACCTGAGCGACGTAGTCAAGTTGCATGCCAAACAAGATTCGCTATGGACCGAAGAGCTCGCAAAGATAACCGATGTGAGGCCAGGGCAAGTGCAACAATTTGCAGAACATCCGATCAAAGCCTGAACCATGCTATAGCAGTTGAACTCCACTTTAGTAAAGTAACGGGCGCATGCAGTGTACATCAGAGGAATATATGTGGCTCTGATGGAACAGCACAGATTTCCATGGGCCCAAACTTGTGAAGAATTGTTTATCAGCTGGTCTGAATACGAGAGAAGTCACCCTTTCCAAGAAATATCTCGGGTTGACTGTTAAAGAAACTGTTAGAAGATAACGCGACGTGGTGATTTTTTATTTGCTTAAACTACACTTAGCTGTTAATTTCAATTAAACTTTATATTATAAATAAAGACATCGACCAATTAGTTAAGGGTCGATGGTTGTTGCAAGAACTCTTTCTTTTTGGTTGTTAAGAATTATTTTGAAGCTACCATGAATTGAGAAGTCCTTCTGGACCAAAGACAAACTATTTTCATCAAATGCATGTGATTGGACTTAGAGAAGAACTACTTCCTATCATGTTTCATGAATGATGCAGTAATGAGTAAGAGCAATTAATTTTGTTTTTAAGTTATCTAGTGCAATGTTTTGATGTTCTTTGATTTAATGATGAAGATAAATCGTTGTGTCATTATGTGATGAATGGTTATGGTAGATGAATTATTTTGCTTGCCATTATCTTATTACATATGTGCTTTCTTTCTGATAATTAGTTTCTTATACAGTAATTGGATGCTCATATGGTTAATGTATTAGTACTAGGCCTGTGGTATAGAATCATTGTATGCATGTTTGAGCAGCGGGTTATCCCAAGCTCAGCCTCTTCCCCAGTAGTTAAAACTTAATCATGTTTGTTGTCAAGTTGGTTTACACTGGCTTGCATCTCTCATACCAGCCCCACCCAAGAGAAAATACATAAGAGAATAGTCCTAACTGAAGGAAGAGCCTTCATAAGAAAACACAATGCCCATCGATAAACTGGTTGGATTGCAAGATTTGGAGAACCATTCCATCTTCAAACATTGGAGAGTCTAATTAGGACTCGGTGGCGGGTTTGGTTCCTACTATTGAGTCAAGGGATTTAAGACCCATCAACAGGACCATATTGAAACTCTACACTTGATGTTGGACAAATGTAGACAGTTCTAGATTTCCTTGAACTTGAAGAAGTGTATTTTTTGCGCACCATTTGGTATCCTGTGGGGTCATGTAGTATGTAAACAAGGACTTTTGGTTGATCCTGTGAAGAATGTTATTATTGTTAATTTGCCACCACCTACTTCAGTGAAAAAAATGTGAGAAACATTGGGTCATACGGGGTACTACAAAAAATTTGTTAAGTGATACGCGCAGATCACAACCCTGCTGGAAAATTTGTTGAAGAAGGAGGTCAAGTTTCAATAGAACGAGGGATGTCAGCAAAGTTTGGATACCTTGAAGCGGAAACTGGTTACTGCACCAATTTTAGTATTTCCATATTGGAAGAAGGAATTCCATGTCCATGTAGATGCATCATCTCTAACATTAGGTGCAGTTCTAAATCAACCAGGGGAAGGAGACCTGCATCATCCAATTGCATTTTCCAGCAGAAAGTTGTCGACTGCTAAACATAATTACATTACTATAGAGCGTGAAGGATTGGAAATGTTGTGTGAACTACATAAGTTTAGGCATTATCTATTGGGATCACATTTTACGATGTACACGGATCATTCTACATTGAGATACTAAGGGTGAAGATAGGGAGATGGTTGTTATTATTTAAGGAGTATCATTTTGAAGTGATTGTGAAACTAGGAAAATTAAATACAGGACCTGACCATTGGTCATGCATATTAATAGGGGAAGATGTGGGAAATATGGATGACAGTCTACCAGATGTGCACTTGTTCACGGTATAGATGGTCGATGATTGCTTTGCAAATATTGTCCATTTCTTGAGCACGAGAGTAGCCCCACCTGACTTTACAATTGTGCAGAAGAAACAGTTAGTAGTAAAGGCAGCGGATTATCAGCTTATACCAGGAAATTTGTATAAGTTAGGCGCATATGGTATTCTTCAGTGATGTGTATTAGAGAACAAGAGGCCTATGATATTATTGGAGGCACATGAAGCAATTGTGGGAGGCCATTGTGCAAGGAAAGCGACGACTCAAAAAAAATTGCGCGCAGGACTTTGGTGGCCCACCTTTCATAAGGATGTTGAGGAGTCTTTTCAGACCTGTGATGTTTGTCAGTGAGTTGGGAAGCCATCCAGAAGAGACGAGATGCCTTTAATAGTGCAAGTTACGTTGCAGGCTTTTGATAAATGGGCATTCAATTTCATTGGACCGATCAACCCACCAGCAAAAAGGTCAGGAGAAAGATATATAATCACTACAATAGATTACTTGACCCGATGGGCTAAAGCATAACTTGTCAGAGATTACATCTTGGAAAATACTATGCGATTTCTATTTGAGAATGGTGCTACAAGGTTTGGATGTCTTAGAATCCTTATGAGTGATCAGGGAACCCATTTTTTGAATAAAACGATCGTTGCATTGACAAAGGAATTTCATATTTATCACCAGAAGAGCATACCTTATCATCCTCTTGAAAATGGAATAGTGGAAGCGTTTAACAAGATCCTAGAGCATGCGTTGATGAAGATATGTAATGTAAATCGAGATGACTAGGACCTGAAAATTCCTGCATTACTATGGGCATATCCGACCACATGTAATAAGTTGACAAGACGGATACCATTCCGATGAGTATACTGCCAGGAAGCAGTTATGCCCATGGAGTTCATTGTGTCGATTTTGCGCATTGTCCCGCTAATAGAGCTCACAAATTCTGGCGCAGTAGAGAAAAGACTATCAGAGCTAGTGGAACTGGAGGAAGACCACTTCATCACAGGATTTCACAAAAAGGTTCAGAAAGCGCACGAAAAGGCATGGCATGATAGACATTTTAAACAGAAGAAGTTCCAGATGGGAGACCTAGTTTTTCTCTATGACAACAAATTTTTGCAACACCCTGGAAAGTTCCAAATGCACTGGTTGGGTCTGTATGTGATAAGATTTGTGACAAAGGTAAGTGTTTTTCATTTGGAGAAATTGAATGGGGAAATCATGGAAGGATTGGTCAACAGAAGTCACGAGCATTAATGATGATACCGTCAGATATGTGACACAAGTGATGGCTTACAAGTTACTCAAGAAATGTCGCAGAGACCAGGTGCTAGCAGGAGTAATAGAAATAGCATAAAAGTGTGCAGAAGGAGTGAGATGAATTGGACGACATTTTTTGTGAACTAGTTTTAAAATGACTGCAGGAAAGTGCAGGATAAAGGCACGGAGTTTCACTATGCATGGTTATTGATTTTGATTGCATTGGTTGCTTGAAGGGAGCCAAAAGAAACTCAGTTCCCAAAAGGTACACAGGAACCGTGCCTAGCAGCGAGGTATGCTTCTATGTGGCATACCATGTACAAGAATAGGCAAAAGGACCAATGTTTTTTTTAAGCGAAATTTCTCCAATTTGGATAAATTTAAAAATTTTGAAAGAAAAATTGGCTAAATTTCTTCATATTTTCATTAAAAAAAAAAAAAAATTGTAAAATAATTTATGATAATAATTCTCTATATATTTATTCTTTTCGCCTAGGAATAAACGTTTCCATGAATAGCCCCCCGGGGGAGCAGCTCAATTGGCAAGTGTCGTGAATATGAAGTGATATGAAGTTCCATGAGGTTTCGAGTTCAAATCCCCCCGACTTATCCTATGTGTCGCGTAAGGGGCATCGTGGGCACACCTGGAGGTTATAGTGGTAGCAGTTGGATAACACGACCATGTGTAATGCGAGTACGTGCCCAACTAGTTGTTTATTTCTCCAAATCCATGATTGTGTATTATAAATTTTAGGCAATATTTTCTATATCTAAAGTTTTATGTAGCTATTGATCCTCTTAGGAATATAATGAACTTATATTTGAAATCATATAAGTATTTGTATGAGACAACAGTTTTTAATACTTGAACTTTTTTGTTCACTTATTTCAACACGTATATGGTATACCATGTTGTATATAGTGTTTTCATATTGGTTTTTTAGCTGGTTGAAGAAAATTATTTATGTATTTCTAATGATATTTTCCAATGCCATTGTTTTTTTATGTAAGTTTTCTACAATTTATATGAAAGCTTTATCTTTCTCTAGATGTTCTAATATGGGATTTATTATTATTATTTGTTTGTCATGCACAAGTCACACTCATGCAATGGTGTTTTTGCGTAACTCTCAAGGTATTAACAAAATATTAATGGGTTATCGCCTAAGATAAATGATAATAAAAAAAATTACAAATATGATTTGATCGCCAAATAGTTTGACAAGTTATAACTTATATGATTTCAAACAAACAAAAAACATTGAAATGGACAACAATGTCATGTTCTAAATTTATAAGGAGACAATTTGGTGGTGTATTGAGGACACACCACACATCCTACCTCAAACAATTGAAGCATACAAATAAATCGTGCGATTCAAAGCAGGGCCACACCACATGTACATCCAAGCAAAAAGGGATCCAGGTCAACAATGGTTGTCGACCAACTACAAACTGAAAGAATATGTCAGTCTGATTGTAAATAACTGGGAAGCAAAGTGGAAAACCCCAGTGTCGAAAACATCACAGAAGGAGACGCAACACCAAGAGAAGGATCAAGAACAAGAACATGAACATGAAGAACAAGGGAATGGTGCAGGAGACACTCAGAAAAAAACACTGCACATTGGAGAAAAGAGCATCCTAAGGAGTGATTAGCATATAAACACAAGAAGAGGAAAGCCTTAAAGGAAGTAGTTATCCAGGACTTAACTAAAGATGACTTGGAGAAGATTGGAGATTAGGTGAAAGAAGTTATTGAAGAAGCAATTCAATGAGCTACACAGGAACATGAGGAAATGTGCACGAATATGTAGGTGTAGATAGCTACATTGCGCTAGATTTTGGAATCAACCAGGATAGTGCTAGTACGGTTGACAGAAGAAGAACGGACATAGAACACAGCAAAGACAACAAAGTCAGGACCGACGGAATCTCAACCATTATCACCATTAGCAGAGTGTTGAATCATTAAGATATCAACAAAGGCCATAGAGTTCCCCACGAAAGAAATGTAGGAGTGTGTGCAAGCATTGAATCATATTGACTTATTGTTGTCACAATTATTGTTAAACGTGCTACATAGCTTGCAGACTGTTACACATTATTTTTGTCATCCCTATGACCGTTAATGATTTAAACCTATATGTTGCCTTCAGAGGGGTCAGTGGCCTGAGTTCCTGAAGAAGGAAGGGAGAACAACTTTTCCTGAGAAAAGAAGTTGCATTTTCCTTTGTAAAAACCCTATAAAAAAGGAAGTTCGCGGGCTGCATTATAGCTAGGGTGTGAGAATTCCTTATTCTCGCAGGCTTCATCATAGCTAGGTCACGAGGAGTTCGCAGTCTCCTCTATAGGCAGGGTGAGAGAATGCTTACACGTGGGAAAGACGAGCGTTTTCTCAAATCTTCTAGAAGGAGAAACTTCCATGGTGAGGTGGAATCCGAATGGTTTGGATCTTACTCGCTTTCATGATTTAGTGGGATCATCCTAACCTCCTCACCTTATCCTCTTCAGCTTATAAAAGGAGAGGAGCTCTCATGGAGGAGGGCTAAGTTGGATTTGGCTTCAAATTATTAGCTTGGTTGGAGTGTCTTTGAGTTTTGACTTTGTCAAGATAGATTGTGAATATTATCAGATCTGTGCTCTCAGAATTCTTGGAATGGAAGTGTGTGGGGAACGAAGGACAGTTGGAAGGGACCTTACGACATCAAGGCCATGGTTGTAATCTCTCTTTCACATTTAATATGATTCTTTCCTATAAAGCTCGTTGTGTTTTATTGTATGATTCCTTGATCACATACATAGGTTTATATTGAGTTTATGCTATTACTATCACTTTGGTTGGTTGCGTTCTTTTGCAGGTTCATCATTGTATGAGCATTGGAATGGAGCTAGGATGGCGATGGCGAGAGGAAGCGACATTTAAATGGTATGTCACCCATCCCTCATTAGTTAGTAAATTCAATATCTAAAACTTAAGGAAAGCATCATGTTCTAGTGTGTTTTGTTCTAGATCTAGGTGGATCTAGGGAGATCAATTAGTGTCCGCACCTACCAATTTATCCTATAACAAAATTGGTGACTCCACTAGGGAATGGATTGTTTCCTAGTTAGTCTAGCTTCCCTTCTTTTGATTTCTTGTTTTTTGGTTTCTAAGTCTGTGGGACATCCATCCAGGCTCTCTGGATCTAGAAGTTCACTTAGATTCCCTGTCCTTTTTCAAAATTTTATTTGATTACAGACATTCTCGCACTGTACCTCTCTACAGCCTGCGAAAACCAATGATTTTTGCACCCTGCTGTTAGATCCAGTGCAAACTTCTCGCACCCTACCAATGTCTAGCCTGCGAGAATACTTAATTCTCGCATTGTACTCTATTGTTAGGCTGTGAACTTGTTTGTAAAATTTTTTGGATTGGGTCTTGTCATCTTTTTATGACCCAGTTTTTCTTTGATCAGCTGGATTGAGCTTTTGGAGCCTATATTGATCTGTTTACAGTCTGCTTGACATTATTTGAGTTACTTTTAGCCACATTGGCTTTGTTTGGTTTTGAAGGATTAGTCTCTTGCTTTGAGTATCTTTCAATTACAAAGCGTGTGTTTTCTTTAGAATTGTTTAGGGAAAGATCAGATTTCTTCTGAATAGTTCGCTTTAAAAGAAAACTTTTGGTTTGGGTTTCTTTGTTTTAAGAAAGCTCATTATTACTTTTAGTGAAATTTTTGAAAAAAAAAGATTTAATTTCTTGCTTTATATTAGATTGGGGGCATCCTTGCATTTGGAGTAGCGAAATTGCATGATTCTTGGCATTTTTTGGTATACAGTCTCTTTGAATCATTTCTTGAAGATATTGATATTGATGAGTTTTAAAATTTTGGGACATCGTGCATATGGGAATGATAAATGTTTTCTCCTTCTCGTAGCATAGATTTCATCGAAATGAAAAGATTGCATATTTATCTCTTTGCATAACTTTCGAGTCGGTCAAAACACCATATTGTCCATGCCATTTTCCTTTTGAGTAACAACAGCCATAAAATAAAGTGCTTATAAAATTGATTAGACATTTTTAAGTTTTTCTGGTAGCAAACCTACATTAGATTTGTTGTAGGGATTTGGAATAGGTGTGAAAGATAACTTTCCAAAGTTGCAAACAAACATAGAATCTTGATTTAGGGAGCGACGAAATCCACTTATTACATTTTGTCCTGGGAAGCCCTTCTCACACAAGGTTCAATCACAAGGTTTCATTGAGACTGGAAGAGTTACTCACCCTGCTTTGTTGGTCTTGGTGTAGAGATTGCGTGTATTATGGGGGTCGCTTGAAGGTATACCCGCAATTATGAGTGGAAGCCTTTCAAGTTGATTTTGGGTTAGATATCTTGCATTTGCACGTGGATTAGACTGTCGACTGTTTCCCCAGGCATCATTGTAGTAATTGGTAACCTTAATGGCCTATCTCTTTAGGGTCTTTACACAAGGTGACTGTGGAGGGGAAAGTCTTCACGGTACCTGGAATCAACGTTGGCCAAACTCACTCGGGCTCCTTGGAGGGTATACCCATGTTTATGTGTGGGAGCTTGCACCATGGTGTAAGTCCATTAAGCAAGTTGTCAACGTAACTTTTCCACCTGCTCTATCTCGGCCCCTTCTTACTTTGTTCCCGCGACGTTGGATTTCATCACCAACTAGTGTGTTCATTGTGAGAAGGTTTTGTTTACTTTCTTGCTTACTGGATTTTTAGCGTATGTTGTTTGTTTTCCCTAGAGGACTCTAGGTTGGATATTTGTTTTAATGGCGTCAGTTCCTGAAATGACCAATGAAGGAACCCCTGCTCCAAGGGAACCTTTTGTTTTTCCTTCTTATGGAAACATTGGTCCTCCTCACATCGCTACTTTGAGCCTTCTAGGTCTCGCAATTGGATTACCCGTATGGTTGTTTTCTACTCAGGTAATCCTGAATGCAGTTAGTGCTTCATTTGTAAGCACTTCCCCCCAAGAACATCAACCTCATGTTGATCCTTCACCTTCTTCACTAGTAAGATCTTCTTCGCCTTCTTCACTTGCAAGGTCTTCTTCTGTTTCATCTTCTTCACCGAGTGAAATCTCTAAAGCTAGTAACTCGGCGGATAAGAAGAAGAAGAAAAGGAAGAGTAAGAAGAAGAAAAATAAACAAGGGTCAAAACCTCCAACCACTACTAAACATGTTGGAAAACAACTAGTTAGTGTTAATCATGCTGGGAGTGTTGATGATGTCAAGATCACCCAAACAACTCGTAAGCCTAAGTACCCTTGCAAGATTTGTAAGGGTAGCCATCTTCTTAAAGATTACCCTGGTCTATTCAAGTTCATAGAAGCATGGTCTGCATCTCCTCTCCAGTCCACGTCGTTGACCTCTGAACAACATGTTGATGACGCCCCGTCAACTAGTCAAGATATCGTTGGGAAGAAGAAAAGTAGAGTCAAGTTCCCATGCATGCTATGCAAAGGGAGTCATCTCACTCACCTTTTCCCTCGTATGGATGAAGCCTCGAAATTATTGGAAGACATGACTGTTTCATAGCCTCAACTTCTAGCTGCTTACCGTAAGCTTTCTCTCAACCCTCCAATAGTTGATGGAATGATCACTCTCGTCCCTTCACGTGTCAATCTGGTCGATCATGTCGTCAATCTGGTCACTTCCTTAGTTGAACTAGTTGACAAAGTGTTTGATCCGATACCATCCTTGGTCAATCCCGCTCCCCCCTCAGAGAGTGAAACTAAAGTGGTCGATTTGATCCCATCCTCGGTCGATGCCACTCTCCCGTTAGAGAATGTCACCCAAGTGGTCAATTATTTTTCACCCGTCGACCCCATTCGCCCCTTACAGAATGAAACCCGAGTGGTCGATCCTACTCTCCCGTTAGAGAGTAAACCTGACATTGCCCACGTTTTTCTCATTGATACAGAATCTGTTGTGCCAGGAAACGTTCCTCCTTCTCCCACGGATCCTCCTCCAAGTAATGAGGTCATCCTTTTTAACTGGGGTGTGCTACCTGGACCTCTTCTTCCCTCTTACATTCCTTTCCAGATTATAGTACAAGTTTGTGGTCGGGACGTTCCTCAGACGTTGATAGATGAAGGTTTGTCAGTTAGTATTTTGTCCTCTATTGCTTGGCAGGCTTTGGGTTATCCTCCGCTTGTGCCGGTTACACAGAATTTTTTATCTTTTAACAGAAGAACCAATCAACCTTTAGGGACCCTTCCTCAGTTTCCTATAACTTTGGGAGGGAAAATTGTCTTTATTGACGTCATGGTAGTCCAAGACCCCTTGGATTTCGCTTTACTCATTGGGCGAGATTATGTCTATGCCATGAAAGCTATTGTGTCTACTCTTTTTCATGTGATATATTTCCCTCACGATGGACGAGTTGTGACTATTGATCAACTTTATTTCATTGACCCCGACTGGATTGCCTCCCTAAATGGTTCTTATATGTAGACGGTATCACCCCCGCCATAGGTCAATTATGTGGCGTTGTCACCCATGGCTTCAACTTCTGATGACTTAGATCCAATAGTTGACATGGTGATCTCTTCGATAGGGTTGTTAGAGCATGATCTCCTTACCCCTGTCGCAACCCTCGACATGTGTTCCTTCTAGAGTGTGTTCCTTCCGTCTAGTGAAGATATCTTGGAAGCTATGACCGAGTTTTGTCCCTTGACATGGTGTCCTTCTGGAGCATTGTCCTCTTGGAATTCATGATCAAGAAGAGATTTTTGAGGATAGTTTTTTCATCTCTGTAGCAACCTCGTTAAAAAATGAAATAGAGGTTACGAGCATAGTTCTTGTTTCTGTGTCAAGCTCGTTAAAAAATGAAATAGAGGTCTGGGGATTATACCTAGAGTCTTGAGCATAGTTATGATCCTGTGTCCAGCTCGTTAAAAAATGAAACAACTTCCCCCTCTCTGTTGAGTCAATTCCTTCATCTATTGTTTGAAACTTCATTTCATCCACCTTTGAAGTTGGACGAAAAGAAGCTTGAGGGGCATTGCTTACAGCCTCTGGACTTCATGTTGAAGTTAAAACCGCTAGTTTCTTAAGCTGGGGGCTAAGTACCAACCATCCATGTGTTATGCGTTGGGAAGTCCAAGTATAGTTTTCTATGGTTCAAGATTGTGTAAAAATGAAACCACTTACCTCAAGCGTAGTTTCCTCTTGTCCAAGCTTGTGTAAAAATGAAACCAGGTCCAAGCATAGTTTTGTTTAGTTTTTAAGCTTGTGTAAAAATTAAAATCTATCACAAGCATAGTTTTGTTTTGTTTTTAAAGCTTGCGTAAAAATGAAAACAATCATGAGCTTAGTCTTTGTTCTTTCTCATGCTCATAAATACATGAGAATAAGTTACCGAGCTTAGTCTTTATTCTTTCTCATGCTCGTAAATACGTGAGAATGTAACCGAGTATACTTTTATCACTTTTTCGAACTCGTAAAGGTTACACGAAAAAGGAACCACCTGGAGTCACCTTTAAGCTCTTTTTAGACTCTCTAAACATGAAAATATTGTCGAGCGATCTTGTTCTTTTCACACTCGTAAAATTATTTGAAGAAAACATCTATTGAACGATAGTTTATCTCTTTTTCGGTCTCATCAGACTACTCTACGAAAAAGGAACTGAGAGAGTTCTCTTTAAGTGTTTTTTAGACTCTATAAACATGAAAAACCCCCGAGTTTTCTTTCTTTGGACTCATAAAACAAACATTTAAAGGCCCATGTGGGACTGAACCACTCCTTCCTAGGGTTCGTTAAACATACTCCCAGGGACTCATCCAAAGGATGAGCTTACATTTCAAGCATATGTTATCCTCCTCAAGCTTGTGTAAAAATAAAGAGGTACTCGCCAGAAATGGTGGGGGGGGGGGATTTGGAAAGAATTGTGTCTAAACCTGTATTCCATGGAAGAGTCACTTTTGAACATGACACCCTTTCACTCACTTTGTGTCTAGGTTGGAAAATCCACTTGTCTCTTGATCATACTCCTTTAAGATTACAAATTGGTCTGTGATCCATGTTGTTGAGTCATTTCTTCCAAGACAGTTGTCATGTCATCAATATGTTCAAAGAGAAATTCAACCTGGAAAGCCTTCTATTGCGTCGACCATTTATACAGTCCTTAAATCCTTCTATTGCATCGGCCATCCCTGAGTAAGTCCTGAATCACTTGTTACTCTGATCTACATCAAATCATGTTACTTGTTTCGCGTCATTGATGTGGGATACATTAAGGCCCTCCTGTGACGAGTCTTTTCCTGACGACTTCAACTCATTATCCAGGAATTATACTTACAAACTAATTGGTACCTTGGAACTTGCATGCCTCAATGGCAGGTTTCCTCACTTTCGACAGTGGGTTTTCATTATTGACTCTTGATCGAGAGATTCTGCCGAGTGTTCGACTTCGGCTCATTAATTCACATTCGTTGGATTGTACTAGTGTACCTTGGGAGTCATTGACATTCATGGTGATTTCCCTCGCACTTGTTAATGGTATACACTAATGACCGGTAATCAAGTGGTTTCTACCATGTTTGACTTCGACACATGTATTCGCATGGTTAGATTCGTACTATAGAGTGGTGGAGATGAAGACCCTGGATATTTTCTGACAAATTCAAGTTGCGTTGGAGTATTTTCAGTTTGTACTGTTGCATAGATCCATAGTGTGTTTTTGGTGGCTATGTTCAGATTTGAGTCATATTGGCATGGATCCATAGTGTATGTTTTGTGGTCGTGACCTGTCTTACTTGACATGGATCTTCGCATGTCGGTGTTTATGCTCTGAGTCATTTGTATTATGAGCATGGGAATGCCTACCTCAGTGATGATATATTAGTGTACTGTATTTCCTTGTTTGTTGGCAGGCTTCCAACCGACTATTCCTTGTTCCTTACACACACTCAACAAAGTATTTCAGCTATCACTCTGTTCTAACATCATACTTTGGGGGGCTCTCTGTTACACATTATTTTCGTCATCCCTATGACCATTAATTATGTAAACCTATATGTTGCCTTCAAAGGGGTCAGTGGCCTGAGTTCCTGAAGAAGGAAGGGAGAACAACTTTTCCTGAGAAAAGAAGTTGCATTTTCCTTTGTAAAAACCCTATAAGAAAGGAAGTTCGCAGGTTGCATTTAGCTAGGGTGTGAGAATGCCTGATTCTCGTAGGCTGCATCATAGCTAGGTCGTGAGGAGTTCGCAGTCTTCTCTATAGGCAGGGTGCAAGAATGCTTACACGTGGGAAAAACGATCGTTTTCTCAAATCTTCTAGAAGGAGAAACTTCCATGGTGAGGTGGCATCCGAATGGTTTGGATCTTACTCGCTTTCATGATTTAGTGGGATCATCCTAACCTACTCACCTTATCCTCTTCAGCTTATAAAAGGAGAGGAGCTCTCATGGAGAAGAGATAAGTTGGATTTGGCTTGGAATTATTAGCTTGGTTGGAGTGTCTTTGAGTTTTGGCTTTGTCAAGATAGATTGTGAATATTATCAGATCTGTGCTCTCAGAATTCTTGGAATGGAAGTGTGTGGGGAACGAAGGACAGTTGGAAGGGACCTTATGACATCAACGCCATGGTTGTAATCTCTCTTTCACATTTAATATGATACAATAATATGATTCTTTCCTATAAAGCTCGTTGTGTTTTATTGTATGATTCCTTGATCACATACGTAGGTTTATATTGAGTTTATGCTATTACTATCACTTTGGTTGGTTGCGTTCTTTTGCAGGTTCATCATTGTATGAGCATTGGAATGGAGCTAGGATGGTGATGGCGAGAGGAAGCGGCGTTTAAACGGTATGTCACCCATCCCTCTTTAGTTAGTAAATTCAATATCTGAAACTTAAGGAAAGCATCATGTTCTGGTGTGTTTTGTTCTAGATCTAGGTGGATCTAGGGAGATCAATTAGTGTCCGCACCTACCGATTTATCCAATAACACAGATAAGTGTCACACAAGAGACACGTATGTGTGGTTAGACCTTTTACTGTTCATCCAGTCACCGATTGTGAGGTGGTAACCTTAATGGTTTTTCCTAGGTAGTTATAGAGATTACTACAGGTGGGAAGTTCCTATGGTACTTGGGGAAAATGTTGAACCTCTATTTCAGTTCCCCCAGAGGGTTCCCACCTTAATAAAGGGTACTTGCATTGGTCAGGGTTGTTACGTGTGGGTTATTGTAACTATTCCTTGCACCTTTGCTTGCCAATATTTTGGATACTTAGGGGTGTGCTCTTTGGTTCTAAGTCTACATCAGCCATAGGTTGATTTTTGGCTTTGTTATAACATGCTTAATCCACCATGGTAGACCAATCATTGGTCCCATTGACAAAGAGGACATTCACCAAAGGTAGTGGAACGACCACCCCTTAAATGGATGCCAATCCATGACATAGAACCCACCCAGTCTAACAAAAGGTCCAAGGAGAGTGAGCACATAAAAGTGAAAGTGGTAGACAAAAGTCCTCCACCTTATTTTAACCCTCCTTTGACTGACTCTAGAGACCCTCTACTCATCCAGGATAGGGAACTATTTAGGAAATGTTTTTCTTTGTTTAATGATCCTTATGTCATGTCAGGCCCAAGGGTTTCATCTAATGTAGTTGAGCCTTCAAGCCCATCGACGGGCATTTCAAGAGGCACCTATGTGATGTCCTCCTTACCATCTATTAGTGCCATCGGACCTACATCTTCTTTTCCCATTTCATCAAGTCTCTCCATTTGGGGGATGTCGACCATAACTGATTTTCCTTCCATGAGTATACCTAACATCAACACTCCCATCCCATATGTTGTGATGCCCACATCTGAATCTCCATCCAATGGGGGGGAAAGCCTAGATAGCCCGGTAATGTTGAATGTTGGTTTTCCTTTTGGTTGCAATGTGTCTAGTGGGTTTGGGGTTGCTCATGGCCAAGTTGGGGGAAACAATGTTTATGTGGGACTCGACGTCCCATGGGGTAGCACACCAATTCCTGGAAGCTTTAATCCTTCCACATTTACCTCTGTTCATGGGGGAATTTCCCCTTGGGGCACTTATGGTCTAGGGAGTAGTGGACCTTCCAGTCATATCGTTGTTCCTTGGGGCATTCCTCCCAGGGGAAATTGTGCTCAGTGGGGTGGTTATCCTTTTATCCTTACTTCTGGTCCTGGAAGTTATTTCTCTTGTGTTAGTTATGGTCAAGGGA
Source organism: Picea engelmannii (assembly GCA_009831015.1). Taxonomy (NCBI): domain Eukaryota; kingdom Viridiplantae; phylum Streptophyta; class Pinopsida; order Pinales; family Pinaceae; genus Picea; species Picea engelmannii. Next base: position 572,300 of record ML794408.1, on the reverse strand, counting down.
GTAGTATTCCTTTGGGGTCCATGTATGCTCTTGGAGGTAATCCTTTTGGGGTCATGTAGGGTCTTGGAAGTAGTAATGTTTCCAAGGGTCCTTTTGTCCCCATAGGTAATCCTCATGGGGGCATGATCGATCTTGGGAGAAGTCATGCCCTTGTCAGTGATTCCATCCTTGGGGTCAATAACCCTTTTGGTAATCTAAATCCTATTAGAGACACAAACATGGGGGGGGGGCTCGGGGTCCATCTGGGTCACAAGATGCTTCATCATCTACCCAGTATTCCTTTGCCAACATGTAATTTCCTTTCTTGGTGACATTACACTTGTCGGACTTGTCACGTTTGACAAACGACCCCATTCTCCACAACCCTCTATGGTCAGCCATACCTACCAAGTTGCCATCAAACATATCGAAGTTTGATGGAAATACCAGAGAAGACCCATCCATGCACATTAAAACCTATCACTTATGGTGTTCGTCCAACTCTTTGACGGTTGACAATGTTAGACTATGTCTTTTCTAGACATCCTTGACTAGATGTGCCACAAAATGGTATATATAACTTAAGGGCACTTCCTTCAATAGCTTCAATAACTTGGCCATGACATTTTTTATGCACTTCTAATTACCAATTAGGTATGAGACTGGGACAAAGTTCTTGACATCATTGTGTCAAGATACTTCCACCTACATCTTTGATCACATTCATGAGTGCGATGACGTAGGATGATCAAATCTAAGATTCCTGAACAACTCCTCATGGAGTGGTTTACCAAATCCCTCTTGCCACCTATCGCTAAGGATGTTTCTATGGTAGGGGTAGCTTCCAAGAAGCAAGCTACCTTATGTACCCAACATGTAGACCTGATATACTCTCAGTCTCGCACATTATACGATATTATCCACCATCCTCTAAGGCCGTCAACAAATCCTCATAGGCCAAACCTAGGACCCCATGTTGATGGTGTGGTTGGTTCTATTTCCAGTGCATTTGTTGGCTAGTTAGATGGATAGTTGCGTCAAATGCACATTTCATCATACCCACAAGCTATTATGCCCACCACTCAAACTACTCTGGCTCCCACCCAAACCTCTGAGGTGAATTCACTGCAATCCACGCAACCAAAAAAACCTCAACGACCTAGAGGGAAGAAAAAGAATAAAAAGAAAAATTTGAATAATGATCATGGAACCCCTCAAGCACAAAACAATATTGGGGGAGGCAAAAAAGAAAAGAAAAAGAATAGGTTTCCCTGAAAGATTTGTGGGGAAGGCCATCCTACTTACTAGTTTCCCAAGATGGATCAAATTCATCACTACTTTTCCCAACATAAGGCTCCCCAACAACCTATTGTTTTGACTCATCCATTCCCCCCCAATCACAAAAAATGGTTATGTCAAATCCTACCCCTTTGCAAGGGGGAATGGCAGGTACTCCTTAGTTTGAAGGGTCATCCTTGATCACCACTACTCTCATGTATGACTAGAAAATTTCTTTGCAAACTCAAGCACACAACTATGATACTCTTGAGGTTGGTCATGTGAATCAGGATTAAGTTTCTTCTTCCCAGCCTAATGGCCCTCTCTAGATAGAGATTCCATCCTTCAATACATTGCTTTTCCCACCAAATGGTGTTCTTTGATCCATGATGCATAACTCAAATACATGAGCTTCCCACAACTACAGTATTGAAAAAGACTTTTCCCAGGCACCATGTGCTATGTATGCTTTAGAAGTCCTACTTAGCTTCCCCATGCAATAAAAAGCTTTGTTGTAAGCAATAGGCGAGGTTGATTTCTTGGAGTCTAGTTTAATTTCATTTGACCTGGACCACTCTCGTAATAGGCTCTCCCACCATATTGATTTTCAAATCCAAGTGAAAGTAAGTGGGAAAAACATCTTTCGCACAGTTGTTGATGAAGGTGCCTCTACCTGCATCATGTCCATTGCATGTTGAAAATCCATTGGCTCTCCAAAGCTCGATCTCTCTAACACCATTTTGAAGGCCTTTTACAGACCTATGTTCAAGCCTCGTGGTATCATCACCACTTTCCCATTGAGTTAGGTGGTAAAACTATCTCCATCAAAGTGGAGGTGGTCAATGCTCCTTTGGAGTACAATTTGCTACTTGGGCATGCTTGGTTCTATGAGATGACGATTATCGTCTCGTCGGTCTTAGGGTTCTTTACTTTCCTCATAAAGGAAATATTGTCATTGTTGATCAACTTGCGTTATGTACCCCGGACCTTAAGACCAATGCAAGTTCTAATATACCCTTTATCGGTGACTCTCAGAGTGCTTATACACGTGTTAGTGCAAGGATGTTCAAAGCCTCCTCTTTGATGGGTACATTTACCCTTCCCCCACCATCTCCTACTTCAAATGTTGCTCCTATTAGTATGATCTCTTCTTTTACCAGTGGATCCCTTAGATACTTTTATCCTAGGGTGGTACCTCATATATAGGAAATCGAGTCTTATGGAGCTAGCACGTCGCTCATAGCGGTCGAGATTGCCTCATCGACAATCCTATCGAATTTTGTTGACACTAGTCAGAAAATCCATCCTAATATGGAATATGATCATCCTACTCTACCCATATGGGTTTTTTACTTTCCACGTTCGCATGACTTCCTAGATATCGAGTTCCCTTCAAAAGAGGCCATCCTATAAGTCATGGATTCATTCGAAAAGCAAAGGAAGATGTGATGCATCTCTCATCTATTCTTATTGATTCTGAACCGATGAGGGTTAACACAATGAGTCTCTATCGAGGACTGGGGGCATTTTTGGGGGCATCCAATGAAATTCCTAGTCTTGACCATTTTCAGCCTCGGATTTCTTTTTCGGAACTTGCCACTGAATTTTCCACTCTTGGTTACCCCGAAGATCAATGTTTCATACCTCATTTGTGTATTGATGGGCATCAACAAGGAGCTACAATAGATCATAAGAATACTCAAAATGAGTGTCTTCGTACGTGGAAATTCAATTCTATGTGGCATGACCCTAGCATGGTGTGCCACATGATGTTGACAAAGGCTTATGAGTTCATCGATGATGATAGGGATCTTGGTCTGAGCCTAGTAATGGGCTCTACTTTTCGTAAAGCGTCAAGATGTGTAGTGCCTTATACATAGGTGTGTGGTGTGAATGCTTTTTTATTTTGCATATATTGTGTCCAAAAAAAAATCCAAAAACATTTTTTTTTTTTCAGATTTCATTATGCATTTTGACCCTGAGTTTAGTATTTCTAGATGTGTTTTACAAAACTAGGTGACATTTTGTTTGGCCTTTTTCTATGGCAACATCCACTAAAATTGAGGTATGTTTCTCAAACCTGCATGTAGGGCTATGTTTTTCATTGCATCTCCATTTTGCATTATTAACTGCCCATTCTTCCAACATAAAACCTTAGGTTTGATCCTGTCATGTTGCAACACTTGCCATTATGTTTTTTCCTATTGTAACTTGAACGATAGTGCCTACCCTCCATGGGAACCCTAGTTAGCACCTGGATTTCCACTTGGTTCCCATGTTGTGACTTTGCATAGGCCCAAGAGCCCTCCTTTAGACCCGCTGTGACTTGAAGTTGAGCCTCATTCTTCTCTCTTCATCTTTGTTTTGGCCATATCCCGAGGGGGTTCCCCTTACTTTTATGTCACTTTACAATCACATAATCATTTGTTTCTTATTTCTTGGTTCCTACTATTGTGTTGTTGTTCAATTCAATCTCGCTTACCACTATTGCAGTCACACTCAACCTCTTGCCACTTGAATTATTTTGCTTTTTTTTTGTGACCATCACCCACGGGGAGAATCGTTGCTATGAGTAGACCTCACTTGACAGCACCAATTTGCATTCATTTTTCTTAGGTTAGTTCCATGCGCTTGGAACTTAGGAGCATGTTGTTAATCCACTTGTTCTCTCTAGACTATAGGGGCACTCTCATTAGTGATTGTCGTCTTCCTGATATATACTATGACATACATCCACATTGTATTTTCTCATGGCTATGATCTATTTAATGACATGGATCCACTGTGTACTTTTTCATGGCCATGATCTTGCATTTCACTTCATGGATCCGTAGTGTATTGTGTTGGCGGCCATGCTTTGTTTCTCTTCCTAGCATGAGTATGTCTACCTTAGGGATGATTTAATATACTTGATGTTTGATTGAAAGTACTCCTTGGCTTCTTAATCTCTTAGCTCCCTCCTTATGTTGCCTCATGTTGATGACCATTATTGTGTTTTGTGTTTCGACCATTAGTTCTTCTTCTGACCTCACATGTTAGGGGGCATCTGTTACAACCTTATTTTCCACTCTAGGGACACATGGAGGACCCATTAATGCTTCATTGTTGAGACACACTCTTATACCCTAGATTTCCCCTATTTTGTAGGACAATCGCACATGAACTACTTAACAAAGTGCAACCAGTCACTATCTACAAAACTAACAGCCCATGATTGGTTTCAAGCTACAATATTGATGGCCCGTAACCATCCTCGTAGCCTTTTAGATTTGGTGATTTTCTAGGAGACCAGTGTTGGATGAGTTGTTTCGCTCTGATATGAGCTTGGGAAATCTCAATCTAGTCGGCATTCACTAAGTTCTAGATATCTAGAAGCATCCCCTAGCATCCTCCACCAATCTATATAAGGAAGTCAATCCATAGGCAAGAGGAGGAAGAATCATTTACAGGTACATGTTGCAGGATTTTTATAGGAGCTCTTCCACAAGAAATAAGTCTTCATATCAGGTTAGCATTGCTTGTGTGAGGGCTAGGGAGTAGCAAGAGAAAGGATCCGAGGAGGAATACATCATGACTCAAGGTATGAATATGTTGATGTATTCACCCTTTATTTGATTTATATATAGATCTATGTGGTTTTCCCCTTCCCAAATCTATTGTATTCAACTTGTCATGGTAGATTTGATCTTTCCTTGGGTGGATTAGATTATATCTAGACTAGATATATGGTTTCATAATGCTTAAGAAGGTTTGAGGATTGGTATTTATTGTCTCTTGTGTGTAGGAAGCATGTTGCAGGAGCTGGAGTTGGATCTTTGAAGCAACGTCGGCCAGGATACATAAGGACAATAATCAATTCCAAGGTATGTCATTCTATCTTCTTGCTTGAATATGAATGAATCTAGTAGATCTAGGGAAAATTGTGTAGTGATCTATCCTGTTGTCTGTCTTGGATCAAGGGCAGATCCAAGGGAGGTCTTGCTTATATATAGGTGATATTTATGCTTGACATGGGGCTTTGTCTAGGGGATCAATAGAGGTATGTGTTCTAAAGTAGTATATAGCGATGGGTTTTTCCTTGCATCTCGTTGTTGCATTATTAATCGTCACTTTTGTTGTCCATATGCCTTAGGTTCGACTCCGCCAAGTTGTGATATTAGTCATTATTTTGATTGCATGTTGTAACTTGTGTGGTAGTGCCTACCCTTCATGGGATCCCTAGTTAGCATTTCCTTTGTTGTTTAGTGCCCATGGTACAATTCTCGGTAAGTCTGGGAACCCTTATTTAGACCCGCCATGACTAAAAGTTAAGCCTCATTCTTCTCTCTTAATCTTTTTCTGGCCATGTCCTAAAGGGGTTCATGTTATCATTTATGTTGTTTGATGGTTTCATAGGCTTATTGTTACTAATTTCCTGGTGCATATTACTACATTGTTGTTTTCTTTGATCCCATTTATCACCATTGCAATCACTCTTGACCTCTTACTGTTTGCGTTGATTTACCTCTATTTTGTGACCTTTACCTATGGAAAAAATTGTTACTATGAGTGGACATCACTTGCCTAGTACCTTTACTGCATTCGACTTGCATAGGCCTACTCCACGCGCTTGGAACCTAGTTTCATGCCTTTGAGCCACTCGTTTTCTCTAATGAGCTCACTTTGAACTCTTTTTCATGCTTGCAAAACCATGAAAAATACACTATCAAGCACGCTTTTATCTCTTTTTTGCACTCATAAAACCATGGAAAAGACACTACCAATCATACTTCTCTCTCTCTCTCTCTCTCTCTCTCTCTCTCTCTCTCTCTCTCTCTCTCTCTCTCTCTCATGCTCGTAAAAGCATGAAGGAGACGCAAAAAAAAGAGGGAGGGGGGAATAACCTAGATATGTATTCAGTAAAGTGGCAGACATCAATCATTGTCACCCTTAAACATGAGACATGTTTACGTCTTTGTCTTGCGGTTGATTTATAGCTTGCCTAGGAGACATATACTCCTCCATCTAGTTACTCTTCCAGTCAGTATGGATAGTGCTTCAATGCCTCATGAATTATTGCACTACATCATTAGTGTTCTTGAGTCAGTGTTGCCAAGTCATCAATATGCCATGCTATATGTTCAAGGGAAGTGAAGCCTGAGTCGACCATTTTGAAATCTTGTTGACCTTTCATGTCAACCATCTCTATGTCATTTGTCCTTGGTGATTCTACCTCTTCACAACATCTCTTGGTTATTGTTTCACGTCGATTAATTGGGGATACATTAAGGCCCTCCTTTGATGCATCTCCTCCTATCGACACTAGCTCATTATCTTGGAAGTGGATCTAGAAACTAGTTAGTACATTGAAGCTTACAATCCTTAGTGGAAAGATTCCTTGTGATTGATAGTGGGTTTACCTCATTGGCTCTTGATCAATCTATTCTATGAGTGTTTGACATCAACTACTATATTCACACTCGCTAGATTGTACTAGGTACCTTAGGGTCCATTTTAATTATTTGTGGGTACCCTCACATTTGTTAATGGTTTCATCAATGACCGGTAATCAAGCGATTTCTACCATGCTCAACATCGGCTCGTCCATTTTCATGTCATGGAATCATACCATCGATGGGGTTTGATTGAAGACCATGGGCTCGGGGGCATCACCCATTTATACTACCCCTCCCAAGTTGCATTGGAGTATATCACTATTGTGTGAGTACTTTGAAAAAACACATTGGCACTTTCAATGGTGTTGGATGTCTTCCTGATGTATATTGTGACATAGATCCACATTGTATTTTCTCATGGCTATGATCTCTTTTATGACATGGATCCACCATGTACTTTTTGTGGCCATGGTCTTGTAGATCATTTCATGGATCCACGGTGTATTATGTTGGTGGCCATGCTTTTTCCTACATCCAAGTATGGGTATGCCTACCTTGGAGATGATGATGATGTGTGTGTGTGTGTGTGTGTGTGTGTGTGTGTGTGTGTGGTTGACAATTGTTTGTAATGTATTTCAGCCATCAATTCCTCTTCTGACCTCATACATTAGGGGGCATGTATTATACTTGTATTTTCCACCATAGAACTTGCAAAGATGTTATTAGATGTTATGAGGCTAGAATTACATAATTGAGTAAAAATATGATAATGAGTTCACAAGGAAATACTTATTTTGTCCCAATTTCATATAATTATGAAACAAGAATCATTTCATAATTGAGAAAAAAATTCATAATTGAGAAGAAAGTTCATAGTGAGTTGGAAAAAGCTCACAATAGAGAAAAATCTCATAATAGGTTGGCAAAAGCTCATAATTGATCATGGAACTTGTGCATTACTTGTAATTGCTTAGTTCACATGACACGAAGCCTATCTATGACTTGTAATTGCTTAATTCACATGCCATCAAGCCTATCTATGACTTGTATCCACCTAATTCACATGACATGAAGCCTATATCCAAGCTCTTTTAAATTCCTATAAGAAGAGGCCAAATTGAGGGGATGGGGGGGAATCTAGAGTTTGAGAGTCATTGTGTTGGTGAAATAGAGAGAGATTCTAGAGTTGAAGTGTCCTCATTTTGGTGGAGAGAAATCAAGAGTGGTAAAGGAAGGAACTCTAAAAGCTTGGAGCCCGAAAGTATTGCATGGACTCAAGGTAAACACAATCTTGTTGTACTTTCTTCTATTATTAATATAGAGCTATGGCATTCGCCCTCCATTGTGTGTAATTTATTGTATGTTATTTGCAAACATTGGTATATATACTTTTTCTTGAGAAAAGTAGATTAGATTTGGTTGTAATTGACATTCTTTTTATGCCAAATGAGTTTGAGGGAGGTGTATTTTGTTATACATGTGAAGGTAATTGATTGCAAGATCTAGGAGCGAAGTCTTGGAGTTGCATCAAATGGGATGACACGAGAACAAACACCGGTAAAAGATAAGGCTTGCCCTCCTTTCTTATTAGCATAGATTGGATGTACAACTCTTAGGTATAGTGTGAAAGATCATAGTGATCTATCCCATGTTTGTCACTAACCTTAGTCAAGTCAGTGAAAGGAATCCCCTATTCATATGAGATTTTCCTCTACAATAGCTACAATTTGTGCTTTGTTGTCTTTGCTAGCACAAAATGGGTGGAAACTTCATCACATGGATGTGAAGATAACTTTCCTAAGTGGAGATTTGAAAGAGAACGTCTACATGTCTCAACCAGAAGGATTTGTTTTAAAGGGTAAAAAACACAAGGTATGCAAGCTCATAAAGTCTCTGCATGGCCTAAAACAAGTACCTCGTGCATGGTATGAAAAGCTAATTGAGCATCTTTTGAAGATCAATTTCAAGCATTTTAATCTTGATGATGCAACATTGTTTGTCAAGAAAGTTGGAAAAATTGTTATATATCGTGTGGTGTATGTAGACGATCTTTTGATGACAGGGAACAATGAAGCATGTATTGCATCCACAACGAAAGAATTGAAGAAAGGTTTTGATATGATAAACATGGGACATGTTCACTACTACTTGAATGTTGAAGTAACTTAGAATCCAAGGTATATATTCATCTCCCAAAAGAAGCATATTGGAGAGTTATTGAATAAATTTGGCATGGCTAATTGTAATCCTCTCTCTACTCCAATGGAGCAAAATTTGAAGACAACATCAAAAGAAGGGAATGAATTTGAGGATGCAACTAAATATAGACAGCTTATGGGGAGTCTTGTCTACCTTACCACTAATATACCAGATATTTCATTTACAATTGGGGTCCTTTATAGGTTAATGAAAAAACCTTGTGAAGGACATCGATATGTTGTAAATAGAGTTCTAAGGTACTTGAAGGGAACTCAAGACTTTGGACTCAAATACTCTATGGTGGAGGACTTCAAACTAGTTGGACATACTAATTCAAACTTTGATGGGGATAAGGAGAATGGAGTCTTAGATCACCTCGTGAGTCTTGGATCAACAACCATCTCTTGGAAATCACATAGACAGTCTATTCCAACAAATTCCAAAACAAAGGAAGAATATGTGGTTGTTGCAGAGGCAACAAAGGATATTGTGTGGCTCAAGAAGGAACTAGAGGATTTGCAGGATAAACAAGTGAATGTTGCCCCACTTTTGATTGACAACACTTCTACAATCAAGTTGGCCAATAATCCTAGCTTCCATGATAGAACAAAGCACGTTCACACAAAGTCCCATTTAATTCGACATCATGTAGAGGCCAAGACCATTCATTTGATACATTATTCCACGAGTGGGCAAATTGCAATCATCATCACCAAAGCACTTGGAAGAGAAAAGTTTGAAAATTTTAAAAAGATACTTAAACTTACAAACACCCCTTTAGATTAACGAAAAGAATATTAAATACCTAATCCTTAGGATTATGATATATTATATATATTATTGTAAATATTTAATTTAGAGAAGTATAAAAACTCATAGATGAATAAGAAAAATCATCAAACTTTTGAAAAATAAAACCAAAAGTCATAAATCATTATATTTATACATTATTTGCATTAATAAAATTATTCCATTCATGGAGTTATTCAAACATGACTCATCAACACCGAGTTTGATTCCAACGATGGCGTGCTCCACCTATTTATTTTGACTCACAAACACGTTTACTTATGTATATTACGTTCTCCTCAAAGCACTATATACTATGACTCATTATTTTTAATATCATACATAATGATTTTTATTGGCTAAGTATTTTACCTTCTAATAATAACTCGTTTTAATTATCGTTTTAATTATTATGATGTTTTATTTTATTAATAATATTATGCAACATTCTATCAAAATGAAACCAACAAAAATTTGCTCATTATATAATTCCACAACCCAAAATTGCATGTCATTCTTCATTTTAATATAATTTCACAACCCAAAATTGCATGTCATTCTTCATTTTCTTCTTTTAAAGACAAAGATATTAACTCTATATAATATATAATGTTAAATTTATATATATTTAATAAGTTTGATGATGATATTGGGTACAAGTTAAATTTTTAAGGTGGTAAAATTTATCATAATTTAGTTATCAATCAATAGTGAGGATAACTATTACTAGTTGTTATTCATGAATGTAGGTTGATTCATTACTATTATTCAATAAAAATCACAATATTTGAGATGATTCACCAGTGATCCATAAAGGGGCAAACTTCCACTCATACTAGATGCCTTCGGGTCTTGGGCCATTAACCTATTTCCTTATGTCCAAGGAAAACTAGCTCTTAACCAATTAGAAGTAGTTCTAAGTCTTACTCCAAGTCTAAAAACCAATTTCGACCTAGAAAACCAATATCCCTTGTGATTATCGTCGAATCTACTTCCAATAAAATCATGTACTTTCAATTAACATTTAGCATTAGTCTCATACATAAAACCAAATATTAACCCTGATTAATTTAATCTCTCACCTAACAAATATAAATTAAACTCTTTATTTATTCTTTAATATATATATAATAAACATGTCATTTGTACTAGAAATGCACTATACAATAAGCTTCACTAGTTTAGGGTATATTAGATTTATTAAAACACATCAATATCAAAACATAGTCTAACACGCTAATCTTCTAACTTTTATTGATTCGGCTAAAACTTTTGTGAGTGACAAGTTCTGGATCAATCAACACGCTAATCTTCTGACTTTTATTGATTCGGCTCAAACTTTTGTGAGTGACAAGTTCTGGATCAATCAACTATTGCATATTTGAAAGACAATACATAATACTAATGGTAAAGCTTTCAAATACGTGTGCATCATTTAATACGACACAAAATATTTTTAAAAATCAACACTGGATTGATACACCTATGTGATCAGACTTCGGCCTTGATTTGTTCATGGAAAAAAAAATTAAATGTCTTTCCATTTCAACAATAATATTAATAATGTCCCCGAGGTGTAGGATAATTGGGGTGATGGAGTGTGTTGCTAAGGTACTTTGTGATGTTAAAGTCATTGTTTTGAAACCTGTGGAGACGAAAAATCCATCCATGTTAAGAGTTGGTGTGGCTCAGGCCGGGTGCGATCTCCGAGTGATTTAGACGGCTTAGATGCCCCTGAGTCGTGGTGTCTCAGCCACAGGCTAGTCATGCAGGTCACAGACAAACTAGAAAACAAAAAAAAAACAATAATACCAATAATATGTTTTTCCAATAGGGTAGTATTATAATGAATTAATGGTAATAATTAGGTTAAAAAGTTTTTTTTTTTAACTATGGGAATTGGTAATTGGTTAGAGTAATTTGGGTTAAGTTCGGGATTAAATCGATTGACTACCAATATAATGTAAGAGTATATCCAATAACCCACAAGCCAGATATATCAATAACTTGTGATTTAGCAAGGGTTGGGACGTCTTAAGGCACACTTGGAAGGGGACATCTACCCTTTTAGTGTTATCACAAAGGCCTAATGTCTCATTGGGGATTTGAATCTAGGATGGGAAAGTGTGAAACTTACCTCCTCACCATTCGAGCTATGGGCCCCTCAACGATATTTAGGTTAAAAAGTTACGGGTGGAGTATTTATTATTTCAAAGTTACTTGTGACTTGCACTTGGCCCCAATTGTATAGAACATCATGTTTGCATGGATGAAACAACCCACAAGAGGTGAAACATGTCTCTCGAGGATTTAAACTTTGGTAGAGGATTATCATCATATTGCTTGACCATCGAACCAATACCACATTGACAAACTATAAAACAATGGATATAATCTACATAGATAAACAATATGTATATGATGACATGTTGGGGCAATGAAGGTTTTCCTCTCATTTCTACCAGGATGGATCCTAACAACTATCTTAATTATTCTATTTGGTGTTGGTTATCTCTTGATTTGTTCTTGCATGGTTATCGACAATGGCGAGATGGTGCCCAAAGGGTTTGGATCCAATGGTTAAAAGCAAAGAGTTTTTCACCATTGGGAAAGGTTCAATTCTCGTGAGGGCCTAACCTAGAGCCATGGGGGCACCTTGAGGTAGTGGTCGAATGTGTGGTTGCACCCAGAGATATTATATTAAATAATATTGTGACATGTGCACACATAAGTGGATCAAATCCCACCCCCGTCTCCTCCAATTTTTCAACCCTAGATGGGGTGCCACCTCGTCACACCGTTAATACCTTTCAGAGCCATGTCAACGTTGATCCCATCGACCTTGGATTTGGTATTCGACGACACTCATTTATGGTTGACAAGCCTCCCTCCCAAGCAGACGCTCCACCAAGTCCTGGTTTCTTTCCTTATGCGTGCAAAGAGTATGAGTCGTCAATCCCTCCGGTACAGAGTGATTGACACCTTCATAATGGCGCTCATAGTTATAGATCTTCACCTCGCCCTAAGATTTTCTATGCCATTTCATGTTCTCCATCTCTTCGCCCCTCGTTTTTGGTTGCCTGATCTCTAGTCTCGCCCCCCTTGTGTGTGCTTTACCCACATTTTGTTCTATGCTCGTCGCCATTGGTCATCGTTCTGTTTTGTTTTGTGCTCGTTGTTATGTTTTGTTTTTTGCTCATTGTGTGTACTTTACCTGCGTTCTATTATGTGCTAGTGCATTTTCATGCCTCAAGGGAGAGGTCGACTGAAGAGAGCCAGCAGCTTCAACTTGCATCTTTCGGGTCGTAGCATTCCAACCTCCCACTCTGCCATTTATGAGTGCAATTTCCCTTGCCACACAGTCATGGAGCCCCGCAATGATATCCCAGACACCCCTGGTGATGTCAAACCCAACTTTCCTCAACCCCTGACCTCCACACCCAACATTCTCGCCCCCAAACCTACTACTACTTCCATCTCCCACTCTACTCCACCTCCCCATCCAAGATTCATCGAGGTGCAACGTGAGATTATCCGAGGAGCTTCACAAGGACAACGACGAGCAAAAATTTCGACTGGATTGACTAATGGACTCATGAGCGAAAGACCCACAAAATCGTTGCAGTGATGAGGAGCTTCTTCAGGCCATCATGACTCCAAAATGGCTGGAGTCATCCAGGCATGCATTTCCTTACAACAATCTTCCCAAGTAGCTTTCATGGCTTGCTATGTTTTGGTTTTGTTGGTCTTTACTTGGTCTGGTAGTCTACAACACCATTTTTCTTGGCATTATCAGACGCATTGGCTGTTTTTTAGATCAAACTATGTAATTATGTCAATCTTCAGTTGTCACAATGCAATATTATGGAACTTTAACACTTGGTGGTGGGGTTGGTTTCCTCTATTGGCGGCCTCAACACCAATGTCAATGATATTTTTTGTACTCTCAGTTTATGAAAAGTAATACAAAAGCTAGCTTACAAAAAAAACAATAGCAAAATGGATTCATCTCCACAACAGTTGCACCGACATCATGTAGGTAAGTGCTTCTAGTGATCTCAAACATACTCTTCCACGTAGTAGTGTTCAATCAAATCTCTTTTATCTTCTCATCCACATTGTCTTTATCATTCTTTATCCATTAATGCACATGAATCATACTATTTAGTTTTTTTAACGAGTCACGTCGACAATGTAGTTACCCTCTTATCAATACCTCTTTTTACTAGCTTAGCAATAAACCCTATCTATAATCTCACCATTACAAAGCTCTCTTGCAATTCAAAAGGAAACAACTCTTAGTCGAGCAGTAGAAAATTTGTTACCTTGCCTTCAATAGTAGTAGATATACTCCCATGCCTTCAATAATAGTAGATATGCTCCCCTACCTCCACAAGGAGGTCCAATTAACCCCTAGCACCATAAGAAATTGTATCAATATTTATATATAGAACATTTTAATTATACTACCATAATGACGTAAGTTTAAATGTTTATTAAAAACCTAATATAATCTTATAACAAAAAGATCCTTTTCTCAACGAATCTTATATGAGTATCACAAAAATTATAATATATCCATCATAATTCAAATTCCCCGCATAAGAAAACGATAGCCTTCAAATTTTACCTAATTCTAGATGGTCCTAACTCCTTCAAAAATACATTAGACTTCATAATCAATACAAATTTTGAATTCTTATATCAACAAATTCCCACCGCTTAACAAAAAATTATTATATAATTAATAAATCAGACTTCATAATCAATACAAATTTTGAATTCTTATATCACCAAATTCCCACCGCTTTAAAAAAAATTATTGTATAATTAAACCAGCCCCATTAAATAAGTCCATGATCTCGAAGTAAATGTTAATTTTTATATTCTAATTGTTTTTACTCTCAAAAGTTAAATTTATATTAATTTACAAATATTTTTACGCCGAAAGGCATATATCTATTGATAATGGGCACAATTAATCATCTTTTAATTTAAAATTCTAATCTTATGGTTAACAATTGAAGATGCTGGTATATTCTTAGTCGTACTCTCTAATCAATAGATGAAATTTAATGCTCATAACTTCCTTGCATTTCTGAATACTTCCGTTACCTTGTTTACTTTTTCACATTTACTTAATATGATTAAGAAATTACTTCTCTAACCATTGATTGACAGGTTAAATGATTAAGAAAAATTAATATGTATAAAACTTTGCATTGCCACGTTACTTGAAACTAAGCGTTTGTAGTTGGATGCAGTGATAGCTACGACAGTGGTAGCTGGACGCAATGGAAGCTGGGCGTCGTTTCAACTAACACAATAGCGTTTCAGTGGTTGACCAATACCTTTCGGCATTCTCCAACTGCCAGTCGATTGTGCTAGTTTTAGAATACAACTATCAAATTGAAATAAGTAAATGTTTTTTTTATAAATACTTTAAAAAAATTTTATATAATAAACACCGCACATATATTTTAAATGCACTACACTTCATGCTTAAATCATGTATTCGTGTACTATTGCAATTATTAAAGCATACCAATATCAAAACATATTCTACTCTCCATATTCTATCTTTTTATCGATTCGCCACAATCTTTTTACATTTTAATATTGGATTACCGTGATTAAAATTTAATACTATTGGACAGTGGTGAGTTAGAGAAAGCAAGATGTTGTTATTGTTTTTATTGGATGTCTCTATTCAATAACATAATAACATGGAAGAAGATGAGTCGAAGCAAGACGTCATTATTATTTTTATGGAAGCAAGATTTTATTAAAAAAAATTATAAATTTGATTCATTTCGGTTTTTGATAAATTCAGATTTAAAATGAATTTAGGTGTTTAGTTTTTTAGATAATGTAATTATTTAATTTTAATTTAATCATCTCCCCATACTCTAGTTATTATTTTATTTTATTTTATTGTTTTTTAATATAATGTTAGGTAACACATTTCCCCTATACTAAAATATAAATCTGAACAACTTTGACAAAATAAATACCCTTTACTAATAATTTCTTAGTTAAAAAACTTTACTAAAATATAAATCTGAACAACTTTGACAAAATAAATACCCTTTACTAATAATTTCTTACTTAAAAAAACTTAAGTAAATAAATATTGCAAGCGAATTTAGTTTATTCAACATGTTCACATTTTAAGAAAAATACACTTATCATTTCAATATTAAAAAAAAAAAACATCTGTATAATGAATAATATTGAATTAAATATTAAGATTAAAATTCACGATCTTAAATTGTTCTTACCAGTCCATTTAACATTTTCAGCGATTTCAATACCAATGTACAAGAATTTACATGTAAACAAATCATATTGAGAAACCATATTTATAAACATGCATATAAATATATAAAAAGGATATAAGCATTAGTGAGAATTATGAGGCACAACGTGGTTAATGAGGGTTTTCCTCTTGCTTTTGCCATGATAGCTACTAATAACTATTTCCATTGTTGTATGTGGTTTTGGTTTTTTCTTGATGGTTCTTGCATGGTTTACTAGTGTTAGGGAGGAGTTTTTGACGAAGCATATTGGGTCAATGAGGGTTTTTCCTCTTACTTTTGTCATGATGGTTTTTAATGATTGACTATGTTCTTGTATGTGGTTTTGGTTCTCTCTTTTATGGTTCTTGCATGGCTCACTAATATTAGGGAGGTATTTTTTATCAAAAACATTAGAGTCAATGAGGGTTTTCCTCACGAAGCATATTGGGTCAATGAGGGTTTTTCCTCTTACTTTTGTCATGATGGTTTTTAATGATTGACTATGTTCTTGTATGTGGTTTTGGTTCTCTCTTTTATGGTTCTTGCATGGCTCACTAATATTAGGGAGGTATTTTTTATCAAAAACATTAGAGTCAATGAGGGTTTTCCTCTTGCTTATGCCATGATGTCTTTTAATAGTTGTCTTCATTGTTGTATGTGGTTTTGGTTCTCTCTTTGATGAGGCACATTAGAGTAAATTAGGGTTTTCCTCTTGCTTCTACCATGATGGCTTTTAATAGTTGTATGTGGTTTTGGTTCTCTTTTTGATGGTTCTTACATGGTCCACTAACGTTAGGGAGGTGTTTTTGATGTGCCTTGGTACTCTTATGTGATTCAATGCTCAATCAAATCTTGTGTTTCTTCTTGTTCACAGTCTCTTTAATGATGTTGTATAAAGGGCACTCAAATTGCCCTATTTCCAATGAGGGCGGTTTTTTTGGTGAGGCAAAGTTTCACCCCTTCCACTTTTTTTTTTCAGAAATTTGACGATCAAGGTCGTCTTGAAACGGGCCAAAACCCTTAGGGGAAAAGTTTTGTGGTCAAAGGTCCTAACAACAGTGTGGAACTCTGACTTCCGACAAAATTCTTACTGAATTTGAAGGCAATTTATGTTGGATAAGGGGAACAATATGAATGCTCCTTATCCCACGCCCTCTTTGACATTCTTTGTCCAATGGTGGAGCTCACTCTTCAACTTTTATAATATATTCCACTACAAGTGTGGTTGTCTTTTTGTTATTACCCCACCAAAAACTTCCTCTTAACCAAGTTAGAAGCCCTACTTCCATTTCTACCATTATAAAATTCTCCTTTGGTTCAAAATTAAACAACCCTTGGTTAGGCACCGATATATCTTTTCCCCTACCTTCACCTATGGTTTCTATTGAATTACCCTATTTTCACTCCAACAACTTTTTGAAGAAAAGGATGACCTACATACTAAAAAACCTATGGTTTCTATTGAATTACCCTATTTTCACTCCAACAACTTTTTGAAGAAAGGGATGACCTACATACTAAAACAATTATAGCTGTCAAACAGTTAGCTTAGGTTGAGGGACAGTTGATATGTATTTTTGTTTGTCATTGATGTAAACCATTGGAGAGTGATATTGTAGATTGATGTCAACCCTTAGTGATTGATGTCAACCCTTGGAGAAAGTTTGGTAGCGAATTCTGGTAGCACAAAGGTTTGGGTAATGGACCCAAGGTTGTTTCATGTATAATGGTATGAGTTTTAACATATTTTAAGGTAAGACTATTCTATATGGATAGTACATGTCATTCCATTTCCGGTGGTATGTGGAACGTCACATAAATCCTCGCGGTTAGAGAGTTATGGCCATGTGAAGTTGGAGAACCCGAGTTTGGGTAATGGACCCAAGTTTGTTTGATGGATAACGGTATGAGTTTTGATATATTTGTTGGTAATACTATTTTATATGGATAGTACATGGCATTCCATTTCCAGTGGTATGTGGAACGTCACATAACTGCTCACGGTTAGAGAGTTATGGCCATGTGAAGTTGGAGAACCCTCATGAGTCATCTAGAAGCCTCAAAAGGTCAAAGTAGTCAAAGTGGTTTAAGATATTTTTAGAAGGTAAATAATAAAGTGAAGTGATGAGTATACTATAATTCAAAGTGAATAGAAAAGAAATTATTTAAATAATAAAGTTAATGGAGAAATTACTAAGTTGACAAGTGGTTAGAAGTGGGTT
>ML794408.1:529746-542942 GCA_009831015.1 Picea engelmannii | reverse complement strand
CAAAAATAGCCACCTACTTTAAACTTCTCAAAGTGGGTGTCATGATCTTTTGGGAAGCTTTACTCTAGTCCCTTTGAGTTTGTTATTATTTAAGAGGTTTTATTGTGCATTTCTTTTTTTCTTTTTTTGTTTGGTATTTTTAAGGAAAGGAAAATTTTGTAGGAAATCAAAGGGATGTTTTCTCACATTTGTAAATATCATCCACAATAAACTTGTCAACATAAATTAGTGCACATTATGAAAGAGGGTTTGAACAAGGCACTTGCTAAAATAGAACTAGCCAAATACCTAGAAACGTTGACAACATCTTATTGATCTAACAACTTAGATTATTGTTAGGTTTTCTATTCATACACAAATTGTATTATTATCTTTCAAAATGAACTTTAGTTTTGGAAAGACTCTATCCCACGCATAAAACCCTGGCATTCAAGGTTCAATACAACTATGGAAGATTTCAATTCCTTACTTCATTATGTAAGGCTAGTGAACCTTCCCATATGCTTTTGGGATTAAGAGACTCTTCAAAACATTGGAAACCATCTAATGAGGTGTACTATTATGTGAGATTATGCGTCAAAATGGATATTTGTTAACATGGTTCGAAATGAGTTAACAATCATGTGGGAAATCTTACTTGGAAGCAAATTTGGATTAGGAAATATTATGGTCTATTGTAGATCATGCACAACATATGCACACTCTTTCTCTTAATGTTCAAACCTATGTGATATTTAAAAATGAAAGAGGACGTGGAGATGTGGTTGGTGTTAGTTTTTGGGGTTACTTTGAAAGTGTTTACACCATGTTTGGGGTGGTTACACATAAATAGAAAAATACCTAGAAACATTGACAACAATTGATTGAGCTAACAACTTGGATTATTGTTAGGTTTTCTATCCATACACAAATTGTATTATGATCTTTCAAAATGAACTTTAGTTTTGGGAAGACTCTATCCCACGCATAAAACCCTGACATATCCAACTATGGAAGATTTCAATTCCTTACTTCTTTGTGTAAAGCTAGTGAACCTTCCTATATGCTTATGGGATTAAGAGACTCTTCAAAATATTGGAAACCACCTAACGAGGTGTGCTTTATGTGATATTATGCATTGAAATGGATATTCGTTAATATGGTTCAAAATGAGTTAACAATCATGTGGGAAATCTTACTTGGAAGCAAATTTGGATTACGAAATATTATAGTCTATTATATATCATGTACAACATATGCACACTCTTCCTCTTCATGTTCAAACCTATGTGATATTTAAAATGAAAGAGGGTGTGGAGATGTGGTTTGTGTTAGTTTTTGGGGTTACTCTGAGAGTGTTTACACCATGTGTGGGATGTTTCGTGAGCTTTAGGGTACATGGTGTATGTTCATCCCTTGGATGGTTTATGATGGATTTGTGCATGGAAGATGGTCCATGATGGATATAGCTATATCAATGATTACTTGACCTTAGTTAGGTGCTAATTTGGTATTCTTCCCTTAGGCGATGGATTTCTCTTGACATATTGGTGGACACCCTTTGTTGTGGCCACATGGAGAGTTTTCTTGCTTAGAGAATGCCTTACATGGGAGGAAGAGCATTGTGCATCTTAGAGGATGGCATCAAGACCTAGATAGCATGGGATTTCTTGGATTCTTGTTTGGAGGCATTGAGTTGGCTTAGGGACACTTAATCTATGACAATGTTCTTGCAAGGGGAAACTGACCCGATGGAGTACATTGCTTAGAAGGATTGATGGAGTCCATGGAGGTTTGTGATGGAGGGATGTGGACTTACCTTATGTAGAAACATCATCTTGGAGCCCTTATTTTGTATGACATCACCAAAGAGCATGACGTGTGTATTTGGAGTGGAGTGCTTCACTTTTGTTGGCCTACAAGTGCTCATTATAGGTTTCTTGTGAGGGCTTGAGCCCACATTGTATTGTTGGCCTCCCTTACCTCTCATATAAATAGCGAAAGGAGAGAATCCTTCTCATATTCATCATATCACATCATTGTATCTCTTCTCTTCATACGTCTTAGCTTCTTGGAGGAAGTCGTTAGGGTTTCCTCACGAACCTTAGTGGAGTGATGAAGTCTAGAGGAGATGTCTTCATCCAGAGTTTACTCATGTGACTAGGGTTTGCTCTTGTGGAGGAGATGTAGGTGGATTTTACTCATGTGACTAGGGTTTGCTCTTGTGGAGGAGATGTCGATGGAGTTTACTCATGTGACTAGGGTTTTCTCTTGTGGAGGAGATTTCGGTGGAGTTTACTCATGTGACTAGGGTTTTCTCTTGTGGAGTTTCTTGGAGTATTTTGGAGCATCTTCAAAGTCCAAGGTTAGGGTTTATCCTTTGGAGGTTCGAGATTAAGGTTTTGTGATAAAACCCTGGGGTATATTTGGTGGAGAAGAAGAAGAGAAGCAAACATCTTGCCTTGGAGGATGTGTTGGAGTGATTCTTGCATATTGGAGCTCGTTGGTTGAGTTAGGGCTTTCATGTTTTCCCTAAATAGGGTTTTGGAGGGCTATTGGACTTGTACTAGCCTTGAGAGAAGGCCATGGTATGTACATGTACTTCATCTTGAGCATATTAATGAAGTTTTTAGCTATCCAAACCTTGTGCATTTTAAGATTTTATTTTTAGTCATATATGTTATCCATATATTGTTATTTACAACTATATATGTATTGATGATTTGACATAAGTAAAAGGACAATTTGTCGATGATTTCACATCATCATTGAAGAATCTAAGGGTTATTTTTCCACTGTTATACCTGCTATTTTTTTATTGTCATAATTGTTGTAGAAGTGAATTTTTAGATAGGGTTAATGTGGGATAAGTTGCCCTAAAGGGCTAAAACTTATATAGGTGTTTTGGTATCTTTTCTCTTTGGGTTGCCTAGAAGATTGGGCTGTTAGAAAGTGAAATATTATACTCTTTTTTGTAGTTATTTTATACTCTATTTCATAACAACCCTAAGGTTTAAAGTTCACAGGGTTAAGATCCGGTAAACCTCTACTCAAAGAGCTTAAAGTTAGGTTTTGCATTAAAAGTCAAATAGTGCAAAAATTTCTACAATTGGTTGAGGAAATTAATAGAAAATGAAAAAATAAATGTAAAACAAGAAGTGGATGATAAAAAACGCAAGGATTCTTCTGTTGAATAAGAGTGAAGAATTATTTTCATATAAAAATATAAGTTGAAGATCGATGTTAGAGGATTTTCTACACGAAAAAAAGTTAACCAGAAAAGAAAAATAACTTCGAAATAATCTTCACACCAACCATATTTATCTTCAATAGATTCAAACCAAATGCAAATACAATGAAGGAGATAAAATGAAAAAAAATGTAATGTAACTAGGGAGGATCATATGGGGTACCAAGGGAGGTACCCAAGGGGATAATAAATGTAACATGGTCATAATAGTGGAATAGGCCCACTATGTAATTAAAGTGAAATAATTATGTTGAAGGCATTCTTTAAGGGGTGTTTCTTCTCGGCTTTTCGTCGTTTTTCCATACCCATTTGCAACGTTCCACATGTCCTTGTTATTCTGCCACGTGTGATTGTCGTCCATCACCTCAATGCCATGTTTCTACCTTCACCCATACGCTACAATAGGGTTTTACCGGATCAGATAAGGGGAAACAAATAGTTTTGTGGAGTAGTTTCGACAAGCGTCTAATTTCATGTTTGCATTTTTTATATCCACCCCCGACAGTGCCTCATCTCTGCTTATAAATCGTGGGGGTCGGGACTCCATAGGGATCGCAACAACATGCTTTCTTTTGGCATGGTTTGAAATATTTTTATTTATTTTGGTGGCCATTATATCTTTATAAGCCCTTCGCTTATCGACAGAGAAGGCAATAAATACAAATGCATTTCTCATGGTTTCACAGAAGTAGCGCTCCGTCTTTCCAACATTCACTAATACATCTATTTTAATTGCACCGTCACCGTTCTCGGGCATTGAAGGATTTCTTAATCTGACTCCGTCTCTAATTTTGGAATCGTTTAAGAAGGAATGGTACACGTGTACTTCAATTTTTTCTTAACACAAAAATTTAAAAGAATCGTAATTGATAGAGAATGTGTTTTTGACGGAAAGGAAAATGAAGCCTAATGTAATGTCTATACACTATGTCCCTATGATACGCCACAAATATGGGCTAGCATATATATAGTATTTGAAGGTGTCCTGAGAAATTGGTGTTGAAACAGGGGAGATGAAGGCATTGGCTCTTGTTCCAAGAAGCTCATTTCCAGTGTGTTTTGACGGTTTGCAACATGATATTAAAATGGGTATAAGATAAATATTTTTTATTTTCTTAAATTAGATCGAAGTTATGCAATTATGTTGGTAATATCTATACTCTGATTGTATTATAAACTTTTTACTTTACATGATGAAATTGACACTTACCAAGTGGTTGCCTTTTAATTGTTTTGTTGGAAACTTTGGGAGACCCAAGTCTATCATAGAGATTGCAAGTGTCCTAAACATAATAATATTACTTCACTTCATAGAATCTGAATCTTAGTGCTTTACATTCTTCAAGATTATAATTGTGAAACAACATGCATAATAAGTTCAGTAAAACATTGGAATCACATTTATTTTCTATTCTACATTGGAATCACATTTGTTTTCTATTCTTTACGATATATGTTGGTTGTATGAATGTTTATTGAATAAAAATCGTGTTTCAATTTTTAGTTTTTACAAGAATTGAATAATACACATAAAATATGTGTTCCCTTGCACACTCATTTCGAACACACTCATTTCTTGGGAATGATAAGAACTTGCACTTCCATTTTTTTCTTAGTGGGTAGGTGTAGGAGAGTTATAACAACGCCATAGCAAGCATTGAGGGAATTAGAAGAATTTGCACTCTAGTTTTTTTTATTTTTTTTTTTATTTTTATTTCACTTTTGGCAAGTGGGTGTAAGGAATTGGAACAACACCATAACATTAAGAGAAGCACTCACCCTTTGGTATTCCTATGAAATTGTTTTCCACAGTATGATTTTATTTCATTGGTGGCTTTCATGTTTCACATTTTCAACCAAGTATAAGAACTTGCAATATCTTAAATTGTATTTGCATTGTTTTCTTAAGGATACATATTACATTCACTCATGGGCTTTGACACATGAAATGTTTCCTTTTTCCAAGCTATGGGGTGTAAGATAACATTGTCGATGTCATTCTTTTATCTCTTCATCAATTAGGCAAATAAATAAAGGAATTGCTTCAAATCTCAAGAGCTATGTTACATTATGAACTCTTTGTCTCTTCGCATAATCTGTGTAGTAGTTCAAGTAAGTATGTTAAATAGCAAGTTGGAGAACCTAAGATCTAGATTATATGGGATACCTCTACCCAATATCATTTCAGGGAGATTGAATTTGTATATCAAAGACCAAGAATCAATATTCGCAAGGATTTATTGGGAGGTTGACAATAGATTTTACGAGACAACCAATATTGTTTGAAGTTAGGATAAGACATAATAGAAAATAATTAATCCCCCTCGCCCTCCTTCCAATCCAATTAGTTTTAGCTTAGTTTTTGTGAACGTGAATGTGGGGTTATTTTCCAATTTCTAGGTTAGTTGTAGGTGGGAACAATAGGAGGTCAAACACAGTTGGCTTCACAAGATGCTAGTCTTGAAAATGTTTAGAGTAAAATGAGCGATTATGGAATCCCTTATAGTGAATGCTAAAAAGATGGCGGGAATTTGGGTAGGAGTAGTTTTGGTAGGAGAACTGTGTCTTGTGTTTGCTTTAGCTACAGGCCAACTGGTGAACAACCATATGAAGTTCAAGCAAAGAAGCTAAAGCAACAACCACAACCTAATTAGTGAGCTTATTTATCACAGTTGGGATCCACACACCCCAACCCAACAAAGTCATGGGTAGCATATTTCACTAAGTCATTATTCATTTCATTTCAAGGTGGTTTGTCTATCAAAGTAATGAAGGACAATGGTACTCAAAATTACTTTAATAATTGTTATATACAATGCACTAGTTGCATATATTTACATGAATAATACCTCTTAGGCAAGAGGTTAAACTGCAATTAGGGGTAGTATATGGTCTCATGTGTGGGACAAAATCTAGATGCTACTATAAAGCACATGACCCCAATGGAGGTAGCTACAACAATGGCCACAAGATATGGTTACTTTCTTGTGGATACTATCTAGGTTGGAATTGTCTTTTGGTCTTGAAGTAAGAAATAAAACTATTTTTTATTGGATAAGAACTCATCTTCCTTAGATGTAAAGAAACAACTTAATGACCTAAAACTCAGAGGCCTTTGGCAGAAGTGGATGTTTTCACCAGAGGAGTGGCCATATCACTTTATTCATACATTGGAAGGAATCCCAAGGAATTGGTACACATAATTGGAACAGCACAGAGAAACTGCAAGTTGGGAAGAGATGCAACACAACTTTGTGATTACATTTACATTTGAGCATGAGAATCCAAAGATAGATACAACATTGAAGTTGGTAAGAGATAGGATCTTTGAAGAACTTGAAGTGGAAATTGTAACAACTTATCAGATCCAGAAGAGATAGACAATCAGACAGTTTCTACATTGTTATCACATCACATAAGATGATCCAGCAGAAGAAAACTCACGCAACATCCAGATCACAGAAGTTGAAGGAGAAAGAGAAGTAGAAGGTCCAAAGCTAGAACTCAGAAGATTATGTTGCACCACTGAAGATCAAGAAGGTAAACATTAGAATAGAAGAAAACCCAAAGATTGCAAGTATTGGGGACTATTGGGATAATCAGACAGTAGAGAGAATAACAGAGTTACTACGCAAGTATAGTGACCTATTTCCAATGATGTTTTCGGAGATGAAGGGAGTACCATGGGAACTTGGAGAGATGAATATCCCTTTGAAGCCAAATGCCAGACCAATAAGACAAAGACCTTACAGATTGATTATGGTATATAAGTAGAAGTTGAAGGCATAAATTGATAAGATGTTAGAGGTTGGGGTAACAGAACCAGTGGAAGAATATGAATGGATTAGCTCGATGGTAGTGCAAGAGAAGAAGCAAAGAGGAATAAGGATCTGTGTAGATTTGAGAAAGTTGAAGGATGCATGTCTGCATGATCCTTTACCTACCCCATTTACAGATGAAGTATTGGAGAATGTAGGAGGTCAAGAAGCATATTCATTCATTGATGGATTTTCGGGATATCACCAAATCATAATAGCAACAGAAGATCGACACGAGACTACATTTGCAACAAAACGAGGGTCATATCAATAAACAATGATGTCTTTTGGGTTGAAGAATGCCCCTGCTATTTTTTCAAGGGCAGTAGTAGTTGCATTTAAGGACTTTATTCATGAGTTTTTCGAAGTTTATTTGGATGATTGGACAATGTTTAGTTTATTTAAGGATCATGTTGAAGTGTTAAGATTGATGTTCGACAGGTGTAGACAGTGTCATATTTCATTGAATATTAAGAAATGCATTTTCAACGCACCTTTTGGTATTTTGTTAGGGCACATGGTGTGTAAACAGGGTCTGTTGGTTGATCATGCCAAAATTGTTTTTATAGTTAACTTACCACCACCTAAGTCAGTGCACCATTTAAAAAGTACACTTGGTCATACATGCTACTACAGGAAGTTCATAAGGGGATATGCACAGATCAATGTGTCGATGGAGAAATTGTTGTAGAATGACATTAAGTATCAGTGGAATGATGAGTGCCAGTAGAGTTTGGATATCTTGAAGGAGACAATTGTGACAACGCCAATTTTAGTGTTTCTAGATTGGTCAAAGAAGTTCCATGTTCATGTAGATGCATCTATAATAATGCTTGGAGCAGTATTAACACATCCATGAGAAGGTGATATAGATCACCTTATAACATTTGCAAGCATGAAGTTATCAGACTCGAAACAAAATTACAACACAACATAAAGAGAAGGGTTGGCCATTGTGTATGCATTGCATAAGTTCAGACATTATTTGTTAGGTCAACACTTTAAGATGTTTATAGCTCACTCTGCTCTTAGATATTTAGTCCACAACCAGTATTTGGGGGAAGAATATGCAGATGGTTACTCTTATTTCAGGAGTTTGATTTTGAAATAGTGGTGAAGCCTGGAAGATTGAATGCAGGGCCAGATCATATGTCCAGGATAACTAATGGAGAAGAACCAAGCAACTCGGAGGACAATTTCCTGGATGCACAATTATTTTCAGTACAGATTGTTGATGAATATTTTGCTAACATTATTGAATTTTTTAGTACAAGATTTTCTCCAAAGGAATTTAATACTGCGCAAAAGAAGAATTTGGTGATGAGAGTTGCAGACTACCAACTGATTGTAGGGCACTTGTAAAAACTTGGTGTAGACAACATTATGAGGAGATGTGTTATGGAGAATGAAAGGCCTATCATTTTAGCAGAAGCACATGAAGTAATAGTTGGACAACATTATGTAGGGAAAGCTACTGCGTAGAAGATGTTGCGCACAGGACTGTGGTGGCTAACAGTTCAAAAGGATGCAAAGGAGTATTGTCATAATTGTGATGTATGTCAAAGGGTTAGAAAGCGATCCAAGAGGGATGATATGTCATTAAGACTTCAAGTAACTTTGAAAGTGTTTGACAAGTGGGAAGTAGATTTTGTGGGACCAATTAATCCACCAGCCAGAAGATCGAGAGCAAGGTATCTCATTACAATGACAAAATATTTAACCATATGGGTTGAAGCAGTACCAGTAAAATATTGCAACTCACTTCTTATTTGAGAAAGTAGTCACAAGGTTTGGATGCCCTAGAATTTTGATGAATGATCAGGGGACTCATTTTATCAATAGTATTATCCAAGCAATGACCAAAGAATTTGAGATACATCATCAAAAGATCACTCCTTACAATCCTCAAGCTAATGGGATAGTGGAAACATTTAACAAGATATTGGAGAATTCCTTAACCAAGATTTGTAATGTGAACATGGATGATTGGGATTTGAAGATATCAGTAGTGTTATGGGACTATATAACTACATGCAATAAGCTTACATGATAGACAACTTTTAGACTCGTGTATGGAAAGGAAGCAGTAGTACCTTTGGAGTATTTGATACCTAGTCTGTTGTAACACACCCGACCCCTAAATACCCTTTCTAGGGATGGGGCATCAATTTGTTTTTCTTCCTAACTATCTCAAATCCTAATTCTGGGATCTTCATGGGTTACTTCTCGTTCCTATCTTTCTAATGGTCGCCACCGCACTAAAATATGAGCTTTGGTATGCAAGTTATGGCCTCCTGAAGTTACCTGGGTGATGTTAGTTGGGGTCTTCAGCGTTCAATGCTAAACACTCCTTTTTCCTAATCTCCAAAGTATCAAAATCTCGCCACGTGGCCTTATCCATTTAGTGATCAGCGTTCGACTTTTTACGTTGAACGTCCCCTTTTCGGCGTTAAACAGTCGACTTCCTACACTTTCGGTGTTTCAGCGATCGACGATCGTCGTTGAACGTTTGATGTTCGACGATCGACGATATTCACTGAACATCCTTGTACTATACTGCAACCAAATCTTTCGAACTCCCGAAGTTATCCAAACTCTTGGAGTCTCGAACACGTCACCAACCATGTTGGCTAGGCTGAACAAATCAGAAGCTGACACGCGGTGAGGGCCAGGGGTGACACGTGTCATGCTCGAATAGGCATAAGGGGTCTATGAATCGGCCATATCTATGTGACACATGGCATTCATAATGTGGGTCCACATCACCTAAGATGACGTCATGATGCCCCATCATCTCGGAATGATAGTTTCCCAGCCCAGTGATCTCACAGTTAGTAAGAGTCTGCATAGATTCATAGATCTACGACATCCATTACTTCAAGGTTTTAGACTTTGCAACTCCTCACGTCGCAAATATCTGAAGAGCCAAGTCTTCAAACTCTCTAATCTGGCGCCAAGTGTCTTCATCCTACCAACGACTAAGATTCATTTCGGCATTCGTGACTTCGGAGGTTTTCACACTCTATAGATTCTTGGCTAGGTTCCTTCGGAGTACTAAGTCTCCGGACTATAGGATTGCCTTCCACGAACCCTCTCATCCAATGACTCTAATTCGATGGACAACCTTAGACAAGGGATAAGTAGGGGCCACGTGTCACTCCATGACACACTCCTGGTCGGTTGGGTAATTGAGTGTGGTTTCTTATATCGACGACTGAGAGGGATCTCGAAGGATCCAAAGATAGATGGTCCACGTCACTTCGAAAGTTCAACATTCGGGGGTTCGGCGTAAATATTTTGTCTTCCTCTCCGGACCACGCCTGATTTGTCACCATGTGTACCTAGCATTCATGGCCAGGAATTACTTCTACTTGCAGAGCTTTGGGGAAACTCGCATGTCCCTGTACCGTTGAATACCCAAACTTCTAGATAGTCATTGATCTGTGGACATGTGTCCCTCCACTTTCAACGGTCCTGATTAACTTTGTGACTCCAGCATTCAGAAGTTTCAACGCTAGACCACTCATATCCTTACGAAGTAGAAATTCGTCTAAGCACTTAATGCTTCCCCTCGTAAGTTCGATCTAACAACTGAGAGAGATCCACACTAGATCCCCAAATCTATGACTCTTATCAATTCGTGACTCCAGCCTTCGACTGTTTTCGAGGGTTGTGGAATCATAAGTCCCAAAGTCCTGAAGTCGAATTAGCTTCACTCCTTTCAATCTTAGCGAGGGTTTCCAACCCTAGGTCATATGGGATCATATTTGGATTCTAGGCTACACTCAATTCTTAGTCGATATTTGATTTAGGCCATGGGTATGAACCCTCGGTCACATGGGTGGAGGGTCTAAAGGAATGCCATCCTCCCACAGAGTTGAACTTGGCATTCTTGTTAAGGTAAACTCAAAAGGTCGGTAGGACTTAAACGTTTCAGTTAATCCTACCTCTACTCTCCTGTGGATTCGCATCCCATAACTCTCTAGCGGCTAACTGAGGTAAATCGAAAACCATGTAAAAATAGAAGTTTACAAAAGCAAAATGAGCATCTCTAATAAATGTTCAAACATTGTAAGATTTAACCATAAATACAGACATTCAATCATCATATCCATTGTACCACACAAAGCATGAAAATACTTATCTATTACAGTTGATCACCAACCGACTGACTGTGGGTGTTCGCCTCTCCAGCCAACCATAGGCTCATAGGCATTCATTCTTAACACTCTGGTCACCCTCATGCCAAGCCACGATATCACCAGGGAAATTTCTACAAATCTCTTAGATAATTCTTTCTTTGTCACAGTCTTTGTGAGTTTTATCAGATGCCTCCTCAGCATCCAACTCACAGTCTTCTTCTCAGGTCACGTTCCCCTCTATGCATGCGCTCATGTTTGGTGTCTCTCCTACTCTTCACATAGCCTCACGCTCATGCCTCCTCTTCCGTGTGTCTCCTTCTTGTCTGTCTTCTTCGGTATATCTCCCCATGCATTTCTCCTCCTTGGGAAGGTTATCTATATGTCATGTTCCTTCTGTCAGAAGGAAACTCAGGTCTGCCAGACCCAGTGGTAATTCGGGATGACATTCTTCTGTCATACCATGCTTCCATTCATGGGGGTGGTTGATTATCCAACCACCAGCCCTTCCTTCATTAATTGGTTCCTCTCCTTGGGATCCGGATGAGGCTTATAAGCAAAGGGAATGTGGGTTATTTGAACTAACGAACCCTCTCCACAGTTTGCTCATTCTTTCCTCTAGTGATATCATGGACAGTACTTCAAGGCTCCACCCCCACAGTTAGTTATTGACAATTCAAACAATAATACATTTACATTGTTCCCATGCTACAACATGGTAATCCTAATTTTTATTAATTACAAGCTGGGGAAAACAGGGTGTTACAATCCCCTCCCCTTAAAAGAAACACTGTCCTCGGTGTTCTTACTCAACAACACATGTCATGCCTTTGTCATTTAGTTGCTTCATAAATCTTGATCCTCTCTCTGGGTCAAGTCCTTGCAGACTCTTGGCCTTTTTCACCTGGCTTCAATAATCTTGGACAACGGGCATATTAATCACAATTTCATGTGAAAACATATTTATTGTTGTGCAAAATTCAAGAGGAAAATTTTCATAATTTCGCACAATACTTATTTGTGCAGTCTGTGGATTTGCATTCACATGGATATCTTGTTATCTGGGCTCACTATTTTTCTTGGACATACCCATTGTGTGCATGATCCCAATCAACAGTTTACCAGGATTATCAAAGTCTCCTCTTCCTTGCGATCACTCACCCTCCGGGCCTAGGCTCAGGCATCCCCTTCTCTATTATATAGTTCTTTGGTTGATCCATATTTCCTTGCCAAGGATTTCTTACACAAGAAGAGTTATAGAACCTTTATTGAGCCTTACAGTCGAGGCGTTCCTCAGACTTTCTATGTCGAGGCGTCCCTCTGGCTTGTGTTACCACAACACATGTTCTAGGGTGATCATGGCTTACCACATGGTTATCATGTCTCAACAATAGCCTTTTTCATGCTTTCCAGCTTGATAGCCTTCACCTGTCCTCCCTGGACAAATATTTTTCATCTCACATGTATCACAGGTATACATAAATTATGAGATATTATCATCAATTTCAAATTCAAAATTTTCTTGCAAATCGGTCACCCACGCATTTCCAAATTCCACATTTTTTTTTCTCAAATATGTTCCACATAGGAACCAGATTAAAAGGTATGGGATTTTTCTTCCCATAACAGTTTGGCTCAACAGACAATTTGTCTTCCTTATGGTTTACAACACTGCCATATCCAAGACCCTTTCTTCCTGCAACTTCAACATTCCTCAGCCAAATAAATTTTTAGTTTTCATGCACTTTATATTTTCAAAATTATGCATACTAACAGTCCAAGTTATTTTCATCTATTCAAGGATACAAAGAAAAAGGCAATATCATTATTTACATATGCATCCTTTCAACATACTAAATTTTCCAAATGCAATTCAAATATCAAATGTCTTTAATCAATGTGCCAATATTCATGGCCACATTCACACTTAATGCACCCTTCCATTGATTTCAAGTATGCCACACTTTATGACAAGCACTTTGCCATGGTGTGTTGGAGCTTAACCAACCT
>ML794408.1:505803-523087 GCA_009831015.1 Picea engelmannii | reverse complement strand
AGACCACCTACATCTCTATTTTAAAATCAGTCAACTCATGATTGTTCACAATCATTCTCATGTGACCCTCAAAGGTAAAATCATTTGTCTCTTATCATGACAACAAAGCATCCTTGCTCGTTCACTCTTTCATCTATTTATACTAGTCTTTCCGGAGGGAATGGATCACATTACCCTTAAGCTATCATTCAAAACAAAACTTGCATGAATCTTCAAAATAAAGTCAACCATGCATCCATAGTATTCACTTAATCTTGGCAAGCGCAATTATTGCCTTACATATCACTCATCAAGGCAGTTATATTGTGACTTTAGTACACCTATACGCTTACATCATACATGTGCATCACTTGCACATTTAATATATTTCATACCTAATTGGTATTAATATCAATATTCATGTCAAGAAGCCTCACAATGCATTAACCCATGCATTCAAACACATACAAACCTAGCCAAACATTCATTATGCAAGCTCATTGTCCACACCCTTTCCATGTCCTACATGCACATGGACATATCAGACTTCCAAATTCTCCTCCAAGGATATTGCTGCCATCCTTATGAAAAGCCTCATAGGGACAGTCAACACCAAGCCTCGCCCTCAGTTGAGAGCTTGCAATCATTCACATGATATCCACCTGGCAGTTTAACAAACATAGTCATAACTATGTTTCCCTTTCTATGCGATAATAGCTAGCAGGAAAACACTATACCTCAACTTTCATGAAAACATTTCCCACTCATAAATACAACTCGGGAAATTATAACCATGCTCAAGGTAATAAAACAACCAATCTAGCTTCCAACTGGTCTTGATCAACATACCTTCCAATCAAGGAAATCATTTTCTAGATTCCCTTTACTAGGGTCCAACTATATATGTATGGCTACCATCCACCACTGGATGTCAATCTGACCCATTGGGCTTCTAGAAGTGACCCAACACTTCCTTTACCACATTCAAGATCAACTTTTAATCAATCATTTTACCATATTTATAATAAATTTTAATGTCTAATAACATTTGGACTATTCCCTTAAAGCCCAAATACAATTTTGAATTATGTTACTTACTAAGTATTCCAGTTCAGAATTCCATAGTATCTTTAGGTCATAATCAGTCTTAACCATTACACCTAGAATTCTTCCTTTTGTTCAGCAATAGTCAGGGACAGATATCACTCTCCTCCTCCCACAAGAATTCTGGCAGATTAGTTTCCTATCCACCAAGCAAGGGAGGCTGTTGTGATTTCCCACTTAATCACTCTATGTTTCTACAGCTTTGTTTTATCAGCTTGATTAGAAAAACCCTGCCCAACAATTCCTGTACCTGGAAAATATATATATATATATATATATTTGTTTCTCAGTTCCCTTAGAAACCTGAGAATTGTGCATGCTCTCCCTTTTCAAAGAATGGTCAGCATACTCATTCCTTTGATCATGAGGGATTATACACATATATAAGGTTTAGTCCTTCATTAAAGAAGTAATTATTACTGCTACAGATCCTTTCAATCCATTCACATCCAAGTCTTGTTATTAGTGCCCATCAGCATAATCCCACTCCTGTAGGATCGACTATCATTTCCTAAAGAAATGATAGGATTCATTTGCCACAGACTAGCATGATTTAATCTTGTTGGGTAAAATCCCAACTATTTTTTAATCTACATCCTTCTACTCAAGGAACTTGTGCAGAAAATTTATGTTTGGCAGTAATATTCTCCACATGCTCATCTTAGCCTTGGTAACCTAATCTTATGACTGTACAACAGCACGTACAATTTCATAGTGAAGTCGGCTTCTTTATTTGGAAACACTAGCAACACGGAGTACAGATTTCCAAAACATTTATAAACAACAGCAGGTTTCATTCCTCTCTTTGATAGAGGTTTGACTAAACCTCTTAGGAATGTGGTAAGATAGGGTGTTACCCCTTAAAGTCCTCCAAAAATATTTTCATATGACTCGTGCATGAGCCCAAGCAATCCAAGTGTTGTTGTCATGCTCTGATACCAATTTGTAACACATCTAACCCCTAAATACCCTTTATAGAGATTGGGTATCAAATTGTTGTTCTTCCTAACTATCTCAAATCCTAATTCCAAGATCTTCATCGGTTACTGCTCGTCGCAAGCTTTCTAATGGTCTCCACCTCCCTAAAATTTGATCTCTAGTCTGCAAGTTATGGCCTCTCGAAGTTACTCGGGCAATGTTAGTTGGGGTCTTCGGCGTTCAACGTTGAACGCACCTTTTTCCTAATCCCCAAAGTCCTGAAATCTCACCATGTGGCCTTTGCCATTTGACATTTTACGTTGAACGTCCCCTTTTCTACATTCGATAGTTAGCAATCGATGGTTGACTTCCTACACTTTCGGTGTTTTGGTGATCGTCGATCATCATTGAACCTTCGGAGATCATCGATCTTCGTTGAACATCCTTGTACTATACTACGCCCAAATCTTTCAAAATCCTAAAGTTATCTAGACTCTCAGAGTCTCGAACACGTCACCAACCACGTTATCCAGGCGACACGAATCAGAAGCTAACATGCGGCGAGGGCCAGGGGTGATACTTGTCCTCAATAGGGGGTGACATGTGTCATGCTCAAATATGCATAAGGGGTCTGTGAAACAGCCATATCTAGGTGAAACATGGCACACGTAATGTGGTTCCATGTCACCTCAGATGATGTCAGGATGCCACGTCATCTTGGACTGATAGCTACTCAGCCCAGCAATCTCGTAGTCAGTAAGAGTCCACGTAGATCCATAGATCTACGACCTCCATTACTTCAGGGTTTTAGACTTCGCAACTCCTCATGTCACAAATCCCCGAAGAGCCAAGTCTTCAGACTCTCTAATCTGGCGCCAATTGTCCTCATCCTACCAATGGCCAAGATTCATTTCGACGTTCGTGACTTCAGACGTTTTCACACTCTATAGATTCTTGGCCAGGTTCCTATGGAGTACTAAGCCTCCAAACTATAGGATCGCCTGCCACGTACCCTCTCATCCAACGACTCTAATTCGAGGGACAAACTTAGATAGGGAACAAGTAAGGGCCACATGTCGCTCCACGACATGTTCCCGGTTGGTTGGGTAATCGAGGGTGGTTTCTTAGATTGACGGCTGAGAGGGATCCCGAAGGATCCAAATATCAACAGTCCACGTCACTTTGGAGGTTTAGCATTCGGGGGTTCGACGTAAATCTTTTGGCTTCCTCTCCGAACCACGCATGATTTGTCGCCATGTGTACCTATCATTCAGGGCCAGGATTTACTCCGGCTTGCATAGCTTCGGGGAAATTTGCGCGTCCCTATACCACCGAATACCTAAACTTTCAGATAGTCATTGATCTATGGACATGTTTCCCTCCACTTTCAACGATCCCGATTAACTTCGCGACTCTGACATTTGGTAGTTTCGGCACTAGACCACTCTTATCCTCCCAAAGTAGAACTTCATTGAAGCACTTAACACTTCCCCTCCTAAGTTTGATCTAACGGCTGAGAGAGATCCACATTAGATCCCCAAATCTACGACCCTCATCAATTCGCGACTCTATCCTTTGGTTGTTTTCGAGGGTTGTGGAATCATAAGTTCCGAAGCTAAAGTAGCTTCACTACTTTCGGGCTTAGCGAGGGTTTCCAACTCTGGGTCATATGGGATCATATTTGATTTCGGGCTACACTCAGCTCTTAGTCGAGATTTGATTTAGTCCATGGGTATGAGCCCTCGATCACATGGGTGGAGGGTCTGAAGGAACGCCCTCCTCCCACAGAGTTGAACTTGACATTCCACTAAGGTAAAATCAAAAGGTTGGTAGCACTTAAATGTTTCAGTTAATCCTACCCTGACACTAATGTGGATTCACATCCCATAACTCTCTAGCGACTAACTGAGATAAATTGAAAACCATGTAAAAATATCAGTTTACAGAAGCAAAATGAGAATCTCTAATAATTATTCAAACACTGCAAGACTTAACCATAAATACAGACATTCAATCATCACATCCATTATACCATACAGGGCATGAAAATACTTATCTATTATAGTTGATCACAAATCGACTTACTGTGGGTGTTCGCCTCTCCACCCAACCATACGCTCAGAGGCATTCATTCTTAGCGCTCTGGCCACCCCCGTGTCAAACCATGATATCACCAAGGAAATTTCTACAAATCTCTCAGAGAATTCTTTCTCTGTCACGGTCTCTGCGAGGCTTATCATATGCCTCCTCAACATCAAACTCACAGTCTCCGGGTCGAGTTGCGTTCCCCTCTATGCATGCGCTCTTGTCTTGTGTCTCTCCTACTCTCCACGGAGCCTCATGCACATGCCTCATCCTTCGTGTGTCTCATTCTTGTTTATCTTCTCTGGTATATCTCCCCACACCTTTCTTCTCCTCGGGAAGGTTACCGACCTGTCATGTTCCTTCTATCAGAAGGAAACTCGGGTCAGCCTGGTCTACCAGACCCGGTGGTACTTTGAGCTGACATTCTTCAGTCAGACCATGCTTCCATTCATGGGGGTGGTTGATTATCCAACCACCAGTCCTTCCTTCATTATCATGTTCCTCTCCTTGGGATCCATATAAGGCTTATCATCTCAGCAAAGGGAATTTGGGTCATTTGAACTAATGAACCCTCTCCACAATTTCCTCATTCTTTCCTCTAGTGATATCATAGATAGTACTTTGAGGCTCCACCCCCACAATTAGTTATTGGAAATTCAAACAATAATACATTTACATCGTTCCCATGCCACAACATGGTAATCTTAATTAATGATTAAATACAATTTGGGGAAACAAGGTGTTACATCTGCACATTGCAACAATTACAAACATGACAGAAAGAGGCGCAACTCAAGAAAGATTGGGATTACTCATGGAATTAGAAGAAGATTGGATTGTAGTTGGTTTCCATCAGGAAGTATAGAAAGCAAAAGATAACGCTTGGCATGATAGACACATCAAGAAGAATAACTTTAAGGAAGGAGATCTGGTTCTCCTCTATGACAGTAAATACTTGCAGCACACAGGGAAGTTCAGGATGCATTGGCTAGGGCCATATGAGTTAAAGTTTGTCATGGATGGAGGTGTTGTGCAACTACAGTATTTAGTAGGCAAGGATATGCAAGGATTGGTGAATGGTAGTCGACTGAAACTATATAGGAACAATCGACCTACCAACCATTAGTAGATACCGCGCAGAAAATTATAGTTGTACATAATGTATATAGTAGGAATTAAAAGAAGAAAAAGGAAAGAAAAAAAGTAGAAAAAAGGTGGGAAAAGAAGAAAAAGACAAAAAGAAGTTACTAGATGGACAAATGGTAGACAAATAGTTGGAGGATACAACACGCAACACAGACTAGTAAGTAGTATGACAGAACCTAAAGACACTATGTGATGGAGAAAGGTGTCAAGATAGAAAAACACAGCGCAACGGAATAGAGAGCAGTTGGAAAAAGAAAGACGATGATTGCAAAAGTGGGATACAACAGAGCATTTGTGATAGGAGGTATAAAAGCATGAAACTTACACAACACAACTCATTGTGACTTAGAGCAGACAAGAGATAAGGAGCAAAAATACAGAGCGAGCAGGTATTTTCGAAGATTTCAACGAAGATTTAGAGCAATAGTTTCATAATTTTGCATAATGGTGCCACCGAAGGTTGGAGCCCCCAGTCGAGTCGTGAGAAACACACGAAGTGTTGCAATGTCCACAGAGAAAGTAGCCGCAAAGGTAGAAAACCCTATTCAACAAGAAAGAGTCATAGACGTGGATGCGATTCCATCACCCAGACCAGTGAGTTCAACAGTGGTCGAAGAGAAAGAACCAGCAACTAAAGCAATGGATGTGGATCCAAGGACTGAAGAACAAAACCCCACTGAAGCACAAAACCCTACGCAATAGTTGGATTTGGAAGTGCCACAACAGATGAATGGAGAAGATGACGAAATAAATGAATCAGACGAGCCTAGGGTACAGGTTGAAGCAGAATAACAACATGTTACATAGACAGTGCCACAAACAAAAGAACAAGTGGAAGTGGAAGATGTTACAGGTGAAATAGATTCAGACATAGACGAAGAAATGGGTGTGCATTAGGAAGTAGGACCATCCACCACGACAGACAAGAGAAGGGGGAAACAACCAATACATAGGTCACCACGCAAGCAGACATAAGTCACAATAGCACTATCGTGCATACTAGAAGGAGTGACGATCCTTCCTAACATGTTAGGATGTGTAGAAAAAATGAGGTATGTAGATCATGACGTAGCAGACATAGCTAAATTTTCTGAATTTGAGTTGCAGGTTCATATGGAAAGCAAAGGGATAAGTTCATCCAGAGTCCCAATATTATAACCAAAGTAGTGGATTACAGGGTTGTACAACACAAGGATAATGAACCTACTAGAAATCTCTCATTTTGAACGAGGCAAGGATGTGAATAATTGTGTCAAACAATTGTTTTTTTTAACAAAAATGAGTATGGATTGTATTAAAAAACAGTAGTAACCACTAGCACAGATACATCAAGAATTTATTGCCTTGTCCATAGAAACAGATTTAAACTAACATAGAAGACTTCTATCTTTAGTCCTATCAACCAGATCAGCATAGATAGCTCCATGACCATCTTATCGTCCCTTCCTTGCATTTTATCCATACAAGTAGAGTCCCTCAGCTTCTGAGGAGAACACCTTTCTAATAAGCCCAAGTTGCTAGGGGATATTAAAATTTTGGGTATTTCCATTGATACACAAGGTCCATTTTCTCAATCGGGTAGCGACATTAGCTGCTTTATCCACTTCTCCATTCAGATCCTGAAGAATGTGAAAGAATTTGATTTTGTGAAAAGAAGGGAGTAAATTCATGATTTTTCAGATTAGTTGTCGGAGCCTCATGTTGTGGGGGAGGGCATGGATGCTAAAAGCCTGAATGATCACCCGGGAATCTCCAAAAACAATAACCTCTTTATTTTTCATAGCCAAAACTTGATAGACTCCTTGCCAAATTGCGAGAGCTTCAGTGATATTGTTAGTATCATCTCCAATTCCCCAAGACAGTGTAAATTCAGTTGTTTCATTTGGGCTTAGGAGAACCCCTCCCCCTCCTGTCACCCCTAGATTCCCTTTAGAAGCTCCATCAAAAAACAGAATGTGTTGATGTAGCACCTTCCTCCAGATTGAAAACCTAAGTGGGTCCATACGGATTTTCCGATGATCTAGCTGAGATGAGTAAGCATAAACAACACCAGGGGGCTTTGCGATTAGGCTCATCAACTAGTATTCTTCATTAGGAGGGAGAAAATATTTATTCTTTGGAAGAGGAAGAGAGTGAAGACATTCTCCCAGCAGCGCCTTACCTCTGACTACCACCTGAGCAGGAGTGGAGATATTTTCTCTGAAGAGGTAGGCATTTCTTTCCAACCAAAGCATCTAGAAAGTAAATTTTGGAAGAGTCAACCAACAAATTTTAAGCATGTCTTTCTTGTGAATGGTAAAGGGGCACACTTTATCCCAGTTGTTGAGGAGAATTGAGATTTCATCTTGGAGAGTTACTTGAGTCGACCAAGGAAATAGAGCTAAATTCCATACCTTTTTTGCAAAGGGACAGGTTAGCAGAAGGTGATTGGAGGATTCTTCCTGTAGACAACAGAGAGGGCATCTTGTAGGACCTTCCCAACCTTTTTTTTTAAGATTATATCCCGTAAGAATATTGTTGTGGGCCAAATTCCAAATAAAAATGTCTACTTTTGGCAGAGATTTGGCTTTCCATATACCTTTCCAAAGAGCAGGGTTGGGAGGTACGTTAGGAAATGCTTTAAACTGCTTATAACCCTGAGTCGTTGTGTAATTTCCAGAGTGAGCGCCCCAGCCTCGAGAGTCCTTTGTAAGTGACGTGATAGGGGATTTACCTTGAATCTAGGAGAGAAAAAACAACTCTTCATTGTGTAAGTGATTTGGACAGTTCAGTATACTCCACTCTTTCCAGGTTATAGTTTCATCGTTATTCCAGATTGAGATATCCCAAAGCACGGTTAAATTTTGGGAGTGAAGCCACCATTTAAGGTTGGAGGTGCCCGATGATGAGTCCGAAGGCGGATCCCCAAGGATAGAATCCTCCCAAATGAGAATGTTTTTCCCATTCCTAGGAATCCAAGTTAGATCAGTCTTGAAGAAGGAGAGAGCTTTTTGGAAAATTGTGAAAATTGAAGATCTTTTTTAGGCTTTTGGAGATGAATCAAGACATTTTTTTCTTGCCCCTGAGAAGTAATTTTTCCAAAGAACTTGTTTACTCCAAGTTAATTTTCCTGTGACCAAATTCTAGAGAAGTTTAGCGCCAAGAGCCAGATTTTGAGTCCTGAGATCCTGGATCTAGAGTCCCCCTTATAAGAGTGGCTTAGTAATTTTC
This sequence comes from Picea engelmannii, assembly GCA_009831015.1. Taxonomy (NCBI): domain Eukaryota; kingdom Viridiplantae; phylum Streptophyta; class Pinopsida; order Pinales; family Pinaceae; genus Picea; species Picea engelmannii. The sequence continues at coordinate 514,645 of ML794408.1, read as the reverse complement.
GCGTTGTTGACCAACAAAAGCTTCTTTTCGTTGTTTTTCCCACCTTTCCACATAAAACGTCTAATAAGAGTCTCAATCTTGGAGATGAATCCAACAGGTGCAAGTAAAATGGAGCTTTGGTAGATCGGAACACTGGAGAGAACCGATTTAATGAGAACTAGTTTCCCAGCCAGATTTAGCCAAGAAGCACCCCATGAGTTAATTCGAGTCTTCACTTTATCAATCAGAGGAAGCCAATGAGTTGATTTTGGGGAATATTTGAAAATGGGTATCCTTAAATATTTAAAAGAATCCCACTGAGTTCTTCCTTCAATTTCCAAAATTCTTGAGATTTCCACCATTTCCCTTGGGGAGCAATTCCAACCAAAAATTTGGCTTTTTCTGTAATTGATTTTGCTTCCTGAAGCCTCCTTGTAAAGTTCTAACTCATGTTTGAATTTTATGGCTATAAGAGTGCTAGCTCCTCCCAAGAGAAGCATCATCGACAAACTGGGCATGATATATTTCTTTGGCTCCTCTTTTCGTTCTGAGAGCGAATAAATCTTGATGAAGACGACAATGCTCCAGCTGAAAGTTGAGCACCGAGGCCTGGATAGCATAAAGAAGAGGCCAAAGCAGACAACCTTATCTAATCCCCCTAGAGGCCTGGAAGAAATTTGTGCATGACCATTGACCAATAGAGCTATCCTAGGTGATCCAATACAGGATTTCACCCAAATTATAAATCCAAGGGTGAAGCCAAAACGTAGCATTACCTGAAAAACGAAATCATGTCGAACTCTATCAAACGTGTTAGCCAAATCTAATTTGACAATCATACCTTTTTCACGCTGAAGAATACTGGTGTGGATGGCTTCCTGGACCAATATAAGGTTATCGAGAATCTTCCTCCCTTTGATGAATCCGCCTTGATTTTTTGGAATGATTGCTGGTAGGATTCCTTTGATTCAGTTGGGTATAACTTTTGTAATGATTTTGTAACCAATATTGCAGAGTGAAATTGGTTGCAATCAGTCAAAGGAGGTGGCACCTTTCTCTTTAGGAATGAGGGCCAAGAAGGCTGAGTTGGTATTCCCTCCAATCTTATTGTAAGTCTGTGATTTCAGAACCATTCTATGAAGATCTTTTTTAATTGTTTGCCAACAGTCTTTGAGGAAACCGACTATGAAACCATTGGGGCCGGGAGATTTGTCAGGTTCCATTTCGTTTAAAGCTTTTTTAATTTCTCTTCTGGTGACCAGAGTGGTGAGGAGCTAGTTGGAATTCGGTTGAATTTTAGAGGGAACCAAGTTTAAAATATGTTGGAAGTTTTCATTCTAGAGACAAGGCTCCTCCGTATATATTTATTTGAAGTGGTTATGAGAAGCTTGTTTGATTCCTTCAAAGTCAGTGACTACTTGGTCTTGAAGTTGGATTTCCTTTACAGAGTTAACTTGTTTTTGAGCTTCAGCTTTCTTATGAAAATAAGTGTTGTTCCTATCACTTGCTTTTAACCACAGGCTTCTGGATTTTTGCCTCTAGTAATCCTCTTCCAATCTATATGCAGAGTGAAGGTTGTGTTTAAGAGTTGCTTCTTGTTCCAAATTGTAAGGAGTGATAGAACCTTCTTCCATATTTAGTTGATGTCTTTCCAATTGTTGTTGAGATTCCAATCTCTGATTAAGAGGAGACTTCATGGTTTTAACCCAGTCTTTGAGAGCTCTTTTGAGCCTACAAAGATTTTCTTCCCAGGCAAAGAAGGGGGATCCAGAAACTGGTTTCTGCCACACATTCAGGACCAGATCTTGGAAACCTTCCTACTGAATCCAAGAGGGGCTAATTCTGAAGGGAATATTTCCCAAATTCGTGTCTTTGGAGAGTTCAGGAAGAATTGCTTTATGATCAGAGGCACTAAAGGGGAGGATTTTAGAGACAACATTGAGACCTAATATTAGAAAAGAGTTTTGGACCAAAAATATGTCAAGGCGAGCAGTTATATGACCCGATCCGATTCTTTTTGTTGGACCAAGTGAATTTGACACAAGAAGGTTGGATATCATCCAGATCCCATTCCAAGATGATATATTCGACCCATTCACAGATTGGGTCTCTAACTATAGAACCCCCTTTTTTTTCCCTGAGCGAGAGTGTGACATTGAGATCCGTAGCTAAAACAATATTTCACAACTAATGGGATCTGAGGGAATCCCTGATAAGGTCCCAATAATTTTTATTATTTATTTTTTTTTTTTGAGAGAGAGAGAGAGAGAAACATGAGCATAAATGTTAAATAAACAAACCTAGTAACTTGAGTCCATGTGAAGAAGTTGGGTGAGGATCCAATGAGTGCGGGATTCAGTGAGAACTCACTCAAATTTAGAAGTGTCCCATAAGGTGTATATTCCACCGGAGGCTCCTCTAGCACTGACAGCTACATCTGCTCCTTTTTTACAAAATTTCTGACTAGCAAGGAGGAAGTCATGTTCCTCCATTTTGGTCTCCTGGATTAGCAGGATATCTGGATTTGAGGTGCGGATCAAATCTTTCAGTGATTCTTCTTTGGTTCTACTCCCTAATCCTCTGCAATTCTGGGAGACTACCTTCATAACTTACTTCTGGGGTTTGTAGAGGCCCCCTTAGAGGAATGCACTTGATGCCTGACACTTATTGTGTTTTTTAACATTTTCTCCCATGTTGGTTAAGATCCTTGAAGCATGTCCTTGTAGGTGTCTATTTCCCTCCTTTCTTTGTCCATTTTTCGACCTCTCGTAACTTGTTTTGGGGATGTTTGGTAGATTTCAAATTCATCCTCATCTTCTTTCGAACATTCGGCCTCTTTTCCTGCCTCCTATGTTTCAGATATATCTCCCGAGTCTTGGAAAGGAGGGAGTTCCTTTCCATCTGGTCTTTTCCCTTCCTAATTGGATTGACATTCAACAATGCTCTCATTAGGATCCTTTACTTCAGTGTCTATATCCCCAAGGCCAAAGAAACTATTTTCAGTTTCAATCGGGGTTTTCTGAGTCTCCTTGTTCTTACTTGGATTTGTTGAGTTTTGATTAGGGGTTTTACCTTTCCTTTTGGAGGTTGATTTAGGATTTGGATTTGGGTGCTTGGGTTGCTACCACCCTTCACCTTTCTCCTTCTCCTGTTGAGTGGGAAGATTTTTTGGATAGTGCTTTTGGAAATGCCCATATTCATGGAAGCCTCTACACTTGAAAGGCAATTGTTCGTAATCCATCTTTTGAAAGTGTTGTCATTCCCCTACTATTAACTTCATGGCTTCATGGATACCATCTTCAAGTTCTACTTCCATGCAGATCCGGGTGCAAGAATACTAGTCCCTGGGATCTGCCTTGTCAATGTAACGTCCCAGGTCATTTCCAATTGATTGCAGCGATTCTGGGTTCCAACAATGAATCAACAGATTGGGTAAATAAACCCAGACCAGAACTACTTTAGGAACATGCATTGTCGGATCAAAGTCTGGTGTCCATATATTGAGGTACAGTCCCTACGGTCCCATGAAGTACTATTTGTTTCTTAAGATTAGGTCGCGGTCATCTTTGGAGATGAACTCAAACAAGAAAAATCCTCTTCCAACTGCATAAGAGGTAATGATGTTAGAGATCAAGGGACTCCATTTTTTCTGAACCTAGTTATCAGTTGTTCATGGGGAGGGCCAGAGCCCTGTAAACTGTCCAACCAAGGCCTGATCTACTAGAGACACTACGATACGCATAGATTGGTCTGACGGAAGAGCGATTACTGGGACGTCATCGATCTTTTTGACGAATTTAGGAGGGGATTTAGCTGAAGGTTTCTTCCCTTGCACATTGATGAGGCGAATGAAGGCATCGACATCAATAGCAGGGGGAGGTGATGGGTCACCTCCTCCAACCAAACTCATGGAGGACTGCGCACTCAAGGAATTCTAACCCTGCATATTTTCGCTCCCGCTCCTTGTCTCTCCGATGGATCCAAGATGTAATTTTGTTAACTGCATCAAACAATCATTGACATTAGTATATGGGGGTATTATGTGGATGGATAGGTCGGTATCAATCGGCATTGATCTAATTGCAACAATCACAGGTCTGCCAACTGACAGAGAGAAACCTAAGCAATATCTGGATGACAAAACTAAGGAGAAGACCCTGGCAGAGGAAATGAAAAAGACATATGGAATAATGAGAGGGTATTGGGGAATTATAATTAATAGGATTAGTGAACCTGTGACAAGATTGACAACTAAGTTAATGGCATGCAAATAGTTAATGAAGTGTCACAAGGAAGAAGCACTAGCAGGGGTGATAGTAGCAGTCACGCAGTGCTCGAAGGGGACTTTACTTAGCTGGAGTCCATACTTATTGAACTTATTTTTGGATGATTCCAAATATGCACAAGACTTAGGCACAAAGTTCCATTATTCGTGGTTGATAATACTTATAGCATCGGTGGGATGAGACACCCTAAATACAGTGCATTTTGTCAAAGGATAGGAAAGTGTCGTGCAACACAATATGCAACATTGTGGCACACTTCACCTACAAAAGAAAGGAAGGCCAACTCTAGTATATTTGCAATGTATTTTGATGAAATACAAGAAAAGGTGGTTGATACATGGAGGATACCACCAGAAGTGGTGGAGGAATACAATGATATAATAAATTTTCAGGTATCAAGGCACAATGTATGGATTCAGGACAAAAGGGACCTAAAGAAGAATTGGCTACAAATGAGGTATTACGTCACTTGAGGGGAATTCCAATGGTTTATGAAAGATTAGCAAAATGAGTGGAAGGTACCAGTGACCTCAAATAAGGGACAAAAAGGAAAGCAACTAGTAGAAGTTGGCACGTCGCAAAAATCGAATAGTCTAGCAGCTAATACAAGGAAGGTTGTTGAGTGTGCAAAGGATACATGAGGGAGTGCGACAGTGAGAAAACTTAGAGAAAAGGCTACTCAAAATCCAACATCGTAGGAGAAGGATCGCGTCAAAGTGACTAATGGAGGAGCACAACAAAAGGATATTAATGGAAGCGCACATAAGGAAACAATTGTTCCTACACAGGAGGAACTAGAAGGAGGAGGATATATCTCAGACATAGAAGTACCTATGACTTCAGCATAGGTAGAAACCCTACCAATGAAGAGGATGGTGCTATAAGAAACATGTCAGAGAAAGAATATGAAGGTGCACAAAAGCGTCCCGGAGCTGACATTGACAGAAGATGACGCAGATTTGGTTGCAAAAAAAGTATAGGACTACACATCAGAGTCATGGGAAGATGTTGAGAAGCAAAGAGAGGAGATCATAAAGATTCTATCAGAAGTTAAGGAAACTTTGGCACAACTATAATTGAATGCAGTACATCAGAAGGAAAGGGCACAACCACAACAGACTGCTCAAGAAGATACAATCCCTGCGCAGGAGATAGTCCAAATTATAGCATAAGGAAGTAATAATTTTTTTGTCACTCAGAATATGCTACAAATGGATGAGGAGATAGTGTAGAAAAAACTGAAGGATATTTACCACTTGGACTTGGCATGGGCCAAGGTCTCAACCAAAGCACTGTATAAACTTCAAGTAAGTGTTGCATAGGAGATCCAATCAAGAGCACGTGCAGATGCGACAAAGTTACAATTAGTTAAGGACAAAAGGGACACCATGAAGATAACAATCCATGAGGTATAGGTTGAGAAGGAGGAAGCGAAAAAACACATTGGCCAGATAGAGAAACACGTAGAAGAAGTCTTCAAGTCAATTCCTATCAATGCGTAGGAAGGGGAACATTTACAAACAGAAGAGAATATTGGAAGAATAACATAAGCCATGGAAAACTATAAGAACCATATCACAGACTTGATGGCACTCTTACAACCAAGCACACTGCCAGAAGTTAGATCACAAAGAGAGCATGAGGTGGCAGGGCACACGAAGAACATGGCGCAGAGTATCAAGGAAGTTGTAGAGTTATATGACAGAAGCTTGCAACTATGGACAAGTCTACAGGAGGACGAAAAGTTGCAGGCATTGGAACAAAAGGAGGAAGAAGTCAACACAACTGTGCAGGATTTGAAGCAAAAGAAAAAGGCGATGAACATACAGGATAGGTTGAGGAGCACGCAAGAGTGAAAGAATTTACAGGTAGAATTGAAGAATGTGCAAACAAAGAAGCAGTTGAGGCAGGCTCAGTTGGATCCATTGCAGGAAGATGCAAAGAAGATGTTGACAGAGATGGATACAACCAAGGGACAGATGGAAAACCTTAAGTTGGAAGCTAAAGAAATACTGAAAGAGCATATCACTGCGCAGACTGTGGAGTCCATTGTAGAGAAGAGCGCACATGTAAAGACTCGTGCTAAAGAGATTTCAGGTAGATTCCAGAAGTTGGAGAAGTCTGTCAGAGATGCAAACATTGTCTGAGTGGATCGGGATGAGCCACAGGTAAGTGTTGGGGGCATGTTAGAGCAGGATATTTTGGGAAATGCACAACAATAATGAGAGACAGTTGGAAATGGGACCAGTAATGGAGCGTGCACCAGGAAATAAGGAAAAGCAGTGCACCAAGAATCAAGGAAAAGCAGTGCGAGAAAGAGAAGAGTCAGAGCAAGAAATGGTTGGATCGAGGACCAACGACACGTAAGAGGTTGATATCTGGACAAACCTAATCCACTTAGGGTTATGGTTTTGGTCATCAATGTAATGGGTTTAACCTACTTTTGATAGTATAAATATATGATGTATGAGGTAGCTGGAGATATCTTTTTGGGGAGAAGTCTTGAAGTACCTTTGAGAACTTTTCTGAGTTTTGAGCTAGTCTTTGTTGAGTGTTTTGGTCAAGAGTTGTGGAGCTCGTGTTGAGTTTGTTTTTTAGTTGTATCTGAGGTTCAGGTTGCAAGCTGTGGAGCTTGGTGAGACACTGGTCAGCCTCACTATCACCATACTTTTGATGTAATGCATGCAACATAGAGAATTGAAGATGAATAATAAAGAAGACAAAACTTTGTGGATGTAGCCCGGGGGGCATGAACCACGGTAAAATATTGTGTTAATGTGTGGAATGTGTTCTTTATGTGTTGTTATGATTCATGATGAATTAATGGGTAAGGTTAATTTACAACGTGCACTAGATTAGACATGTTATTTCATGTAGAATGAATGTTAAAGGTTAAATGAATGGTAGATTTGAATGATGGTATGGTAGATCTAATGAATATTGAAGTATAATTAAGTCTAACATCCCCATGAGCATCATCCCTTCCACGATTTCATACATCTGGGTCATGCAATCACCCATAAGCCATCTCAGGTGAGACTGCGTTGTGCACCATGTGCATAGTGTTGCCTTCTGGTCTCTAGAAAGGTCGATGGTTTCTAGGGTTTTGTTGGAGAACTAAGGTAGAATCTGGGTCAGCCCATACATACAACAATCATTGTAAGAGTGTTTTGGATATTGGGTAGATTATTTTTGGCTGGAAAAGATGATTTGTGCATGGATAAGATTTTTTTGTTGGTGTGGTCACCGATCTTCTGTTGAGCGTGTGATGCTTCTTATCCGGTGACTTCCCGTGAGAGTAGAGGTTATCCTCGATGGATGAATATATCATTGAAGTCTCTTTCTTCGATTATAGACCTTTTCTTCAAGTGTATGATGCAAAATCACCCCTTCACACAACTATGGATCAAAACTTCGTCGCAATTCCCAGAATTTGCAGAGACATCTATGGATCTAATCAATATGGTTGACGACCAAAGATGGGAAGGTAAATCAACAACACTCATTGAAGAAATCGAAAAGGTTTGAGTGGTTTATGCAGGGCACATATTTGAAACCCTCATTGAGTTATCCAATCCGCAAGGAAAGACACATTGCTAGTTAAAATGACCACAGCTGGGCTCGAACTGAAAAATCTGATTTCACACTCAAAATCATAGATCCCATTAAAAAAAAAAAATCAAATTGTGAGAAATAGTTCCAGATCACTTCGCCTAGCTATGTGAAACCCTTATTTGGTTTGCAATGTGGGATGTCATCTCAAGACAACTCTTCTCAGATCTGTGAGACAACAATGTTGTAAACCCTATGGAAAGACGTCAATGGGTTTAAATCCGACAGAGCAACAATGCCAAATTTATATAACAGTGAAAGTTTTGAATGTGATTTGTTGGGCTATTTATTGATATACCCTATGGATGTCACAAACGTTGCTCTGTTTGTTTTTTTTATGGATGCTAAAACAATGTGATTTGGAACCAAATCTTTGCAACTAGTTAAATTCATATGTAATTCATGGCATATCACTATGGAACAAGAAGTTTGATTTCCACACCATCGACCTCAAAAAATTAACTTTCAAAGGCAATTAAATTCCATTTCATTTAGCCATCAAAATTTCAATGTGCATGACAATATTGATAAAATTGATTTACCATATTCACTGTTATTATTTCCTTCACATGAAGTCTGAGTGTATCAAACATCTAGCCAAATGTGTTGAAAATAGCCACCATCAATTGATATTGAAAAGCATCCATGGAAAACTACCATGGTGTTACTAGGCCCTTAAGACCATAACAACTCTGATACCAATTGAAGAAATTGAGCATACAATATTAGGACAAGAAGATAGGCGTAAAATGCCTCAAGCCATAATCTCACACATTATATTCATTGTAATGATACAATATATAATACATTAATGAACCACCTCAATTGCTCTCACATCGACACCTCATCAGGAGATAAGGTAGGAGGAGGCAAAATAGGAATCTAGAAACACACTTAGGATAACAACTATATCCTAGTATGTAAAATATACAAAGGTGGTATCTTAGGACTTCATGATTGTATAC